>QRFJ01000585.1:250595-432077 GCA_006176705.1 Cocos nucifera
CAGTCAAATCCAGATGAAGAATACTAGACTTCTGTGAAATGTATCCTTAAGTACTTGAGAAGAACTAAGGATATGATGTTGGTCTTTGGTAACGGAGAACTCCAAGTCCAGGGATACACAGACTTGAATTTCATGTTCGATGTAGATGATCGAAAGTCGACATCTGGGAGTCTGTTTGTGTGCAATGGTGGTGCTGTCAGCTGGAAGAGTTCCAAGCAAATCGTGATAGCAGATTCCACCATGGAAGTAGAATATATCACTGCATCAGAGGCTATGAAGGAAGTATTCTGGTACAAAAAGTTTGCTGCAGAAATTAGAGTAATGCCATCAGATGTCATTTCTCTAGACTACGACAACAATGGTGCCATAGCCCTTGCTAAGGAGCGAGGTCTCACCAAAAATCCAAGCACATTGAGTGGCGATACCACCTCATCCGTGATTACCTCGAGAAGGGTTACATCGAGGTCAAGTGAGTCAACTCTATAGACAATACGACAGACCCACTTACAAAATTGTTGGGATAACAAAAATTCGAAGCCCATCTTGAGAAGATGGGATTTAGACTTATAGCCAATTGGCTTTAGGACAAGTAGGAGATTGTTAGATATATGTGCCCTAGAAGCCAGAATTGGCTGATACTTGTAATACACTTGTAAGGGCAAAATTATAATTTTGATTAAAATCAATAAAATAGATTATTTTCTATCACATATGTGTATTCAGTGTTTGTGATACATTCTTCGAGTTAATGGTAATGATAATTTATATTTTCAAGAGTTGAAAATTTAAGAGATGAATAATCATTATTAACTCATAAAATGCTCCCGACCATAGGATCATCACGAGGATGGTGATTGATCTAGAAGGTTGGTGTACAATCGCTTCTCTTAGTAGATGAGTCTTGAGTCTACGATGTGGAGACACTAGAGCGAGAGTACAGGTACTCGTTAGAGAACGAGGGCACTGAGCATGACCATCTCGAGTAGTCATTAGGAAGTCTACCTTCTCGTTAATGACTGACTCGATGCTGCAGTGGTGTGTCTGGTTCTTTGATCTGAGGTGCATCGATAATTCACCTTGAGGGTATTATAGTTTGACTACACCATTACTCGATCTCCTAGCCATATGGAATCCTGAGGTGTATGTTGGCTATAGCATGTTCATTATAGAAACTGGATAGCATCAAGATGGAATCTATCTACCTCGGTGGTAGAGGAGCAGCCCTATGATGATCATGAGAATCAAGTCTAGAAGCTCATGGTCATGGCAGAGTGAAATAATAGAAAGAGTTTCTATTATGTTTTCACATCAGACTCGAATTGATTGATTACATCATATGATAGAAACTAGGGTTTGACGAGTTTACCTTAACTCTAATCTGATCGGGGCTCAAGATAGAAGAATTTAATCACACAGGTAGTTGCACCAAGAGGTTCATATTCAGCTCTGATGGGTTGCTACCATATACTGCTAGGTGTCACTGGTGGATTTTGAGAGCAATTAGAATGATTTAGATAATCGATCATTCTAACTGTTCGAATCAGAAGTTCTGATCCATCGAAAGGAGTTTCGATGATGTAGATGATAGAGATCATGATATATCCCATTACCATACAGAACTGAACCTAATTGGATCACACAAATAAGAATTTGAATATGATGATCATTAATTGAACTGATCTAGTTCAATTGATCTGAATGAGATTCAATTAGGTTCAAAGAAATCATGCTACCACTTGATTGAACCTAACGTTCTTCTTTTATTATCATAAATAGTTGTCCTTATTGAGCCAAAGGAGTTTATGCTCGATCAGAGGCCTTCACTTGGTCTGACTGGAGTCTGTCTAGGCCAAAAAAGGGTTATCTTATTTTGTAAGACAATACCTACCATTTTTGGTCACCTGCCATTTTTCATCCTTTGACTTTGGTCAAAAGTTGACCTTTGACTGGTCAAATGTTGACCATTGATACTTTAACTTCTGTCCACATGTCACGCACCTATTGGAGAGCTGGTGGGGGCTTGTCCCCTGCTAGAACCTAGCAAGGAGGAGGGTGCACACCACCCTTGGCGTGTGCCCAAGCTGGAGGCGCCCAAGAGTCCCTGTTGGATAGGAACTCCATCTCCTTTTTGGATTCTAATTAGACTCCTCCAAAGAACCAACTTTGACTGGTCTTAGGCACCATCTAAGGAGGAATCCAAGGAACTCTATTTCCACCACTCAGATTTAGATCTAATTTCATAAAGGATTGTGATTGGTTGGGAAGAAGAGGAGTTGGATCATGCATAGTCTATAAATAAGACCCTGTGCCCAACTCTAGGAGTATTAGAAATTAATTAAAAATTCCCCACGCCCCAAGGCTTCCTCTCCTCTCCTCCTCCACCATGCCAAAACATCTTCTCGCTCTCCTCTCCATGCCCAAAGTGGTTTGGATTCTTGGTTGGTGCAATCCAGACGAGAGAAAGGCGACAGAAAGCTAGAAGGCTGCACTGCTATAAAGGACAACTGCTGATCTTCGAAAGGTATTTTCAAGATCCTCCAGATCAGATCTAGATCTAATTTTTGGAGATGTAATAGAGAAGAAGAGAATCTCCAGATCTAGTCTGAGTGGATACTGGTAGAGGCCAGGCACTTGCGTGGCTGGATCTAGAACCTTCCGGGTGCTTACAGGATCATCAATGGGTAATAGGATTACCCACTTCAAGATAAATTAAATTTGATTTAATTTATCTAAATTTATTTTAATTATTAAAATAATAAGAATTAGATCTAAAATATCCTAGATCTGATCTAAATTAAAGAAAAAATTTTTAAAATATATCTCTTGATCCGATCAGATCTGAACGAACTTGGTCCAAAAAATTAGGATTTTCCTTCAATTATGTCTACTTCATTACCTTTATCAATGATCTATCTTGGTATGGGTATGTGTATTTGATACGACATAAGTCTGAAACCTTTAAAAAGTTTAAGAAGTTCAGACTCAAAGTAGAAAAGCAAATTAGAAAGCTCATTAAGATTCTTCTATCAGATCGAGGTGGTGAATATCTTGGTCAAAAATTCTTAGACTATCTCAAGGATAATGGTATAGTCTCTCAATGGACTCTACTTTGAACATCTTAACTCAACGGGATTTTAGAATAGAAAAATCAAATGCTATTGGATATGGTTCGATCCATGATGAGCTTCACCAACCTTCCTAATCATTTTTGGGAACATAGTCTAATGACAGCAATATACTTTCTGAATAAGATTTTCTCTAAAACCATTCCTACCATACCATATGAGAGATGGCATGGTAAGAAACCAAGTCTGAGTCATCTCAAAATTTAGAATTGTTCGATTCATGTTAAAAAATAGCAGGCAGATAAATTAGAGTCTAAATCCTTTAGAGCTTGATTTATTGGATATCCTAAGGAGTCATTAGGATATTATTTCTATATTCTGGAAGACTATAATGTGATTGTGAGTCGACATGCTATCTTTCTTAAAAAATAGTTTATTCAAGATGGTGGCATCAAAAGATAGATTAGGCTCGAGGAGAAGGTCTTCGAAGAGCAACAAGCTAAAAAACCTAAGGAACCAAATCAGTTAAAACTAGTCCAAACATAACCTCCTCCACCTTGTACATTAGGTAGAATTTTCCATTCTCCTGAGAGATACTTAGGTATAATTTTAGAGGATGTAGAGAAAATATTCCTCACAAAAAATAGGGTTCATGGTGATGATCACAAGACCTATGATGAGATAATATTAGATATCAATTTTAAGAAATAGTTAGAGGCAATGAGATCAGAAATTGACTTGATGTGCTCGAACCAAGTATGAACCTTAGTAGATCCACCTGAAGGTATTATACCTATTGGGTGTAAATGGATCTTCAAGAGAAAAATAGGTGCCGATGAAAATATAGAGATATTCAAAGCTAGGCTCATAGTGATAGGATATAGTCAGAGCGAAGGCATTGACTATTAGAAGACTTTTTTGCCATTAGTCATGCTAAAATTCATCCACACACTACTTGCTATTGTAGCTTATTTTGATTATGAAATATGACAGATGAATGTGAAAATGATATTCTTAAATGGATATCTTAAGAAAGATATCTATATGGAGCAGCTGCTTAGTTTCACATCTAGTGATAATGATCATAAGGTTTGCAAGCTGCAAAGATCCATATATGGACTTAAGCAAGCATCTTGGAGCTGGAATGCTCATTTTAATGATGTGATCAAATCATTTGATTTAATAAAAAATGAGAAGAATTCTTGTGTTTTCAAAAAGATCAGTGGAGCGTTGTTGTCTTTCTCATACTGTACATAGATGACATCCTCCAGATTGAGAATGATATTTCCATATTAACATCCATAAAAATGTGGTTGTCGAAAGAGTTCTCTATGAAAAACCTAGAAAAAGCATCTTTTATATTGAAAATAAATGTCTATAGGGATAGATCGAATAGGATGCTGGGTCTATCACAGAAGATGTACATAGAAGAGGTGCTGAAAAAGTTTAGCATGAAAAACTCCAAGAGGAGATTGGTGCTCTTTAGACATGGCATTCATCTCTCCATGAAGATGCATCCCAACACACCTGAGGAGATTGAACGCATGAGCAAGATCTCTTATGCCTCGGTAATAGAGAGCCTCATGTATGCTATGTTGTATACACGACTAGATATTGTGCATGCTGTGAGTGTCATGAGCAGATATCAGTCGAATCTAGGCAAAGAGCATTGGACTTCTATGAAATGTATCCTTAAGTACTTAAGAAGGACTAAGGATATATTTTTGATGTTTGATAATGAAGAACTCTAGGTCTAAGGGTATACAGACTTAGACTTTATGTTTAATATAGATGATCAAAAGTTGACATCTGAAAGTCTGTTTGTGTGTAATGGTGGTGCTGTTAGTAGAAAGAGTTTCAAGAAGACAGTGATAGCAGACTCTACAATGAAAGCTGAATACATCGCTGCATTGAAAGCTATGAAAGAAGCATTCTAGTATAAAAAGTTCATTGTAGAGCTTGGAGTGATGTCATCGGATGTCGTCTCTCTGTATCGCAATAATAATGGTGCCATAGCCCTAGCTAAGAAGTCGAGGTCTCACCAAAAGTCGAAGCATATCGAGTGATGATGTCAAGATCAAGAGAATCGACACCACAGACAATGCGGTGGATCCACTAACGAAGCCATTGAGCCAATAGAAGATCGAAGCCCATCTTGAGAAGATGAAATTTAGATTTATAGCCAACTAATTTTTAAGTCAAGTGGAAGTTTGTTAGATAAGTGCCCTAGAAGCCAGATTGGTCGACACTTGTAATACATATTCTATGGCCATTTTTATATTTGACATAAAAATTAATAAAGAGCTCTTTTATTCTATCACATTATGTACATAGTGTCTACTATATATCCTTTAAGTTAATGAAATGTTAATACATATTTTCAAGAGTTGAAAATTTAAGACATATATTTTTATAATTAACTCATAAACAGCTCCCAATCATAGGATCAATATGAGGATGATGATAGATCCGAAAGGTTGGTGTATTATTGCTTGCTTAGAATAGATGAGTCTTAAGTATATGGTGTGAAGACACCGAAGCAAGAGTATAGATACTCGTTAGAGAATGAGGGTACTGAGCGTGACCATCTTGAGCAGTCATAAGGAAGTCTACCTTCTTGTCAATCACTGAGCTCGATGCTATAGTTGTGTGTCTAGTTCTTAGACCTGAGGTGCATTGGCAGTTTACCTTGAGTGTGTTATAGTTTGACTGCATCATAACTCAATCTCCTAGCTATTTGGAACCCTGAGGTATATGTTGGCTATAGCATATTTATTGTAGGGACTGGTTTGCACCAAGATGGGATCTATCAACCTCGGTAGAGGAGTAGTCCTATGATGATCATGAGATTGAGTCCTTAAGCCCATGGCCATAGCAATATGATATAATAAAAAAGAGTTTTCTATTAGGGTTTCACATCGAACTTTGATCGAATGATTCAATCATATGATAGGGTGTTCGATTTGATGAGTTCACCTTAACCCTATTCCTGTTAGGGCTCATGATAGAAGAACTCAATCACATAGGTAGTTGCACTGAGAAGTTCGCATTCAGTTCTAATGGGTTGCCACCATATACTACTAGGTGTCACAGTGGATTTTGGAAGTAATGAGAATGATCTTGATGGTCAATCATTCTAATTGGATGAATTAGAAGAGTTCTAGTCCATCAAAAGATGTTTCGATGATGTCGATGATAGAGATCATGACATGTCTTATTATCATATGGAACTGAATCTAACTGGATTACACAAATAAAAATTTGGGTCGAATGTGATCAATTGAGCTAACCCAGTTTGATTGATTTGGATTGGATCCAATTAGGTTCAAGAAAATCATGCTAGCATATTATTGAGCCTAACATTTTCCTTCTATAGTCATTTTGATTCATCTCGACTGAGTCAAATTAGATTTGGCTCATCCTTGGATCATGAATGGATTTGTTTTTATTTGGTTGGAACTTGTCTAGGTCAGATTGAGTCTTGAAATAAATCAATTCTAAGTGTAACTGGACTAGGGTCAATAGTTGACCTAATTGAGAGAATTGAGGGTTATTGGATCTGAGCCTTTTAGAGAATTTTTTAGGGACTTTTTTTCTCTGATTTTTGGGCATGTGATTGGGCTCGAGTCCTACTTTGTGTGTGCCCAATTTTGGTGAATTTTGGTGGTGCCTACATTGGGTTAAATCAGAATTTAATTTGGATCAAATTCTAAAAGGAAGAGTCCTTGGTGCCTTGGACTCTTCCTTATCCTTTCATGTCACCACTTTGAGAGTATTTTGGGTGACAAAAACACTAATGGTGTTTAGTGTTTGGCATGGAGAATAGGCCTAGAGTCCATAATGATCAAGCAAGCTAGTTGCTTGATGCATTGGGACACTAAGTTGGCGTAGGTGTCTATTCAAAGACCCTGCACCCTAGGGTTTTTAACTCTATTCATTCCCATGCACATATGCTACTGCCATTCCCTTCTCCATGCCCCCTCTAATGCTCCTCTTTCTCTTTTCCACATCCATACCAAGTTTGATGAAGGTTCAGCAATCAAGTGTTGAGAAAAGCCAAAGCAAAGATCAAGACAGGGTTTCTACATCAAGAGACAAGGTGTTGCCTAAAAAGATTGCTTTGAAGGCTTCACAAATCCAGATCTAATCTGATTTTTGAAGATCAGATCTAGAAGAAGAGCACTTCCAGATCTAGCCTGAGTAAACTCTGGTAGAGGCCAAGCGCATGCATGGCTAGATCTAGAACCTCAGGCGATGATAGATCATTGATAGGATAACTAGTTTATCCAAATCAAGTACAATATTTGTTTCTAATTTTAATTTATTTTTGTTTTCAATATCAGATCATAAGGATCAGATCTGAGAACTATTAGATATGATCAAAATTCATAGAAAAAATTTAAAATTTTTTTTCTATAGATCTGATTAGATTAGATTGATCCTATGGCGAAAAAATAGATTTTTTCTTCAAGTGGTACATGTCAATTTTTAGGAGTGAATTTGATCTCTTAGTTTAGCAAAAAATAAAACTCAATAGCCTTGTCTATGATGGAAGCTGAATACATTACTACTGGGAGTTATTGTACTCAACTATTATGGATCAAACAACAACTAGAAGACTATAGTATTACTTGTAATAACATTCTTATTCGATGTGATAATACAAATGCCATAAATTTAACTAAAAATCTTATATTATACTCAAGAACAAAATATATCGAAGTAAGACATCATTATATTAGAGAGCATATTCAAAATAACAATATACTTCTTGAATATGTACCTACTAAAAGTCAAGTTGTAGATATCTTTACTAAACCATTTAATGAAGAAAGATTTTGCACAATTAGAAAGCAATTAGGTTTATTTGATCCAATTTGTTAAATAGGTATTTTATGATTGGGTTTGATATGATGAGATGATTGATTTTCATATGGTGAATTTCCTTGAATTTACACACTCTTTATTGCATTTACATAGGAATAAAAAAAATGAGAAAATTTTTGGTCTTGAAACTCAGAATATTCAACTTTGTACCAAACTAAGTCATCCCACTTTTTCTCTTCTAAAAATCTTAGTCATCCTAGCACTTGGCTGACTCAGTTTTTCTTCATAAAAAAATTGGGCTGGCTAAGTTATCGGATGTCCTATTTTTTAAACGGAAGGAAGGACCAACAGGATTTTTAGTCTTGTTTCTTAGCCGTCTACCAAGGAAACCCTAGGAACCTTAAGACCTTCACCTAGAAACCCATTTCCATTGCATTAGGTGGGATTTTAGAATCATGCCACCCAAGAAATGAACTGTAACTCCTTGGATTAAGCATACATATCTAGTTCCACTATCTAGAAGAGGAATTCATGGTGTAGAATGGCGAACAAAGTTTCGTGAAGACCATCCTAGGTCATCTCAGTCTTCTTCACCTCCTCCGAAAGCCTCCACTCAACTTCCTCAGTCTTCTCTATCATCCCCACCATCTCCATCATCTACACCCATGTCTCTCTCTTCTATGGCTATTACAATGGGTAGGAGAGTAGATTTTGAATTTTTGGAAAGAGAAGGATTCGAGTTTGGAGAGGGTATGAAGTATCAAGATTGGGAATACTTGTGTTCTGGTGTCAATCTTCCAACGTATCCAAACCTTATAAGGGAGTTCTATGGTAATGCTAGGGTTAGACCAAATTTGTTTAAAATGGAAGTAAAGAAAGTCAAGATAAACTTAACAATGAAAAAACTAGATAGCTTGCTTAGGGCACCCACTGAAGGAGCTAAAAGACTTGATGATCGAGTAAGTAGGTTGCATTTGCTATTTGGTATGGATGATGCCATGCATTTTGAGAAAATTCATGTGAGAGATGTATTAGTGGAAAATAGACTTCTACATCACATTTCAGCCAGAATTCTCATCCCCAAAGTAGGAAGATTTGATTTTCTAAACAAAAATGATATAGTAGTTATGTATCACATTCTGATGAGGAAAAAATTTAACCTTCCAGCACTGATTTTGAGAGGGTGATGCAAGAAGCATCCCAAAAGGGAAAGTCTGCTTTGCCATATGAGATGTTCCTGGCATTAGTATTTCAAGATTTTGGAGTAAGTCTGGAGGGAGAACCTAGTAAGAAGCTACAACATTATGATACCTATAATTTGAAATCGATGTATAGGATGAAATTTGAGAAGGTAAATTGTAATTGGGTGAAGCTAGATGAAGAAGGGGAAGAAGTAATAAGCTAGAGCCCGTGCCACAGTATCCTGTGCCTACTCCATCTTCGTCCACTATTAGACTTGATGAGGATCAAATTGAGAAGATTGTGCAGCGTGTGTCAGCTAGAGTGTATGATAGAATTTCAGTTGGTCTTCCTACATTAGTGAAAAATGCTATGAGGAAGGTGTTCGTCGAACAACATACTTCTGTACCCATGGATCCAGCCTCCTCCAACCCTTTAGAGCCTAGTGTCGATTAGAATGCATATAGTTATACTTAGAGCATTTTGATTGTAAATGTCCATGCTATGTATTATTCAAACTTCAGCATTTTATAAATTTAGAACTTTTTGTATCTATGAATGAATAAATGAAGTTTGATTTTGTTTTACATTATATCAAATTTTTCTTATGAATGAATGAAATTTATCTCTTTTCATGTTTGATCAAATTTCTCTGTATGTTTAAATTTTGATAATGACAAAAAGGGAGAGAAAAATGAGTATAAATACATGACAATTGAAATAAAATCAAGTGAAAAAGAATGGGCATTACTTAAGTAAGAACTAATAAAGAATGAGTGATTGCAATTTAATTATAATTATAAATTTGGAAGAAATCATAACTCGAATTACTAAATTAAAATCTTGGCACATAGCAAGGGGGAGCAGATGTAAATGGATAAAATTGAACGTAACTATCATATTCAAAGGGAGCAGATGTAAATGGATAAAATTTGAATGAATATGATATGTAACTTAATTAGTAAAATTGAATGAATACATTAGTTTGAAATTTGAAGAAAAGGTCATACTCAAAAGGTTTTATCATCATCAAAAAGGAAAAGATTGTTGATCCTATATTGATTTTGATGATAACAAAAGCATTTGAGTATAGATTGTTAAATTACTAATGTTGTTTGTGAGGACGCGTAGTTATAAATCTTAAAAGTTCACAAACTCCAAGTGTTTTCATTCATTTAAATGAAGATTCATCACTCAAGTTTTAAAGAAGATAATTCAGATTGGATACACCTTTTAAAAGGTCATAATAAAGATTAAATCAAAGCAAAGTGGCAAGTCTAGCCTATAAATTAATTTGAAAAAGAAAGGATCATAAATAGTCTTTGGCACGCATAGCATGCGAACTAGGATGACCCAGTCTGCAACTGAGCTGACCTAGTCTCAGTGAAAGCAAAAGACAGAAAGTCAGATTTTCAAGATTCAGGAGACTGAGCTGACTCAGTGACAACTAGGCCGACCTAGTCAGAAAGGTAGCCGACCTAGTCTCAGAAGATAGCAAAAGATAGAAATAGGTATTTTGGGATTACTGAGACTAAGCCGACCTAGCTGAAAATTGAGTCGAGCTAGTTTGGACTGAGCCAACCCAATCAAAAATTGAGCCGGCCTAGTGACCATAATGGCTAGTTTCTAATTTGGCAGCTTTTCCACTCCACACCTCCTAATAGCTATTTTTGATTTTTTAATAGCTAGATCACTTTCAGAAGTCCACCTAGATGACTTTTAGTGGTGGGAAATCTCAGGGATACTTAAGAAAACAATTTGAAATAAAAAGGATTTCTTTTGAACTTACACTAGAGAGCTTCCAAGCCATTCTTTAGAACATTCAAGTATTTGAGCTGAATAGCGAAATGGAGTGATTTCTAGAGATATTTTTTTCTTCCATCATCCTCAATTTGAGAGAAGTCAGGCTACTAGAATCAAAGATTATCTCCTTCTTCTCTCAAGCATTCAAAGAGAAGAAATCAAGTCTACAAGCAAAGCTGCTCAGAATTTCTTCTCTGAAGCTTCAAAGAGTTAATCTTAGTTTGTGTTAATTATACTTTTCTTTTTTATTTCAAGTTTCTTGGGGTGGAAAACTTGGGTTAGTCTAAGCCTAGAGTTAGACATTGTATGGTTTGATTGATGAGCCAAAGTTAAAATCAATCGGGATTAATTGTTAGACCAGAAAAATAATTATTGTATAGTTGTGGTTGGTGAGCCAAGAATAAAATCAACTTGATTGGATTGTGAGCCCAAGTAAAATAATCGAACTGTAATCAAGTTAAGTGATTATAGTTGAATTTCTAAGTGGTTTACTTAGGAAGTGGACATAGGTACTGAGTTTGGCGCCGAACCACTATAAAAATATTATGTTTGTGATTGTGTGCTCTTGCTCTATTACCTTCATTCACTGCACATTACATACTTTGTTTCATCTAAGAACTTAATTAGTTTAATCTGCTCTTATCTCAAGTTTAATTTTTTCTAAATATTCAGTTCATCCCCCCTCTTGGAAATCCATCCTTCGGCAATAGACCTTTATCTTGACTCTTGTTGAATATATTGATTTGATCACTCTCGATCTTTGTTGGACCACCTTTCTCTTAGCCCAATCTTAATCGAATGATATTTACATGATTGGACCAATCTGGACCATTGGATGGGACTACCTGTCAATTCTAACTTTCTATAATTATTCATGCGCTTTCTAATATTAGACTTGATTCTTTATAGGGTGTGATTGTCCTGATAAGAAGTATCTGATAGTGAGATATCGTGACAATGTGTTAGTTGAAGATATTGAAAAGAAATTTATGAAATTATTGGATTTATTGGAATGCATATAAGATAAGTAATATTTTATTTTTTCTAGTTTTATCGATAAATTATAATATATTTTATTGACATAATTTATGAAATGATGTATGAATTTGATGAATGATATTTTGTTATTGAAAGTATCTTATTTTTAAAAGTTTATGATGAAGCATGATTGAAAGTATTGATCTTATTATATATTATACTTGATTAATTTCGATACCACATGATTATGTGCATCCTTATCAAATTGAAATAAAAATATAAATTATAAAAAAAATTATGATTCAAGATGAATTTTACTCTCAACCTGACTATGTGGAGGATTCTACTAATGGGGGCTAATACGTTGGCAAAAAATTAGTCATGAGGGTCTATATTGCCAGCAAGACCAGCGATATGTCGCTAGCGAGACCAGTAGTTTTAAAGGACATTGCTGCTAGATAATTCATAGTTTACCACAAGATAATACATAGTGCGATAACCCTATCATAGGGATAATATGGTTATAGCTCATGGTTGATGAGAATTTGATAATTTGAAAGAAAATTGAATTCTTGAAAAAAACTTAAAAAGATTGAATTTTCCTTATGAAATAATGCATTTGATTCTGATCAACATTAATGGTATTGAACTTTTCCCTATGAAATGATTTAATGATGAAGTTGCATTAAGAATTAAAATATCAAAAAGTTTGAGGATGAGATTAGAATGGTGAATCTCTAATTTTGAAAGTATGGATCCTAGAAAATATTTTTGATTCTCGACTAATTTGGATATCACCATGTGATTCATATTAGTATGCTCTCCTATCTTGTAATGGATTGATTAACTAAGAATATTTTGAAAGAGAAATTTAAAATCCTTCTTTAGAACTAAGATGTTGATTTTCTTTCATTTATAAGAGATGGTTTCGATTTCAATCATCTATAAGAAGAATCAAGCTTTGAGGTATTGAACCTTATTCTTATGATAAGATCTAATACTGTAAAAAATCTATAAATAGGATATATTGAAACTTGGAAATAAGATCATGAATATGAAACCCTAAAGTTCAAAAAAAAAAAAACTTTTGAATGAAATTTTAGGATGAAATTTCTTTTTAGGGGGGAAGAATGTGATGCCCCAATCCATATGGGCCCAACCACAAAAGAAAATGCAGCCCAAAAGGCCCGTGAATGAATTTTAAAGCACATAGAAAAAAGAGGAAGAATGAAGAATCTCGATGGGAGTCTTCTTCTTCGTGAATCCACTAGGCAAAGTTCTATTTTGAGCCAGATTCCACCATCCTCCCAGCTCTACTTAAGAGCCCTTCCACCTTCTCTTGGATTTTCTACCTGAAGAGCCTAGATTGGAAGATGAGTTCACCACTGATTCATGATTTTCGTCATGGGTTGTTTCCCTACTGCCATAGCTAATCCTCACTAGAAGAATGAGGTAAGGCCCTCTTGATTCTTTTGAATGATCTTCTCCCCATCCTCCCTAACCTATAGAGCATGGATTTCTACCAGCGAACTGACATAATTCTTCTTGAAAAATCAAGTTTCTGGTTCCCTTATTCTTCCTATCCATGTTGCCTTATTTTCTATCATCGTTGGCCACTGACGATCGCCAGTGGTGTTGGAAATTGTATCCCAAAGTCAATCATCAGTTTGTTGATGATTGTACTATTTTATAATTATAAATAATTTATTATTAAATAAAATAAATATTCTAGCATTTTCATCATAAAGTGTATATCTTCTAATGAACTCTTTTGCTGTGATGAAGTTCTTGGGACTATTTAGTTTCAATAAATAGAAGATTTATCAATTAGTCCTTAAACTATTCATGATCAAATATACGTTGTTAATTAGGATGACAACGTTTATCGAGTATAGATCATTGTATGCCATATAAGTTGATTGTCCTCCTAACCAAAGAGTGTAGAATCACTGGTATGGCATACAGGTGAGATGTAAGTGTACACTATCACTAAATATGACTAACTCCAAAGCATTCTGCTATCAAAAATTACTCTAATGGGATATGGATATAAGTGTCCCTTAGACCTGAGATCACCACGATGGCTTGCAAGCAACTCACTATACTTTGGTACCAAACTATCTGAATTTCTAATTCAGTGATAGAAGGTTTCTAGGCATAGTCAAGTACTTATAAAATTGGTGAGTGATCAAAACGAGATTGACCACACCAAGAGTTGGAGAAAATGCATCACTGTATTTTAATTTAGCAAAATCTTGATCAGGATAATCGATGAGATGGATTTGGTATTTTAAAATATAATGTGGATGATCTAATTAGGATTGACAGTTAAACTCTGAATCATCCTACAAGCATTTAGGTCAAGGGGATAAATTATATAGGAACTATATCCACATGGGTTCTAAGAGTGTTGCTTTACACATTCAACCTTTCTGATCATCGGGTATCATTGCTAGATGGTCATTTTAATTGATATAAGAATTTATTTCTATGCTATCAGCTTAGATTCAAACTTATGGGATCACACACATAAGAGGTCTCGATCTAATCAGATGATTGATTAATGATTTAGAATCGTTCTAAGATCAAATAATTAATACGATTGATGTTTTACCTAGTGTAAATATTGCAAGAGGATTGATTAGCAATTGAATTTAGTTTGAACTTGATTGGATCAAGTTCAATTGATTTATTGGATAAGCCAATTGCAAGAAATAATAAGTTCCTATTTAATTACGACTTGTATGCACCCAATTTCTAATTTGATTAAAAATTAAATTAGATTTAAATTTAATTTAATCTAATTTAATTAGGCTCTTAGACTAAGATCATCTCTAATTGGATTGCATTAATTTTGATTTAATTGGATTCAAATAATAAGTTGAACCAAGTTAAAACTAAAAGTTCTAGTGTGACTATAGGATTTCTCCATCTTGCACCACCTTATTTTCCATGCCCCCCATATCAATTTCCATGGAATTTTCATGAAAAAATTTATTTCTAGAAAACATTCATGTCCTTTTTATGTCTCTCACTATTTTAAAAAGAAATTAGTTATGGAATAGGTCAAAACAAACAAGTTGTTTTGATCGAGGTTTCTACTGAATAGAGTTTGATACATCATCTTTTCTTATCTCTTTAAGGCACCAAACCATCTGATTTTTTTCTAATTTTTTCATGAAAAATAGAAGACTTTTCTACAAATATTCCTTAGAGTTCACAAAAAAAGAAGAAGAAGGAGATGCCCAAGAGTTGGATGCCTCAATTCTTACTTAATTTGGACCAACCTTTCTAGGTATTTGACCTAGACAAGGACTCTATCATAACTCTCTATTTAATGAATGTTAGGGCATGAGTTTTTGACAAGTTTTAGATATGAGAGAGAGAGTTGGGACATGGGAAGCTTGGATGCAAAGAGGATTTGGGCATGGTGTTGAAATAATCGGTATTGCTCTAGTACTAATTATTGTGATCCTTGGTACCGCCCTGAGTTGGATGTTGGTGCATCATCCTGGCATCACCTAGGTTTGATACCATATTGCGAAAACACCTGATCTTTAGCACAGATCTGAGGGAGGCACCCCCTCTCTAGGGCTTCTTCAAGAACCTAGGACAACAACACTAGAGAAAAGAGAGAAGAGAGATTAAGGGAGAAAAGATTTGTGTTCACTGTACCAATGAATGAAAATCCTAATATAACCTATGTATTTATATATAGCCATTAGGCCCAACCAAAAACTCTCCTAGCTAACCCAATACATGAAAGCACTCACCAAGCCCATGTACACCTATGTCTCCCATGCTCTCATCCTCTGGATCTAAATCCGACCCATTCATGAGTTAGCCTCCTTGAGACCTCTCAAACCAGGCCTTAAGACCCCTTAGATAAGTTCCTAATTTAGCCCCAAATAGACCATCCACATAACTCTACTCGCACACTAAGCCAGCTCAGTCTCAGCACTGAGCCGGCTAACCTAAGACTAGGTCAGTTTAGTTTCAGATAGAGTTAATCCGGTTGCGTGTCGTTCCTGCAGTCCTGAATGCGCACCTCTCTGGTTGGTCTTTCGACTAAGACTTAGTTGACCCAGTTTCTGACTAAGCTAGCTAACCTATAGAAAATCTCCTTTTCTGTAGTTTTCATTCTCTGACTTTGATTTTTTACTCCATCTTGTGTTTCAGATCTTCAAAACACCAACCAAGTCTCTTAAGATTCTCAACACCTGGATCTTAAGCCCATGGAGGGCTACACACCACCTCCATCCTAGGACAACTTCTATCCTAGCCCTAGGACCACACCTGTTCCAGTCTTTTGGAGCCAACACCTTGACTCCTTTTATGAACTTCCAAGGCTTGGGAGCACCACCAATTCTTACAATCTCAATCTTGGTGCCCCAAGCCTTGGCAATGCCCTCTTACACGATCCTACTGTCGGTATGCATCCTGATAGCTCCTTATGTAAACATCGCATTTGCCAATCCTCTTCAACTATTGTGCACTCTTGAGGCCTTTGGAATGACTGCCTCCACTACTGAAAATATTAGCTTGCTTCTTCACACCATCCTGAACTTGTAGGATCCCTTCTTCTTAGCAGCTGTATTACTTTCCTTTGGACTTCCTTGAAGAACTCACAGCATTCCTGTATCGACACTTGTTGCATACCCTGACACGATCTTCTTAAAACTATGTCTGTCCACCTGTACATGCTACTCCATCTGAAATTTTGCATCATCGATGCTGGTATTAGGATATCAATCCTCCTACATCCCTCTGCTCTGAACTCGTATCACATCTCTACCAGTGAAGCCACCTCTGTCCGGTGCTTCACCTGAAACTGAAGTCCTCCTGATGTCATAGAAGCCAACTCTATATCGGAGTCCCTCGAGGCAACCACCCAATGCTGTACTACTGAACACCGTCGCTACACCTTGAACACCATTGCTGCTTTTTTGAACCCTCCACACTGCATGGATCCCTTCGAAGTCGTATCGAATACCTTCGCCACCTACGGACACCTCCAAAATCTAAGAGCTCATCCAACTCTTTTAAATCTAGTGAATGAACCCTAGAAAAATCTACCCTATCCTTCTCCTCTTTTGCCCCTGCACCAGCCATCGCTTTAGTTGTGCCCGGAGGAACTATAGCTCAAATCCTGTCCTAGGCTCAGACCCACCTATCTCATCCAAGGCTCTTGAGACTCCTTGGCTCTTCCTGAGACCTGGTCTCAGTCTTCCTGAGATACCTCCTAACACTCTTTGCTAAGATACCTCCCTCGGCTGCTACACTGTCGAGCCTCTCGCAGTCCCATGCTTCTAGGGAAGCACTACTATAGCACTCCAGTGCTCTCCATCTCGTCTTGACATCACCTCCTCATAGGTATCTAGATTCTCTTCTATTGTACATGAACCATCTTCCACCTGAACCGTGACTCTCCCTGGTGCTCCTATAGAAGAAACCTGATCCACTACCCAGCCTTGACCTATTGGACCTCTATGGATCATCCATCTCTATCACCCCTAAGGCTCTGCAAATCCATGCACTAGTCAAACCACTAAATGCATCCCCAACTACTTCCCCACCTTCCTGCCATCGAAAGATATATAGCCATTTTTTCGGCCTTTCTTTGACCATTATCCCTTAGAAAATCTCTTTTCATCCATCAAACTACCCTACACTACCTATCTACATAGAGAATCTTGATGCTCTCTACTGAGATACCTTCCTCGGTTGTTGCACCGTCGAACCTCTCTCAACCCTGTATCTTCAGAGAAATGCTATCACAGCACTCCAGCACTCCCTGCCTTGTCTACCATCATACACCTCGGCCTTTCCACCAAGATCGATCAACAAATCATGCACCCAAACCTTCCACCTTGGAAAAAATCCTTTTCGTTAGTCTTCTCAGACTTCACCTTCAACCCACTGCTCCTAATTGGCCAATCCATAATAATAATAAAGGTAGATCTAAGATATATCATGGAATACTTATGCAGATTCTTGATTTCACCCTTTATGACTTCTCCTTCCCTTCCATGCACCATCAGGCTCTGATACTAATTATTGGAATAATCAGTACTACTCTGGTACCAATTATTACGATCCATGGTATCACTTTGAGCTAGATGTTGGTGCATCATCCTAGCATCACCTAGCTTTAGTACCATATTATAGAAACTCCTAATCTTTAGCACGGACTTGGAGAGATTTTTGACATTCTCAAAGATAGCATACCATAGATCCACCACCTAGATCTATATTGGGACACCTCCCTCCTTGGGCTTGAGGGAGGCACCCCCTCTCTCTAGAGCTTCTTCAAGAACCTAGGGCAACAATACCAGATCGAGAAGGCATGGAGTTTGAGGCTACAAACATCACTTGCAAAATTATTTTAGGGTGATACTTTAATTTTTTCTTATTTTCTTGTTAACAGATCCCCTCATTGTAAACTGAATGGATGCATTCTAGAGAAGGTCTAAAGTGGAAAGAAGGTAGAGCTTGGCCACCTGAAGATCTTTGATTGCCTAGTCTATGCTCATATGGAGGTAGCCGAGAGGAGTAAATTGGATTCAAAATCTTAAAAGATGACATTCATAGGATATCTACAATGAGTCAAGGGATACCTACTGTGGGACTCTCAAGCATAGAAGCCAGTGATCAGCAGGAACTTTATTTTTGATGAGAAGAGCATCTTGAAGAGGTCTAGAATAGGTTGAACTTAGAAGACGAAGGTGAACAATGGTGGCCAGTTTGAGATAGATAATATGCAGTCTGCATCCACTTGTAGGAGTGTTTCTATTAAGGTGGAGCTAGGTAGAAGAATAGATACTCAAATGGGAGACCAGCATGGAGAGCTAGCAATTCAGATGGATGTGTAGGATCAACCATAGATTTTAGGCAGGAGTGATGTGCTAGTGGGAGTGGCTTTGCACAAGCTCTAGCATACTATTTGGAGATCGATCAGATATGACATTGATGAGGTTATCTTCTATGCACTCATCACTACTAATGAAGATTCAAAGAATTATGTAGAGACTATGGAGAGTGAGGATTATGAGTCATGGATGTAGGCCATGATGGAGGAGATGGAATTACTTGAAAAGAATTAGATATGATAGCTGGTGGATCTTCTAGAAGGTACTCAACCTATTGGCTCAAAGTGGGTGTTCACAAAGAAGGAGGCATCCTCAGAATAAAGTGGAGTCAGATTCAAAGTAAGGCTAGTAATAAAGAGATACTCAAGAAGAGAAGAAATTGATTACACATAAGTTTTCTCTCCTATGGAGTATAATATATCTATTCAGGTTTTGCTGTCATTGGTGGCACAACATAATATGGAGTTGGAACAGATGAACGTGAAGATGGCCTTCCTTCATGGACCTTTGGAGAAAAGGATCTACATGAAGCAACCTGATGGTTTTAAGAAGATTGGACAGGAGAAGAAGGTGTGTTTACTCAGGAGGTCACTGTATGGCTTGAAATAGTTTTCTCGTCAGTGGTATCATAGATTTGATAGTTTTATTTTGAGCCCGAGATTTGTCTGATGTGAATATGACTACTATGTCTACATTAAAGATGTACATGAGGAGGATGCCCTGTACCTACTACTGTATGTAGATGATATGCTTATAGCCAGTCGAATCATGAAAGCTATAAAAAGGCTGAAAAAGATATTATCATCTGAGTTTGAGATGAAGGATCTGGGTCAAGCACAGAAAATCTTTGGAATGAAGATTTGCAGAGATACGTGCAAAGGAATGCTCCATTTGTCATAATGAGGTTATGTCCAAAAAGTTCTGTAGAGGTTTGGGATGGAGAAGGCTAAACCTATAGAGATGCCATTGCCAAGCCACATATCTCTCTCCAAGTATCAAAGCCTCCAATCAGAAGAAGAGAGAGAGTATATGGATAAAGTCTCTTATGCAAATACTGTAGGCAATGTGATGTACATTATGGTATGTTGTAGATTAGATATAGCACATGCAGTGAGCACGGTTAGTAGATACATGGCTAAGCCTGGGAAGAAACATTGGAAAGTATTAAATTGGATATTGAGATATCTACATGGAACAAGGAATTATGGTTTGGTGTTTGGTGGATAGCCTAAAGGATTTGAAGATAAAGATTTGGGTCCTCTTGAAGGATTTGTGGATGCAAATTATGTTGGTGATCTTGATACAAGAAGATCTACTACTAGATACCTCTATTGCGTGTATGGTGGACCGGTGTCTGAGAGATCAACCCTTCAATCAATCATGGCCTTGTCTACCATAGAGGTTAAGTATATTAGAATAACATAGGCTATAAAGAAAGTCCTTTGACTTAGGAGGTTGATTGTTGAGTTGGAGGTGGAGCAGAGCAAGGTTATACTATACAGTGACAGTTAGAGTGCTCTGCTACTAGCACAAAACCCAGTCTATCATGCATGCACAAAGCATATAGATATGAGATACCATAAGATCAGAGAGTTGCTAGAGGAAGATGAAGTAGAACTGATGAAGGTCCATACCAAGAAGAATCAGTCTGATGTGCTCATAAAGATACTCTCTAGAGATAGCTTTCAGATGTGTGTGGCATGGATGGGTCTGCTAAAAAGAGATGAGTTCACAAGAACTTGGAAGCACCAAGATGGAGAATGTAAGCTCAGAAGTGGTGCTTTCAAGTCTTGAAAACATGAGAAGAAAGGTCATTGAAAGATAAAAGCGAGCCAGAGGAGAGATCAGTCAAAATAAGCAAAGTTCACAAACTTAGCTGGCTCACCTTGAAATTGGGTCAGCTAAGTTAGGAACTAGGCCAGCTCAGTCCATGACTGGATCGGCTATGTCTCAGAGAAAATTCAAATAGAAAATAGTATTTTTGAGACTATAGGCATGGTACATAATTGGGTCGGCTCAAACTATAGGCATGGTACATAATTTGGTCGTCTCAGTTTGAGCTGACCTAGTCACAGGTTAGTCGGCTCAATCTGAAACTGATCCTGCTCAGTTGTTGCGGGATTCGTTTTATGTACGTGGGTTGTTTCGGTTTGGAAAGATTTTTTATGAGCTTAGGCTTGATCCTTTTGTAAAGTATATATACCAAAAATAGGTTAAGATTATATAATGTTGAAAACATTAAAATAAAAGCTCTTTTCTTTCGAAAATTTCATCTTCTTTTCTTCCATATCTTGAATCCTTTGATCGTGCTTCTACAATAATCTTAGAAGAAGTTCATTCCTTGTTGCTGGCTGATCACCAGTGGCCATGCCGATTCATGTGAGGAAATGATTTTTCCAACACATGGTGCTTCATTGAGATACAAACCATTGTATCCTGGTGAGAGAAAAAGAAGGAAGAAGAAAGGATTCTTCTCCAGGATTTTTCTTGATTTTCTTCTTCCTCTTTTTGTAAGATTTTAGAAGAGTGATTCTCTTTCCAAATCCTCTACTTCTTCTTCTGATTATTGGAGGGTCTAAGGTTTGGAGAAAGAGGCTTTCGATTAGCCATCAAAGAAGGATCAGCACAGTACTAGCATGCTGTGCTGATTTTCTATTGTTGGACTTCAGATCGACGATCAAGATCTTGTGTAGACATCTTATAAAGGCTAGATGCATGTGCGGCTTAGAGCGATGACCTCAGCCTTGGATTAGCAAGTTGAAGAACCGAACTTGCAAAGGTAAGAGAGATTTGATCTTCTTTTTCTTTCTAGATTAGATCTGGTATAGCTTTAATGTTGATGTGATCAACATCATCTTTGATTGATTTTTAATTTTAGATTTAATAGCATGCATAGATCATGAGATAAGATCCTAGATCTAGAATTAATTCATATATTTTAATAAATTAATATGATTAGTTTATTACTTTTGCTGATTGATTTTGAAAAAAGTTTCGAAATATGTTCATGAAATCATAGATCTTTTCCTTTAATTGGTATCAGAGCCTAGATTTCTTATGATATAATTTTTATGCATATTTAGATTATTTATTTAAATTAGATCTAAATTATAATCTATTATTTAAATCTAGAATTAAATTATAGATCATACGAACTAATTTATAAGATTGTTATGCTGTAAGGTTTACCCCTTATAGTGTAAAGTTTGTCCTAGTTCATGCAGATCTAAAGTTCATCATAAATTTATTAGATATGATCTAGATTAATTTATGATTTATTAGATTAAAAATTTATTTAGATTTAAAAATAAATATTTTAGATTGCATGGATTGATCTTATAAGGTTGTCCTACTGTAAAGTTTACCTCTTATAGTAAAATGGTTGTCTTAATACATGCTGATCTGAAATCCTAATCACAAAATTTTAGATTAGATCTAAAAAATTTTATGATTTAATTAAAATTATTTTAATCTATTTTTTATCATCATAAATATGTTAGATTTGATCTAAGATGATTTAAGGTTGATTAGAATCAAAATAGTTTCAATTTGAATTACGTGAATATGTTTAGATTAGATCTAAAATAAATTCATGTTTATATTATTTGCATATTGATTATGAATCAAACATGCAATTGATTAGTAGAACCATATTATAAAAATATTTTACAAACATGAAAATCATTTTTAAAATACTGAATCCCAACCCTCAGCCCAAAACTTAATTATAAATTAAGAGTTGTTTGGTTAAGATCTAGGGTTGTGAATTGAGGATCCTAAGACACAAATTATAACATTTGCATTAACGGGTTAGTAGAAATTAGGTTCATTAATTAGGTTAGATCTAAGGTTAGATTATAGAATGGATTTAATTAGAAAATTAACTAAATCTAATCAATAGTTGTCTTAGATTATGTCAAGAATTCTCTAGATCAATTACAATAGTTGTAGTTGATCAAGTTTATGTCTTCAATGAGAATCAAAATGAACTTGATTCTTGACTATACGGTCTAACCCAAACTATTAGGTTGATCCAATTGAAACTAATTAACCAATTAATGTCTAAGATAGGTTTGGCAATCTAGATAGGTGGTCTTTAATTGGCAGCCCGCTTACCTGGCCATTTTTTATGGTATCTAAGGCAAGCTTTGGCAGACCCTCCCACCGATCTCACTTACCAGGCCTTCTTGGTGAAATTATGTTTTGACCAAATCACTTGACAATTCGAGTTGACCCATATCAGCTAGGTAAACCAGTGTGACTAATTTAGGTGCTCCTAGACCAGCCTATCAATAATCTCCCTTAATTTCACTTGGTGAAGTCAGTAGGAGGATCATGATTAGCTAGCTTATTTGACTCTTTTCTCTAAATTAAATTGACCAAATACTCTAAAATTATTAGATCCTTAAAAATGAAATAGTTATGTTGATAACTAAATCATAGCCTCCCATTGAGTATTAATGGGTTCATTAGTTGGATAATCATTGGAGGCCTAAAAGTCTAGTGCTTATTGGCTAATAGAATTATCATTCATAATATGATTTCTTGACTGGATCTCTCTAAATGGTGGTTAGGTTGACCAACCAAAGTTTGGCTTAATCATTCATTGATTAGATGGACCAAGTATGATCATGTTAATGGTTAGATCTAATCAGACCTTTTTAGTATAGGCCAAAGCCTACTGATTAGGAAATGAGATAAAATTAAATTATTAAAAATTATTTAGAAAAATAATTGGTTATGAAACAATCCTTAGATATGCATGGGTCGACCAACCAAAGTTAGGCTTGTGTGTAGTCTATGTGGATTCTAGTACCCACTAAAGAATTAGAGTAATTTCCCAAATTGGAGGTAGAGGCTATCAATTCAAATAAAATAGTGGAAGAATCTTTTGATTAAAGTCTAAATTTTTAAATTTAATAAATTATTTATTAATTAAATTTTGATTTTTCTTGATGTAGAAATGACCATTTTTCTTTCGCTTCGATCATTGTTAGACAATGACAAGTATTTGGGATCCAACTTCGATAACTGGTACCGTAAGTTGAAGATTGTCCTGGAGCATGAATGGATCTTGTATATCTTGATAGATCCAACTCCTGAGGAGCCAGCTCCTAATGCATGTGGGTCAGTCAGATACTTACTAAAAGTGGCTCAATGATCAAACCACAGTGCGTTGTATTATTCTAATGACTATAGGCGACAAGTTTAGTCACAGGTTTGAGATGATCCAGCCATAAGATATGCTTCAAGTATTGAACGAGTCTTTTGGCACACCTGATGACGTTGAGAGGCATAAAACTAGTTGTGCCATCTTCAACACCAAGATGAGGGATAGAGCTTCAGTCACTGATCATATATTGTACTTGATCGAGCTGATGGAGTGTTCGAACAAGCTTGGCATTTTCTTACATGAGCAACAAGAAAAGGATGCAATTCTGAACTCGTTGTCCAAGTCTTATCTCTTATATCTTACTCATTATCAAATGACAAAGCCTAAAGTTAACTACCATGGGTTAGTGGGATTACTTCAAAACTTTGAGAAGGATCACCAGCTCCATAAAGAGTTGGTGAATTTAGTGGGAGGGTCTTCTTGTGGTTCTTGACCCTTTAAGAAAGAGAGGAAGAATAAGAAGAAGAAGTCCAAAAAGGTGCAAGTTCAGGCTGGAACATCTATGTAAGGCCAAACCAAGAAGCTAAAGCTCGATAAGAGTCAAGCAGAGTCTTCTATAAGAAGCAGAAGCATTGAAAGAGAAACTGTCCTCAGTATATTGCCTTCTTGGATCCAAACAGGTCGAGAAAGAAGCAAGCTACTGCTGGGTAAGATATTTGTATGATAACTTCTTGCAATTTCTCCATATATAATATTACTGACTGGGTATTGGATACCAGAAGTCCTTACCATATTTGCAATTTATTGCAGGGGTTGCAGATAAGTAAGAGATTCGATCAAGGCAAAAAGTTTTTGAATGTTGAAGATGGAAGATCAGTTCCAATTCTAGCATTAGGAATCTAAAAACTAGTATTTAAGTCTCATACTATTATTCTTAATGATTGTCATTTTTGTCTTAGTTTTTTTTTTAATTTTATTTCTATAGGCCTTTGGGCCAAAAATAATTATGAGATTTCAATAAAGAAAAAAAATTTGTAATATCATTTTGAATAATATTACTATATTTTTTGGATATTTGAACAATGGTATATACATGATATCACAACTTGTTAATATAGTCTAGTCCATTGGCAAGCACCCTAGATTAGATAGTATGTCTGATATCTACTTACAATACTATAGGTTAGGTCACATTAACAAGAACAAGATAAATAGGTTGACTCAAGAGGGAATCCTTAAAGTCAGTAATTATGAATCACTTCCAACTTATGAGTTTTGTCCTCTTAAAAAAATGACTAAGTCATGTTTTACTGAAAAAGGTGAGAGAGCCACTGAGCTCTTAGGTCTTGTACATATTAGATATGTATGCCCTAGAAGCCAGAATTGGCTAAAACTTGTAATACACTTCTAGGGGCAAAATTATAATTTTGACTATAAATAATAAAATGAGTTATTTTCTATCACAAATATGTATTTAGTGTCTATGATACATTTCTTGAGTTAATGGTAATGATAATTCTTATTTTCAAGAGTTGAAAATTTAAGACAAGAATTTTCATTATTAACTCATAAAATGCTTCCGACCGTAGGATCATCATGAGGATGGTGATTGATCCGAAAGGTTGGTGTGCAATTGCTTCTTCATAGTAGATGAGTCTTGAGTCTACAGTATAGAGATACTAGAGTGAGAGTATAGATACTCGTTAGAGAATGAGAGCACTGAGCGTGACCACCTCGAGCAGTCATAAGGAAGTCTACCTTCTCATCGATGACTGACTCGAAGCTGCAGTGGTGTGTCTGATTCTTTGACCTGAGGTGCATCAGTAGTTCACCTTGAGGGTGTTATAGTTTGACTACACCATGACTCGGTCTCCTAGCCATTCAAAATTCTGAGGTGTATGTTTGCTATAGCATATTCATTGTAGGAATTGGATTGCACCAAGAGGAAATCTATCTACCTCGGTGGATGAGGAGCAGCCCTATGATGATCATGAGAATCAAGTCCATAATCCCATGGCCATGGCAGAGTGAAATAATAGAAAGAGTTTCTATTAAGGTTTTCACATCGGACTTGAATCGAATGATTAAATCATATGATAGAAATTAGGGTTTGATGAGTTCACCTTAACCCTAATCTGATCGGAGATCAAGATAGAAGAACTTAGTCACACAAGTAGCTACACTGAGAGATTCATTTTCAGTTTTGATGGGTAGCCACCATATACTGCTAGGTGTCACTGGTTGATTTTAGGAGCAATTAGAATGATTTAGATGATCGATCATTCTAGTTATCTGAATTAGAAGAGTTCTGATCCATCGAAAGGAGTTTCGATGATGTCGATGATAGAGATCATGATATATCCCATTACCATACAGAGCTGAATCTAACTGGATCACACAAATAAGGGTTTGGATCTGGATATCATCAATTAGACTAATTCAGTTCAATTGATTTGAATTAGATTTAATTAGGTTTAAGAAAATCGTGCTAGTATACGATTGAGCCTAACGTTCTCCTTTTATTATCATTAAAAGTTATCTCGACTGAGCCAAATGAGTTTGTGCTCACTCAGGTACCTTTACTTGATCTGATTGGAGCTTATCCAGATCAGACAACACCTACCATTTTTCGTTACCTGCTAATTCTTGTCCTTTGATTTTGGTCAAATGTTGACCATTGACCCTTGGATATCTGCCCATGTGTCATGCACCTATTGGAGAGAAGATAGGGGCTTGTCCTCTTATTGGAATTTGGAAAGGAGGGGGTGCACGCCTAAGATGGCGTGTGCCCATGGATAGGAACGCCTGGAGTCCCATACGGATGGGACTTCAGGTTGCTTCTTGGATTTTACTTAGGTGACCCCTAGCCATAGACTTTGACCAGTCTTAGGCACCATCTAAGGATGAATTAGAGGGGCTCTCATCTGATTGAATCAGGTGATATCATCCCATCAATCAAATTTAGATCTGATTGCATAAAGCAACGTGATTGGTCGGGATGATGTGGCACTGCGTGGCGCAGTAGGGTCTATATAAACCCTATCTACACCCCACTTTCATAGAGTTCTCTCTTAGCCACTCCCCAAGGCTGCCCCTCTCCCCCCTCCATGCCATCTTATAGTCCTCTCTCTCCTCTCCATGCCCAAGGCAAGTTGGGCTCCAGTTCGATGCGATCCAAGCAAGAAAAAGCTGATGAGAAAGGAAGAAGGCAACACCGCTGCAGAGACGACTACTGATCTTCAGAAGGAGTTTTGAAGATCCTCCAAATCAGATCCAAATTTAATTTTTAGAGAGGTGATAAAAAAGAAGTAGATCTTTAGATCTAACTTGAGTGGATACTGGTAGAGGCCAGGCGCTTGCGTGGCTAGATCCAGAATCTCAGGCAATCAGCAGGATCATCAAAGGGTAATCAGATTACCCAACATCAAGGTATAAATTAAATTAGATTTAATTTATTTTTATTTTTATTTATTAGATCTATAAAATTAGATCTAAAATACTCAAATCTAATCTAAATATATGAGAAAATTTTTTGAAATATCTCTCTTGATCCGATCAGATCTAAATGAACCTGATCCGAGAAATCAGGATTCTCCTTCAACTGGTATCAGAGCCAGGTTCTCTAAATTATTTAGATATAATTTTTAATTTATTTTGATCTAATAATAGATGATTTTAGATATCACATGAGATATAATTAGATCTAAAATTAAAATAATTAAAATTAAATAATATAGATCTAAGTTCTACAATATGCATGACTAGTTGTAAAATAGAATAGTTCTATACGTAGTCTTGCATGATCATGATTTATTTTGATTAAATTATAATTTTAGATCTATTTATTTTTTATTTTTTGATGATTACAAATATTATAATAAGATCTAAAAAATAAAAAATAAAATTATTTAATTTTTAGATCATATGAGATATGATGCATGCATGATTAGACTAGTTGTAGAATAGTTCTATATAATTATCTAGATTAGAATTTATTTTGATGTGATCAATTTAAATCTAATTTTTTAGATAATTATGAGATAATTTAGATCTAAAAAATATGCTTGATATGATACACGAGATGTATGCAAAACATATATAAAGTTAGATCAATTTTTATATATAAGATATATGATGTAGATCTAACTAGTTTTGTAGATTTATATTTCTGATTAAGACATTCCCCTTGGCCATTCAGTCATAAGAATATAGTAGAGTTTAAATACCCTCTCCTTCCATTCGATGGGGTGTTCTTATGATGTGTTGGGGTGCTGCGCATTCGTCCTTAATCAAAAATCAAGAACTTACTTTCTGCAAAATTCTAGGATTTAATATACATATTTTGCTTATGAATCCTAAACTTAATTAAGAATTAAGATTATGAAATATTAATTAGGTCTAAAATTAAAAATTTTAGATCTAAGATATATTCATAATATTGGATTTGGACTTGGATAGCTCAATTAGGTCTAAGCGGTTGATCAAATCGAATCAAGAGTTGGTTAGATGGGATCAACAGTGCTTAAATTGACCAGCCTAATAGGATTAAGTCTGGGTCAAGATCGAGTCACGTGAGTGATCGATCAAGCTAAGATCTAATTAGGCTCAATAGTTAGAGTCTGGATTGTAGGCTAACCTGATTGATTCTGGCTCAACAGTTTGATGTTTAAGATAAGTTTGGCAGATACGACCGACTAATTTTTAATTGGGAGCTACTCGACTCAAATGCATTCTTGTCGAGTTAATGGCATATCCCTTCCACCGGTTTCACTTACCTAGCCACATTTGTTGACTCAGTTCTGATCTGAGGTTGTCAATAAACTGAGCTAATCCATGCCACTAGGTCAGTCATAATGGTTATGACTAAGTCAAGTCTAGTTTAATGAGACCTAAATCAAATCTTCCTAAGAAAAGATTAAGTCTAAGGTCTTCCACCATTGTAGATGTTGGGGCCTTTCCTGGGGTTGTTTGTTCTTGGCTGGTTACAGTGGTTCAGTTGCACCGAGAAGATGCAACCATGTCTATTAGGCATTGGATGCTACGGGCTAGAGGATGGATTGGGCTCAATATTTTGGACACGGTGAGAGACTCAACTAGAAATTCAATCTGTGCAAATAGTGGGTCTGACGTAACTAAGGAGTGGATCAATATTTCGGATACAGTGAGATTCATGAATTAGAGACCAAGTTTGGGTGCACCATGATTAGAGAATCATTGAACAAGAGTTGTTCACTCATTAGCTAACCCATCACCAATAACTGTTAGGTGAGGTGATGAGTCAGTTGATGGGACCGCACCACCCACTAGAAATCATTAATCATGGAGACTTTTGCATATCTATAGAGGAAGTGTAGGGATCCGAGATAATAGTGGGAGCTAATTTGTTTAAAAATAAAATTTCTAAATAAATTGGTTAAGCCTTAATTATAAAATCTAACTAGAAACTTTGACTCTCTATAGAAAAATGCCTGCATCCAACCCACTAGCATGAATCCTTTGTTAGATATATGTGCCCTAGAAGCCAGAATTGGCTGACACTTGTAATACACTTCTAGGGGCAAAATTATAATTTTGACTATTATCAATAAAATGAATTATTTTCTATCACATATGTGTATTTAGTATCTGTGATACATCCTTTGAGTTAATGGTAATGATAATTCATATTTTCAAGAGTTGAAAATTTAAGACATGAATAATCATTATTAACTCATAAAATGCTCCCGACCATAGGATCATCATGAGGATGGTGATTGATCTGGAAGGTTGGTGTATAATCGCTTCTCTTTAGTAGATGAGTCTTGAGTCTACGGTGTGGAGACACCAGAGCGAGAGTACAGGTACTCGTTAGAGAACGAGGGCACTGAGCGTGACCACCTTGAGTAGTCATTAGGAAGTCTACCTTCTCGTCAATGACTGACTCGATGCTGCAGTAGTGTGTCTGGTTCTTTGACCTGAGATGCATCGACAGTTCACCTTGAGGGTGTTATAGTTTGACTACACCATTACTCGGTCTCCTAGCCATATGGAACCCTGAGGTGTATGTTGGCTATGACATGTTCATTATAGGAACTGGATTGCATCAAGATGGAATCTATCTACCTCGGTGGTAGAGGAGTAGCCCTATGATGATCATGAGAATCAAGTCTAGAAGTCCATGGCCATGGTAGAGTGAAATAATAGAAAGAGTTTCTATTTAGATTTTCATATCAGACTTGAATCGAATGATTACATCATATGACAGAGACTAGGGTTTGACGAGTTCACCTAAACCCTAATCTGATCGGAGCTCAAGATAGAAGAACTTAATCACACAGGTAGCTGCACCAAGAGGTTTCGCATTCAGCTCTGATGGGTTGCCACCATATACTGCTAGGTGTCACTGGTGGATTTTGGGAGCAATTAGAATGATTTAGATGATCGATCATTCTAGCTGTTTGAATCAGAAGAGTTCTAATCCATCGAAAGGAGTTTCGATGATGTCGATGATAGAGATCATGACATATTCCATTACCATACAGAATTGAACCTAACTGGGTTACACAAATAAGGGTTTGAATTTGGTGATCATCAAGTGAACTGATCCAGTTCAATTGATCTGAATGAGATTCAATTAGGCCCAAGAAAATCATGCTAGCACTCGATTGAACCTAACATTCTTCTTCTACTATCATAAATAGTTGTCCTGGCTGAGCCAAAGGAGTTTGTGCTCGATCAGAGGCCTTCACTTGGTCTGACTGAAGCTTGTCTAGATTAGAAAAGGGTTGTCTTATTTTGTAAAGATAATACCTGCCATTTTTGGTCACCTACCATTTCTCGTTCTTTGATTTTGGTCAAAAGTTGATCTTTGACTGGTTAAATGTTGACCATTGACACTTTGACTTCTGTGCACATATCATGCACCTATTGGAGAGCTGGTAGGGACTTGTCCTCCTGCCAAAACCTGGTAAGGAGGAGAGCACACGCCACCCTTGGCGTGTGCCCAAGCTGGAGGCGCCTAGGAGTCCCTGTTGGATAGGGACTCCATCTTCTTTTTGGATTCCAATTAGACTCCTCCTAAGAACCAAGTTTGACTGGTCTTAGGTGCCATCTAAGGAGGAATCCAAGAGACTCTATTTCCACCAATCAGATTTAGATTTGATTTCACAAAGAGTTATGATTGGTTGGGAAGAAGAGCAGTTGGATCACGCATAGTCCATAAATATGACCCTGCACCCAACTCAAGGAGTATCTAAAATCAATTGAAAATCCCATGCCCCAAGGCTGTCTCTCCTCTCCTCCTCCATGCCAAGTCCATCTTCTTCCTCTCCTCTCCATGCCCAAAGGAGTTTGGGATCCAAGTTAGTGCAATCCAGATGAGAGAAAGGCGATAGAAAGCTAGAAGGCTACACTGCTACAAAGGACAACTGCAGATCTTCGAAAGATATTTTGAAGATTCTCCAAATCAGATCTAGATCTAATTTTTGGAGATTTGATAGAGAAGAAGAGGATCTCTAGATCCAATCTGAGTGGATACTGATAGCGGCCAGGCACTTACGTGGCTAGATCCAGAACCTTTCAATGGCCATTTTTAAAATATACTAGTAAAATTCGAAACTCAAAAGTAAAAGATATTTAAAAACTTAAATTTTTTTTTTACTCGAGGAATGAGCAAATCTTAATGTTGGGGTGTGATAAGCATCATAAATTCATCAATAAAAGTATTAATTATTAATTAATTTATATTTATTTTTAAGAACTATTAATCAATTTATATATAATTTTGAAAAATTCATATTTTATTAATTAAAAAATTAATTAAAAAATATAAAAATTAAAAAATAAAATTTTATTATCATAGAAAGAGCTCATTTTTTTGATCATAATAAAATAATTTTAAATTAAAATAGAGCTAAAACCAAAAAGATATAATGTTTTAAAGAAATAAATAAATAAAAAATTAAATAGAAAAAGAAAATGGCTCAACTGGCTCCGTAATGCCGAGCCACCAAGCCAAGTCAAGCCATCAAAGCTAACTCAGCCATTTAAGCCATCAGTCGATCCACGATCTAGGCGTGGACCGCCAGCTCAGCAGAAACTGACGAAATCAGAGATTGCCACATGGTGGACCTAGACCCTTTTTAAAGGGTCCCCACGAAAATTTATCGCGGCTCACAGGGTATTTTTGTCTTTTTCACCTAGCAAACAAGAGCGCTGATTGGCTGTGGTGTGTAGTACGATCGGTCCACGTGGTCATGGGAATAGTAATTATTGTGATCGAACGGTTGCGGTTGATGCGGTCAGATCGGACGGCGTGGTTATTTTCGGGTTTTGATTCAAATTTATCAGCGATCTGGTGCATCCAACGGCCAGAAAACCAAGGAGAAGATCAAACGGTCCAGAAAACTCCCAACGATGATCAAGACTCCCGACACATGATTTACAGTCAGATTTCCTCCATCAACGCGATCGAACGGCCAGAATTTACATCCGACCTGATTAGCCTGATATGCATCCGATTGATGATTTTTGGAATCGTTGGATTTCTATTGAATGGCCAGATTTACCAGACTTACCAGAGTCATATCAGAGCTATTTTGATTCAAATTTTATCTAAATTTCTTTATATTTGATGATTACAAAGGCTATTAGTCCCACATTGCTTAGAAAAATATATCCAGCCCTCCTAGCTCTATAAAAAGGACCCCAAGCCCTCAGAAAATCAACATCTTGATCAAGGTGAAGCATTTGGTAGCAGAGCCGAAGCTGGGCTATGGGTTAAAGGCTGCTTCGAAGCAACGGGTTCGAGAAGAAGAGTCGAACTTCTACACCATCTTCTGCCCATGTTCAATCCAAGATCAGAGATCAGGCTATTTTATTTTTTAAATTTTATGTAATTATTTAAATTTTTAAAATTTTAATTCTGATATCTAATTTTAATATTTTTGTACATTTAATTGATTTTTTGTATTGTTAGATCTAATTGATCTACACTTTAAATTACTTTTTATTTTATTGCAAGTAGATGCTAAGATCTAATTAGTAGATCTAGATCAAGTTTAAATTTCTATATCTTTTAATTTTATTTTTTATCTTCCAACTTCACTTTTGATTCCAAAACTCAAATCATTTTCATTTTTAGCATCTACTTGTAAAGCAATAATTAAAGTTACAGAAATTAAATTTGCCATAAAAATAAAAAGTAAGAATTAAAGTACAAAAATAAATATTTTTATTAAATTAAAAATTTTTAAAATTTAAATACATGAAATTTAAAAATAAATAGCCTGATCTCTAATCTTAGATCGGCATTGGCAGAAAGATGTGTAAAAGTCTGACTCTTCTTTCGACATCCATTGCTTCAACAGTCTTAACCCATAGCCTAGCTTTCGTCTATATCAAAGCTTCATCTTGATCGAAGATGTTGATTTCTAAGGCTTGGGGTCCCTTTTTATAGAGCTAGGAGGCTGGATATTTTTTTTTAAGGCAATGTGGGACTAATAGCCTTTGTAATCATCAAAATACAAAGAAATTGGATAAAATTTGAATCAAAATAGCTCTAATATGACTCTTGGTAAGTTGGTAAAATCTAGCCATTCAATAGAATCCAATGGTCCAAAAATCATCAAAATCGGATTGCATACAGCCAAGATTAGGTTGGATTAAATTCTGGCCATCCGACCCGCACGTTGATGGAGGAACTCTGTGCCGCAAATCATGCGTCGAGAGTCCTGATCATCATCGGAAGTTTTTTGGACCGTTGGATCTTCATCACTTGGTTTTCTGCCATTGATCGCACAGATCGCTTAGAGAATTTGAATCAAACCCAGAAATAACCACGCCGTCCGATCTTGACCGCAATCAACCGCAACCATTCCGATTGCGCAATTACTGTTCCCATGGACCGCGTGGATCGGCTTGCACCGCACACCACAACCAATCAGTGCTCTTATCACTAGGTGAAAAGACCAAAATACCCTGTGAGCTGCGATAAATTTCTATGGACCTTTAAGGTCTAGATCCACCACGTGGCAATCTCTGATTCGTCGGTTTCTGCTAAGCTAATGGTCCACATTTGGATCGTGGACGACTAATGGCTTAAATGGCTGAGGCGGCTTTGATGGCTTGGCTTGGCTTGGTGGCTCGACTTTACGGAGCTGACTGAGCCATTTTCTTTTTTTATTTAATTTTTATTTATTTTATTTCTTTTTAAAAATTTATATCTTTTCCGTTTTAGCTTTGTTTTACCTAAAATTTATTTGTGGTGTGATCAAAAAAATGAGCTCTTTCTATTGATAACAAATTTTATTTTTTAATTTTTATTAATTTTTTAATAATTTTTAATATAAAAATATGAATTTTCAAAAATTATATATAAATTGATTAATAGTTCTTAAAATTAATATAAATTAATTAATAAATTAATACTTTTATTGGTGAATTTATGATGCCTACATTAATTCAATAATTGCATGGTAGGAAATCGCTTTTTCTAATTTAGTTGAGCTTAATTGAATGGTTGATTCACATTAAACATAATAATCAAATGGCTAATTTGAATCTAATAGTCCAAAAATTAGATAAAGTTGACCTTCTTGCTCATAAATTAGATCAACTCCTAATCCTAGGTCAACAATCTCCTGCATAATTCACATCATCTTCTAATTATCAGAAGACTTATTCAATCTGTGCTAGCCCAACCCATCATGTGAGTGAATAGCCTATGACTGCACAGTTTCCACATTTTATCCAAGAACAAGTTCAAGCTGCTCAAGGATACTCCAAATTGATTAATGATCCATTTTCAAATTCATATAATTCAGATTGGAGTAATTTTAATTTTTCTTGGACATCCCAATAGACTCAGGCTCAGACCCAAATTTCACTTGAGCAAAATTATCAAACTAGATCCCAATATCAAAATTATGCCTATAATAATGGTCAGCCTAGTCAGTTTATCCAGCCATCATATTATAATCAGCCCTCATACCCACCTCCTCAATAGACCAATCTAGCTGATGATAGATTTAACCAACTTCAACAATTGATTCTGACTCAACAACAATCTATCGCCAGACTAGAAGCTCAAATAGGATAATTAGTTGAGTCTAACATGAGGAGAGAACTAGATCAACTACCGAACCTACCAATTTCAAACAACCCATCTAATGTCCACCATTTCACCTGGACCAAGTTATCAATTTAATGTCTCACCTAAGAATCCCCAATTTGAGAATACCAAAGTAATTCCTGAACTTAAAAGCTATAGGATTCTTATGGACCCATACCAAGACCAGGTGAGAGAGGCTAGTACTGATGCTAGCCAAAATAAAAATTTAGAGGAACTGGTTAGTACTGAGACTAACCACATAGAAGAACCCGAGCCAAGAATTAGTACTGATGCTAGTTCTAGTTTAAATAAGATAGAAAAAAGGGAAAAGAGAATAGATGATTTACCCAAGACTTATAAACCTAATGTCCTATTCTCTTCAATCCAAGAAGCTGGTTCTTCTTACAAAAATCAAGAGGCATGTAATGAAATATCAATGGAGTTGTTTAAGTAAGATCACATTAATTTACCTCCAGAATTAAAATTGTCTTTAGTCACCATTCCAGCATCCATTGAATCAAACTTAACTCCTAATACAAAAACTCCATTCATGAGCATTTTAGAAGAACAAATAGGAGAAATTCTTAATAAACATGGGTTTGAGAATGGAATCATAAATTATATCCCTAAAATTAATAGTGAATATATCAATAATGAGATTATAAATCATCTTTTTGAGATTGACAATCCAAAATCATTGAAATTTATCAATCCAATATTCGACATAGGATTGTGAGCTGCATTGTGTCTGGCTGAAGACGGTAAACTTAGCGCTTGTTGGGAGGCAAGCCAATATTTAGTTTTTATCTAATTTATCTTTTTAGTTTATTTTTTTTAGAATAATTTGAATAAGTTGAAGGGAGAGCTCAAATTTTCAAAGGCATGTGCTGGACTGAAAATATACTTAAGTTAGGTGTATTCTCCATGTTCTTTATTACACCCTTTATTTTTTTTTTCTTCTCCATCGAGGACAATATCATTTAAGTTGGGGGAAGAAAAAAATAAAAATTTTAAAATTTTGAGTCCTCGAAAATGTTAGTATTTAGTATTTAGACACCTGATTATGCTTAAGAATCGAATTAAACTAAGCATTTTTAAAAGAAAATTGATACACAGATAAGAGAATCTATGAGATATTGAGGAATCAAGTATTAAGAAAATTCAATAAAGAGTTAAGTCTAGAACATAAAAAGTTTTTTCTTAGAGCATTTCTAATTATTTCTATTAGCATCAAAGAAAAGTCTACTTTTTATAGGCTTGTGTAGGGTAACTATACGTTTCTTCATATAAAAATTTATTTTAATAAAATAGTTTCTAAGTACTTCTCACTGAGTAATCGGGCCTCTTTGCCTAAGCAAGCATTGAGTTTCGCATCAAAAGGTGGGAAGGGCAAAGAAGCTCGTTGTAAAGCTAGTCTTAACTCGTAGCCTATTTGATTCGAGCTAGTAAGCCCTGAGGGGTATTCTATACCTAGTGCCCTAAAGCCAACTAGTTTGGGAGTCATTGGCCCAAGACTCACTACATGGATCAAATAGAAAGCTTAAGGAGTTAAGATACTCAATAGTGGTACAATGTTAAAAAAAAAAAGAAATAATAGTTTCCCACCGAGTTCCGGGTTCCGTTGCCTAAGTAAGCAATGATATTCGCATCAAAAAGTGGGCAATATAAAAATAAAAATTAATAAATGAAGGATGAAAGTAGCAATACACTTGCCCATATGAAAGTTTAGACAAATCGGAGATAAAGGTGGGATAATTTAGAAAAAGTTCTAAAAAATTTAATGTTCTCTACTTAATTTTTCTATTGATAAGTATTAATATCCCAATGATATGTCTCATTTAAGCTCTACTGAATATCAATGGCCATTTTGAAAAATACTTAGGTAAAATTCGAAACTCAAAAGTTAAAAGATATTTAAAACTAAATTTTTTTTTTACTCGAGGATGAGCAAAGCTTAAGTTGGGGGGTGTGATAAGCATCATAAATTCATCAATAAAAGTATTAATTTATTAATTAATTTATATTTATTTTTAAGAACTATTAATCAATTTATATATAATTTTTGAAAAATTCATATTTTTATTAATTAAAAAATTAATTAAAAAATAATAAAAATTAAAAAATAAAATTTTATTATCAATAGAAAGAGCTCATTTTTTTGATCATAATGAAATAAATTTTAAATAAAATAGAGCTAAAACCAAAAAGATATAAATGTTTAAAGAAATAAAATAAATAAAAATTAAATAGAAAAAGAAAATGGCTCAACTGGCTCCGTAAGCCGAGCCACCAAGCCAAGTCAAGCCATCAAAGCTAACTCAGCCATTTAAGCCATCAGTCGATCCACGATCTAGGCGTGGACCGCCAGCTCAGCAGAAACTGACGAATCAGAGATTGCCACATGGTGGACCTAGACCCTTAAAGGGTCCACGAAAATTTATCGCGGCTCACAGGGTATTTTTGTCTTTTCACCTAGCAACAAGAGCGCTGATTGGCTGTGGTGTGTAGTACGATCGGTCCACGTGGTCCATGGGAATAGTAATTATGTGATCGAACGGTTGCGGTTGATTGCGGTCAAGATCGGACGGCGGTGGTTATTTTCGGGTTTGATTCAAATTTTATCAGCGATCTGGTGCAATCCAACGGCCAGAAAACCAAGTGATGAAGATCCAACGGTCCAGAAAACTCCCAACGATGATCAAGACTCCCGACACATGATTTACAGTCAGATTTCCTCCATCAACGTGCGATCGAACGGCCAGAATTTAATCCGACCTGATTTAGGCTGATATGCATCCGATTTTGATGATTTTTGGATCGTTGGATTTCTATTGAATGGCCAGATTTTACCAGACTTACCAGAGTCATATCAGAGCTATTTTGATTCAAATTTTATCTAAATTTCTTTATATTTTGATGATTACAAAGGCTATTAGTCCCACATTGCCTTTAGAAAAAAATATCCAGCCCTCCTAGCTCTATAAAAAGGACCCCAAGCCCTCAGAAATCAACATCTTTGATCAAGGTGAAGCTTTGGTACAGAGCGAAGCTGGGCTATGGGTTAAAGGCTGCTTCGAAGCAACGGGTGTCGAGAAGAAGAGTCGAGCTTCTACACCATCTTTCTGCCAATGTCAATCCAAGATCAGAGATCAGGCTATTTTATTTTTAAATTTTATGTATTTAAATTTTAAAATTTTAATTAATAAAATATTTTATTTTTGCACTTTAATTTTTTGCTTTTTATTTTTATTGTAATTTAATTTCTACACTTTAATTATTACTTTTTATTTTATTGCAAGTAGATGCTAAGATCTAATTAGTAGATCTTAGTACCAAGTTTAAATTTCTATATCTTTTAATTTTTATTTTTAATCTTCCAACTTCACTTTTGATTCCAAAACTCAAATCATTTTCATTTTTAGCATCTACTTGTAAAGCAATAATTAAAGTACAGAAATTAAATTGCAATAAAAATAAAAAGTAAGAAATTAAAGTACAAAAATAAATTTTTTATTAATTAAAATTTTAAAATTTAAATACATGAAATTTAAAAATAAAATAGCCTGATCTCTAATCTTAGATCGGCATTGGCAGAAAGATGGTGTAAAAGTCTGACTCTTCTTCTCGACATCCATTGCTTCAAAGCAGTCTTTAACCCATAGCCTAGCTTCGTCCTATATCAAAGCTTCATCTTGATCGAAGATGTTGATTTCTGAAGGCTTGGGGTCCTTTTTATAGAGCTAGGAGGGCTGGATATTTTTTTTTAAGGCAATGTGGGACTAATAGCCTTTGTAATCATCAAAATACAAAGAAATTTGGATAAAATTTGAATCAAAATAGCTCTAATATGACTCTGGTAAGTTTGGTAAAATCTAGCCATTCAATAAGAATCCAATGGTCCAAAAATCATCAAAATCGGATGCATATCAGCCAAGATTAGGTTGGATTAAATTCTGGCCATCCGATCGCACGTTGATGGAGGAACTCTGGCCGCAAATCATGCGTCGAGAGTCCTGATCATCATCGGAAGTTTTTTGGACCGTTGGATCTTCATCACTTGGTTTTCTGGCCATTGGATCGCACAGATCGCTGATAGAATTTGAATCAAACCCAGAAATAACCACCGCCGTCCGATCTTGACCGCAATCAACCGCAACCATCCGATTGCGCAATTACTGTTCCCATGGACCGCGTGGATCGGCTGCACCGCACACCACAACCAATCAGTGCTCTTATCACTAGGTGAAAAGACCAAAATACCCTGTGAGCTGCGATAAATTTCTATGGACCCTTTAAGGGTCTAGATCCACCACGTGGCAATCTCTGATTCGTCGGTTTCTGCTAAGCTAATGGTCCACATTTGGATCGTGGACCGACTAATGGCTTAAATGGCTGAGTCGGCTTTGATGGCTTGGCTTGGCTTGGTGGCTCGACTTACGGAGCTGACTGAGCCATTTTCTTTTTTTATTTAATTTTTATTTATTTTATTTCTTTAAAAATTTATATCTTTTCCGTTTTAGCTTTGTTTTACCTAAAATTTATTTTGTTGTGATCAAAAAAATGAGCTCTTTCTATTGATAACAAAATTTTATTTTTTAATTTTTATTATTTTTTAATTAATTTTTTAATTAATAAAAATATGAATTTTTCAAAAATTATATATAAATTGATTAATAGTTCTTAAAAATTAATATAAATTAATTAATAAATTAATACTTTTATTGGTGAATTTATGATGCTTATCAATAATTCATATTTTCAAGAGTTGAAAATTTAAGACATGAATAATCATTATTAACTCATAAAATACTCCCGACCATAGGATCATCACGAGGATGGTGATTGATCCAGAAGATTGGTGTACAATTGCTTCTCTTTAGTAGATGAATCTTGAGTCTACGGTGTGGAGACACTGAAGCAAGAGTACAGGTACTCGTTAAAGAACGAGGGTACTGAGCGTGACCACCTCGAATAGTCATTAGGAAGTCTACCTTCTCGTCAATGACTGACTCGATGCTGTAGTGGTGTGTCTGGTTCTTTGACCTGAGGTGCATCGGTAGTTCACCTTGAGGGTGTTATAGTTTGACTACACCATAACTCGGTCTTCTAGCCATACGGAATCCTGAGGTGTATGTTGGCTATGACATGTTCATTATAGGAACTGGATTGCATCAAGATGGAATCTATCTACCTTGGTGGTAGAGGAGCAGCCCTATGATGATCATGAGAATCAAGTCTAGAAGCCCATGGCCATGGTAGAGTGAAATAATAGAAAGAGTTTCTATTTAGGTTTTCACATTGGACTTGAATCGAATGATTACATCATATGACAGAGACTAGGGTTTGACGAGTTCACCTAAACCCTAATCTGATCGGAGCTCAAGATAGAAGAACTTAATCACATAGGTAGCTGCACCAAGAGGTTCGCATTCAGCTCTAATGGGTTGCCACCATATACTGCTAGGTATCATTGGTGGATTTTGGGAGCAATTAGAATGATTTAGATGATCGATCATTCTAATTGTTTGAATCAGAAGAGTTCTGATCCATCAAAAGGAGTTTCGATGATATCGATGATAAAGATCATGACATATCCCATTACCATACAAAATTGAACCTAACTGGGTCACACAAATAAGAATTTGAATCTAGTGATCATCAATTGAACTGATTCAATTCAATTGATCTGAATGAGATTCAATTAGGTTCAAGGAAATCATGCTAGCACTCGATTGAACCTAACGTTCTTCTTTTACTATCATAAATAGTTGTCCTGACTGAGCCAAAGAAGTTTGTGCTCAATCAGAGGCCTTCACTTGGTCTGACTGGAGCTTGTCTAGGTCAGAAAAGAGTTGTCTTATTTTGTAAAGACAATACCTACCATTTTTGGTCACCTGCCATTTCTCATTCTTTGACTTTGGTCAAAAGTTGATCTTTGACTGGTCAAATATTGACCATTGATACTTTGACTTCTGTCCACATGTCATGCACCTATTGGAGAGCTGGTGGGGGCTTGTCCTCCTACCAGAACCTGGCAAGGAGGAGGGCGCACGCCACCCTTGGCGTGTGCCCAAGCTGGAGGCGCCCAGGAGTCCCTATTGGATAGGGACTCCATCTCTTTTTTGGATTCCAATTAGACTCCTCCTAAGAACCAAGTTTGACTGATCTTAAGTGCCATCTAAGGAGGAATCCATGGGACTCTATTCCCACCAATCAGATTTAGATCTGATTTGACAAAGGGTTGTGATTGGTTGGGAAGAAGAGGAGTTGGATCACGTATAGTCTATAAATAAGACCCTACGCCCAACTCAAGGAGTATCTAAAATCAATTGAAAATTCCATGCCCCAAGGCTACCTCTCCTCTCCTCCTCCATGCCAAGTCCATCTTCTCCCTCTCCTCTCCATGCCCAAAGGAGTTTGGGATCCAAGTTGGTGCAATCCAGACGAGAGAAGGGCGACAGAAAGCTAGAAGGCTGCGCTACTGCAAAGGACAACTGTAGATCTTCGAAAGGTATTTTGAAGATCCTCCAAATTAGATCTAGATCTAATTTTTAGAGATGTGATAGAGAAGAAGAGGATCTCTAGATCCAGTCTGAGTGGATATCGGTAAAGGCCAGAAACTTGCGTGGCTAGATTTAGAACCTTCCACTGCTTACAGGATCATCAATGGATAATAGGATTATCCTACGTTAAGGTAAATTAAATTTAATTTAATTTATCTAGATTTTATTTTAATTATTAAAATAATAAATATTAAATCTGAAATATCTCAGATCTGATCTGGATTAGAGAAAAAAAAATTTAAAATATATCTCTTGATCCAATTAGATCTGAATGAACCTAGTCTGGAAAATCAGGATTTTCCTTCATCCTGAACACCCATCGATTGAGCGGATCAAATTATAAGAATTGGCTCCAAAACTTCAAAATTATTTTGGGTTTTGAAAAGTTAACTCATGTATTGGACCAGGATCCTCCCATCTTACTAGCTCGTCCATCCGCTGAACATAGAGCATCTCTGGATAAGTGGACGGACGAAGATAACAAGATCAGATATTACGTATTGGGCTCGATGTCTGTTGAACTTCATTGCCAACATGAAGATATCAGGACTGCTCGCCAAATGTTGGCTCACCTACAAGAGATGTTTGGTAAACAGAGTCGCACAGCTAAGTATCAAGTCACTAAATGACTATTCAAGGCTAAGATGCATGATGGGCAGTTAGTTCAAGGTCATTGTCTGATGATGATCAAGAATTTAGAAGAGCTTGAGAAGCTCGAAGTGAAGTTAGACTTGGATCTGCAGAATGACATAATTCTATAATCTTTGACTGATGTGTATGGGCAGTTCATCATGAACTACCATATGCATAAACTTCAAAATTTCTTGGCCGAACTTATGAACATGCTGGTTACCGCTGAGCTTTCTATAAAAGGTTCTAAAGGCTTAGTGCTTGCTATGGAATAAACTTCTTCCAAGAAAAAATCTTTTGGAAAGAAGAAAAAGTCTGTGAAAAAGTAGAAGGTGGAAGGAGGAAAGAAGAAAAAGGCAGAGCTGAAGAAGAAGACCGCTGACAAAGAAAAATATTTTCATTGCAACAATGACGGCCACTGGAAGCAAAATTGCCCTACATACTTGGCCACCCTAAAGAATAAGAAGGAGGCAAGTCCTTCTAGAGGTATGCTCGTTATTGAGTCTAACCTTATGGTTTCTTCTGCATCTAGTTGGGTGCTTGACTCTGGTTCTAGTGCTCATTTGTGCACTTCCATGTAGGATCTTGAGGATAGCAGGAGGCTGAGGGATGGTGAGATGATCCTGCACGTCGAAAATAGAGCAAGAGTTACTGCCGTGATCATGGAAACATACCCTCTTTGACTATCATTTGGTTTAGATTTAGTTTTAAAAGACTGTTATTATGTGCCTGCAGCAAGTAAAAATTTGATTTCTATTTCTTTCCTTGCATTAGAAGGCTATGTAATTAGTTTTCTTAAGGATCATTGTAACATTCTTTATGAAAGAAATAAAATTGCAAGTGGTTTCCTTATTAATGATTTTTATCAGTTACATGTTGATGTATCTATTTTTAATATCGATCAAAATGTGAATACCATAAAATGACCTAGGGATAGTCCAAACGATAGGTATGTATGGCACCTAAGACTAGGTCATATAGCAGAAGATAGGGTTAACAAATTGAAAAAAACTGAGCTATTGAGTCCATTGACTTTCAAGTCATATCCAATTTATGAATCTTGTCTTCATGGCAAAATGACTAAGCTCCCTTTTGTGGGACATGGGGCAAGGGCCACGGATCTTCTTACCTTAGCATATATTGATATGTGCGGCCCATTTGATGTGCCGGCTAGAGGCAACTTTGTCTACTTCATAACCTTTACCGATGATTTATCTAGGTATGGGTATGTGTATCTTATGAGACACAAGTTTGAAGCTTTTGAAAAGTTCAAGAAATTTAGACATGAAGTAGAAAAGCAAATAGGAAAACCTATTAAGGTTCTTCGATCAGATCTAGGAGGTGAATTCCTTAGTCGAGAATTCTTGGACAATCTTAAAAAAAATAGAATAGTCTCTTAATGGACTCCACCTGGAATACCTCAACCCAACGGAGTTTCAGAACGGAGGAATCGGATTCTATTAGATATGGTCCGATCTATGATGAGCTTCATAGACGTTCCTAATTATCTTTGGGGATACTATTTGTTAACTGAAATATACTTACTGAATAGGGTTCCTTCTAAAACCATTCCTACCACACTGTATGAGATATGGCATGGTAAGAAACTAAGTCTGAGTCATCTCAAAATTTGGGATTGTCCAGCTCATATCAAAAGACAACAAGCAAATAAGTTAGACTTTAGGTCCTTCAGAGCTCGATTTATAGGATATCCTAAAGAGTCATTAGGATATTATTTCTACATTTCAGAAGATCACAATGTGATTGTGAGTCAACATGCCATCTATCTTAAAAAATAGTTTATTCAAGATAGCGGCATTAGAAAGTAGATCAAGCTCGATGAGAAAGTCTCATAAGAGCAACGAGCTAAGGACCAAATGGAATCAAATCAGGTTAAGCCACTACCTCCTCCACCTCATAGATCAAAAAGGGTTTTCCATCCCCTTGAGAGGTACTTAGGTACTATTTCAGAGGAAGTAGAAAAAATATTTCTTGTAAGTAATAAGATTCATGGTGATGATCCCAAAACCTATAACGAGGCGATATCGGATATTGACTTCGAGAAATGGATAGAGGCAATGAAGTTAGAAATTGACTCGATGCACTCAAACCAAGTCTGGACCTTGGTAGATCCACTAGAGGGTATAGTACCTATTAGATGTAAATGGATTTACAAGAAAAAAATTGGTGCAGATGGGAATGTGGAGACATTCAAAGCTAGATTAGTGGCAAAAGGTTATAGTTAATGCAAAGGCATTGACTATCAGGTTACCTTTTCACCAGTAGTTATGCTTAAATCCATCCGCACATTGCTTGCTATTGTAGCTTATTTTGATTATAAAATATGGCAAATGGACGTGAAAATGACATTCTTAAATGAATATCTTGAGAAAGATATCTATATGGAATAGCCGCTAGGTTTCACATCCTGTGATGATGATCACAAGGTATGCAAGCTACAAAGGTCCATATATGGACTTAAGCAAGCATCTCGAAGGTGGAACACTCATTTTAATGATGTGATCAAATTATTTGATTTCATCAAGAATGAAGAGGAGTATGTATTTTTCAAAAGGTCAGTGGGAGCGCTATTGTCTTCCTCATATTATACGTGGATGACATCCTCCTTATTGAAAATGATATTCTCATATTGACCATAGTTAAAATATGGTTATCTAAAGAATTCTCCATGAAAGACCTAAGAGAATCATCCTTTATTTTAGGAATTAAGGTCTATAGAGATAGACCGAATAGGATGCTAGGACTTTCACAGAAGATGTACATAGAGGAAGTGTTAAAGAGGTTTAGCATGAAAAACTCTAAGAGAGATTTGGTACCCTTCAGACATGGTATTCATCTTTCCAAAAAGATATGCCCTAGCACACCTAAGGAAATAGAATGCATGAGCAAGATCCCTTATGCTTAAGCAATAGGGAGCCTCATGTATGCCATGTTATATACACGACCTGATGTAGCCCATGCTGTGAGTGTCACGAGCAGATATCAGTTGAATCCAGGTAAAAAACACTGGACTTTTGTGAAATGTATCCTTAAGTACCGAGAAGAACTAAGGATATGTTATTGGTCTTTGGTAATGGAGAACTCCAAGTCTAGGGGTATACAGACTCGGATTTTATGTCCGATATAGATGATCGAAAGTCGACATTTGGGAGTCTATTTATGTGCAATTATGAAGCTATCAGTTGAAAAAGTTCCAAGTAGACAGTGATAGCAAATTCCACCATGGAAGTAGAATACATCGTTGCGTTAGAAGCTGCAAAGGAGGCATTCTGGTACAAAAAGTTTGCCATAGAGATTGGAGTGATGCTATTAGATGCCATTCCTCTGTACTGCGACAACAATGGCGCTATAGCCCTTGCTAACGAGCCGAGGTCTCATCAAAAATCCAAGCACATCGAGTGGTGATACCACATCATCCGCAATTACCTCGAGAAGGGATACGTCGAGGTCAAGAGAGTCAACTCCGCAGACAATGCGGTAGACCTGCTTACAAAGTCTTTGGACCAGTAGAAGATTGAAGCCCACCTTGAGAAGATGGGACTTAGATTTGTAGCCAATTGGCTTTAGCTCAAGTGGGAGTTTGTTAGATATGTATGCCTTAGAAGCCAAAATTGGCTGACACTTGTAATGCACTTCTAGGGGCAAAATTATAATTTTGATTATAAATAATAAAATGGGTTATTTTCTATCATAAATATGTATTTAGTGTCTGTGATACATCCCTTGAGTTAATAGTAGTGATAATTCTTATTTTCAAGAGTTGAAAATTTAATACAAGAATTTTTATTATTAACTCATAAAATGCTCCTGACAGTAGGATCATCATGAGGATGGTGATTGATCCAAAAGATTGGTGTACAATTACTTCTTCATAGTAGATGAGTCTTGAGTCTACAGTGTAGAGACACCGAAGTGACAGTATAGGTACTCGTTAGAGAACGAGGGCACTGAGCGTGACCACCTCGAGCAGTCATAAGAAAGTTTACCTTCTCGTCGATGACTAACTCGAAGCGATAGTGGTATGTCTGGTTCTTTAACCTAAGGTGCTTCGATAGTTCACCTTGAGGGTGTTATAGTTTGACTACACAATGACTCGATCTCCTAGCCATTCGGAACCTTGAGGTGTATGTTGGCTATAACATATTCATTATAGAAATTGGATTGCACCAAGAGAAAATCTATCTACCTCGATAGATGAGGAGCAGCCCTATGATGATCATGAGAATCAAGTCCATAAGCCCATGGCCATGGCAGAGTGAAATAATAGAAAGAGTTTCTATTAATGTTTTCACATCGGACTTGAATCGAATGATTAAATCATATGATAGAAATTAGGGTCTGATGAGTTTACCTTAACCCTAATCTAATCAGGGCTCAGGATAGAAGAACTTAATCACATAGTAGCTACACCGAAAGGTTCATTTTTAGTTTTGATGTATTACCACTATATACTGCTAGGTGTCACTGATGGATTTTGGGAGCAATTAGAATGATTTAGATGATCGATCATTCTAGTTGTCTGAATTAGAAGAGTTCTGATCCATCGAAAGAAGTTTCGATGATGTCGATGATAGAGATCATGATATATCCCATTACCATATAGAACTGAATCTAACTGGGTCACACAAACAAGAGTTTGAATCTGGATATCATCAATTGGACTAACTCAGTTCGATTGATTTGAATTAGATTCAATTAGGTTCAAGAAAATCGTGCTAGCACATGATTGAGCCTAACGTTCTCCTTTTATTATCATTAAAAGTTGTCTCGATTGAGCCAAATGAGTTTGTGCTCACTTAGGTATCTTTACTTGGTCTGATTGGAGCTTGTTCAGGTCAAAAAAAGATTGTCTTAATTTATGAGATAAATTTGAGACAATACCTGCCATTTTTTGTCACCTACTAATTCTTGTCCTTTGACTTTGGTCAAATATTGACCTTTGACCCTTGGACATCTATCCATGTGTCATGCACCTATTGGAGAGTAGATAGGAGCTTGTCCCCTTATTGGAATTTGGAAAGAAGAGGGTGTATGCCTAGGGAGGCATGCGCCCATGGATAGGGAGGCCTGGAGTCTCATATGGTTGGAACTCCAGGTTGCTTCTTGGATTCTAGTTAGGTGACCCCTAGCCATAGACTTTGACCAGTCTTAGGCACCATCTAAGGATGAATTAAAGGAGATCTCATTTGATTGAATTAGATGATATCATCCCATCAATCAGATTTAGATCTGATTACACGAAGCAACGTGATTCGTCGGGATGATGTGGCATTGCATGGCACAGCAGGGTCTATTTAAACCCTGTCTGTACCCCAATTTCATAGAGTTTTCTCTTAGCCACACCCCAAGGCTTCTCCTCTCCCTCCTTCATGCCATCCTCTAGTCCTCTCTCTCCTCTCCATGCCCAAGGCAAGTTGGGCTCCAGTATGATGCGATCCAGATAAGAAAAAGCTGACGAGAAAGGAAGAAGATGGCACTACTGCAGAGATGACTGCTGATCTTCAGAAGAAGTTTTGAAGATCCTCCAAATCAGATCTAGATCTGATTTTTGGAGAGGTGATAAAGAAGTGAAAGATCTTTAGATCCAGCCCAAGTGGATATCGGTAGAGGCTAGGCACTTGCATGGCTAGATCCAGAATTTCAGACAATCAACAGGATCATCAAAGGGTAATCAGATTACCCAACATCAAGGTATAACTTAAATTAGATTTAATTTATTTTTATTTTTATTCATTAGATCTATAAAATCAGATTTGAAACATCTCAGATCTGATCTAGATGTATGAGAAAATTTTTTGAAATATCTCTCTTGATCTGATCAGATTTGAATGAACCTGATCTGAGAAATCAGAATTTTCCTTCAGTACATACTTATGTATGTAGGCCTATGAGCACAAGTGCTAGAGGTAGATATCTATACTTTATTACTTTCATAGATGATCTATCGAGATATGGATATGTTTATCTGATGAAACACTAGTCAGATTCATTTGAAATGTTCAAACAATTCTAAAATGAAGTAGAAAAATAAACTGAAAAGAGTATTAAAATCTTTCGATCTGATTGAGAAGGTGAATACCTTTCTGGCTAGTTTTTCACATATCTAGGAGAGAATGAGATTCTCTCCCAATGGACTCCTTCAAAAATATCATAGCATAATGATATATCTGAAAGAAGAAATCAGACTCTGTTAGATATGGTCTGATCCATGATTGATTTTGCCAACTTGCTGATATCCTTCTGGGGATAAGTAGTCAAATCAGCTTGCTATCTTTTAAATAAGGTTCCATGTAAGTTTGTAATTAAAACTTTATATGAGATATGGATAGGGTGCAAGCCAGCACTTTCACATCTTAGGGTCTGAGGGTACCTAGCTTATGTGAAATGCTTAATCACAGATAAACTTGGACCTAGGTCTGATAAGTGCACATTCATAGGATACCCAAAAGAAACCAAAGGATATATTTTCTACCATGCTGATCAATAAAAGGAGTTCATTAGCCTTAAAGCAATCTTTTTAGCAAAAGAATTTTTTGGTGAAGGAACCGTTATCTCTAAGATTGAACTTGACAAAATTCAACAGGTAGAAAGATCGACATCAGTTGCTGAACCAGAATTAGATTTAATTAGATAAAATTTGGAGCCCAGTGTACTTGCATCATTAAGGCGATCCGGAAGAGTACCATATCAGCCAGATAGATACTATGATTTCTTAGTTCAGGATGGCGATTCTATTGAACTCGATGAAAATGATAAAGATCTAATCACCTATATGGATGCAATGCAGAGATCTGATTCTGATAGATGGCTTGAGGCTATGAAATCGAAAGTAGAGTCTATGAAGGTCAATGATGTATGGACATTGGTTGATCCACTTGAAGGGGTTAAATCCATTAAGTGTAAGTAGATCTTCAAGAGGAAGAGGGGTGTAAATGAGAAGATTGAGACCTATAAAGCCCATCTGGTTGCCAAGAGGTATCTATTAGATGGGTGCCCTAGAAGCCAGATTGGCTGACACTTGTATGCCAAGAGGTATCTATTAGATGTGTGCCCTAGAAGCCAGATTGGCTGACACTTGTAATACACTTCTAAAGATAATTTTATAATTTTGACTATAAATTAATAAATAAATTATTTTCTTTCATAGTATGTATTTAAAATTGTCTGTGATACATTCTTTGAGTTAATGATAATGATAATTCATATTTTCAAGAATTAAAAATTTAAGACATGAATTTTTATAATTAACTCATAAACTGCTTCCGACCATAGGATCGTCATGAGAATGGTGATCAATCCAGAAGGTTGGTGTATGATTGCTTCTTTAGGATCGATGAGTCTTGAGCCTATGATGTGGAGACACTAGAGCAAGAGTACAGGTACTCGTTAGAAAATGAGGGCACTGAGTGTGACCACATCGAGTAGTCATAAGGAAGTCTACCTTCTTGTCAATGACTGACTTGATGGTGTAGTTGTATATCAGGTTCTTTGATCTGAGGAGCATCAATAGTTCACCTTGAGTGTGTTATAGTTTGACTGCACTATAACTCAATCTCCTAGCTATTTGGAATCCTAAGGTGTATGTTGGCTATAGCATGTTCATTATAGAAACTGGATTGCACTAAGATGGGATCTATCTACGTCGATAGTAGAGGAGTAGTCTATGATGATCATGAGATCGAGTTATTAAGCCCTTGGCCATGGCAGTATGATATAATAGAAAAGAGTTTTCTTTTAGGATTTCACATCGAACATAAATCAAATGATTCATTCATATGATGGATGCTGTGTTTTGATGAGTTTACCTTAAACCCTAATCCTATCGTGACTCATGATAGTAGAATCAATTCACACAGATAGCTACACTGAGAGGTTCGCTTTTAATTCTGATGGGTTGCCACCATATACTACTAGGTGTCACTGATGGATTTTGGAAGTAATTAGAATGATCTTGATGATCAATCATTCTAATTTTATGAATTAGAATATTTTTGATTCATCAAAAGGTGTTTTGATGATACCAATGATAGAGATCATGATATATCTCATTACCATATGAAATTGAACCTAACTAGATCATACATATAAGGGTTTGAGTCTGGTTGTGATCAATTAAATTGAGTCAGTTCAATTAATCTGGATTAGATCTGATTAGGTTCAAGAAAATCATGCTAGCACATGATTGAACCTAACATTCTTCTTTTGTAGTCTTTCTGGTTTGTCTCAATCGAAACCCTGACTGAAATTTATCTAGGTCAGAATAGGATTGTCTAAATTTATTAGATGATTTTAGGACAACACCTACCATTTTTAGTCACCTGCTATTTTTGGTCACCTACCATTTCTGTCGCACACTAGGGTCAAAGATTGACCCTGTTGTAAGAAAGAAGGGATCAAGGGCACACGCCCTCTGGAGATTTTCTAGGGGTGTGCACCCCTACTTATTTGGTATGACATGGAGATGGTGCACATCCCTCTAGACGTGCGCCCAAAGTGGATAGGCTTTGACTTGGTCAAATTTTAGATTTGACTAGTCAAAGAGGTTTGATAGAGATCAAACAATAAGAGAGAAGGAAGAGTCCATCGTGCACCAAACTTCCTTTCCTTCTCCCTATCTATTTTGTTTAGAATTATATGGAATATTTGGGGCAGTAATTTTGATATGAGTTGGTATGAAAATTTGTTAAGAAATCATAAACAAATCAAGCAATTGGTTGCTTGATTGATTGGAACACTAAGGTGGCGCAGGGCTCTATTTAAGAGACCCTGTGCTTTAGGGTTTCTTAGAGTTGTTCCTCCACACCCCAAGGCCCCATTTGCTGCCATCCCCTCTTTCTCCATGCCCCTCCTCTTCTTCTTCTCTATGCCCAAAGGTTGAGTAAAAGTTCCAAGAGAAGATCCATAGAAATTGGCACAAAGGTTTCAAGGAAAAAGATGACATTCAGGAGATGAGCGCATTGCCTTCATCAATTGATTCGAAGGCTTTACAAAATCAGATTTAGATATGATTTTTGATGATCAGATCCAAAAGGAGAGCACTTCTAGATCTAGCCTAAGTAGACTTTGGTAGAGGTCAGGCACGTGTGTGGCTTAATCTAGAACCCTGATCTTCTACAGATCATCGATAGGGCAATCAGATTACCTAATTAGGTACAAAGCTTATATCTGATTTAATTCTTAATTTTTGATTTAATATCATATTATTAAAATCAGATCGGAGAACTCTTTGATCTAATTATACTCTGTAAAAATTTTTTTGAAATATTTTCTATAGATCTGGTCAGATCAAACCGATCCTATGGCGGAAAAAATAGTTGTTCCTTCAACTGGTATCAGAGCTGCTTTAGCAGTTCTTCAAATCTATTTTAGATTTAATTTTTTTTATGATCTATGATCTGATATTAAGAATTTTAGATGTCACATCAGATATGATCAGATCTAAAATCAAAAAGATTAAAAAATTTTAGATTCATATCAATCTTGTATGAGATGTAGATCTAGACTAGGTTTAGAATTGTTGTTTCAGTAGTCTAGTGCTAATTTTCTTTTTGATATGATTAAATTTTTTTTTTTAGATCTTTATGCTTCTATTTTTTTGATGTTACAAATGTTATAATCAGATCTAAAAATAAAAAATAAAATTTGTAATTTTTATATGAGATATGAATGAAGCATGCCTAGACTAATTGTAGAATAGTTCTATGATTTATTTAGAATAGATTTTATTTTGATATGATCAATATAAAAGTTATTTTTTAGATATTATATATGATGTATCAGATCTAAAAGCATGCATTTAGGATTTAATGATTGATACATGAGATGTATACAGAACGTGCATGCTTAAATCTATGACTTTATATGAGATATATGTTGTAGATTTATTGTCTTGTAATGTAGTAATTGTTTCTGATTAAGACATTCCCCTTGGCCATCTGATCATAAGACCAAAGTAGGATTAAAGGCCCTCTCCTCCTATTTGATGGAATGCTCTTATGGCATTTAGGAATGTTGTGCGTTTGTCCTTAATCAAAAATTAAAAATTTACTTTTCTATAAAATTCTAGATCTTGAAATTCTAGGATTTTTGCTTGTTTCTGATTATGAACCCAAACTTAATTAAGAATTAAAATTATGAAACTAATTAGATCTAAAATTATGAATTTTAAGATCTAAGACACCTTTATAAATTTGGGTTCGGGCCTGGGTAGCTTAATTAGATCTAACGGTTGATTAAATTGAATCAAGTGTTAATTAGGTGGGATCAAAGAAAGCTTAGATTTGACTAGCCTAATAGGATTAAGTCTGGGTCAAAGTCGAATCACATTGAGATGTGACTTGATCAAGTCAAGATCTGATTTGGCTTCTTGATTTGAGCTTGGATTATAAGCTAACCCGATTGGTTTTGATTCAATAATTTAGTGTCTAAGGTAAGTCTAGCGATATGATCGACTGATTTTTAATTAGAAGCTACTCGATCTGAATGTATTCTTATCGAGTTAACGGTATATTCCTTCCACCGATCTCACTTACCTAGCCATTTATGTCGATCCAATTCTGATTAGAGATGGCTAATAATTCAAGCCAACCCATGCCCCTAGATTAGTCATAATTGCTATGACTAAGTCAAGTCAAGTTTAAAGAGACCAAAATCAAATCTTCCTAAGAAAATATTAAGTCTAAGGTCTTCCACCATTGTAGATGTGTAGGCCCTTTTCAGGGTTGATTGTTCTCGACTAGATATAGTGATTTAGTTGCACCAAAAAGATGCAACCATATCCATTAGGCATTGGATGCTATGGATTGGAGGATGGGTTAGGCTCAATATTTCAGATATGGTGAGGGACTCAATTAAAAATTTAATTCATGCAAATGATGGGTCTAACTTAACTAAGAAATGTAGTAATATTTTAGACATGGTGAGCTTCATGAAATAGACACTAGGTTTGGATGCATCATGATTAGAGAATCATTGGACAAGAATTGTCCACTCATCGGTTGATCCATCATCGATAACTATTAAGTAAAGTGGTGAGCCATTCGATGGGACTGCACTATCCTCTAGAAATCTTTGATCGTAGAGATTTTTGCATCTCTACCAAGGGAGCATAGGGATCTGAGTAAATAGTGAAAGCTTAATTTATTTAAAAATAAAAATTCTAAATAAATGAATTAAGTTTAATTATAAAATCTAACTAAAAATGTTGACTCTTTATAAGAAAATATCTACGTCCAACCCACTAGCCAATATCCTAGACACCCATAGACTGACCGGACCTAATTACAAGGATTGACTTTGGAACTTCAAAATTATTTTGGATTTTGAGAAATTGACTCATGTGTTGGAATAGGATCTTCCCATTTTACCAGCTCGTCCATCCGCTGAATAGAGAGCATCTCTGAAAAAGTGGATGGATGAAGATAACAAAGCCATGTATTACATGTTGGGCTTGATGTCTGATGAGCTCCAGCACCAACATGAAGACATAAAGACTAGCTACCAAATGTTGGCTCACCTGCAAGAATTGTTTAATGAACAGAGCCGCACAGCTAAATATCAAATCACTAAGAGACTTTTTAAGGCTCAGATGCATGATGGGCAGTTGGTCCAAGATCATTATCTGATGATGATCAAGAACTTAGAGGAGCTTGAGAAGCTCGATGTCAAGTTGGACAAGGACCTATAGATTGATATAATTCTGTAATTCTTGACTGATGCATATGGGCAGTTCATCATGAACTACCATATGCATAAACTTTAAAATATCTTGGCTGAACTTATGAACATGCAGGTTACTGCTGAGCTCTCTATGAAAGGTTCAAAGAACTTAGTGCTTGCTATGGAGCGGACTTCTTCCAAAAGAAAGTCTTTTGGAAAGAAAAAGAAGACCGCAAAGAAGTAGAAGTAGAAGGTGGGTAGAAGAAGAAGGGAGAACTAAAGAAGAAGACCGCTGATAAAGAAAAGTATTTCTATTGTAATTCTGATGGCCATTAGAAGCAGAACTACCCTTTATATCTGGCCACCCTGAAGAATAAGAAGGAGGCAGATCTTTTTGGAGGTATGCTCATGATTGAATCTAACTTAACGATTTTTTTTGTATCCAGTTGGATGCTTGACTTTGGATCTAGTGCTCATTTATGCACTTTCATGCAGGATCTTGAGGAGAGCAGAAGGTTGAGGGATGGTGAGATGATTCTACGCATCAAAAATGAAGCAAGAGTTGCTACTGTGGCTGTAGGAATCTATCCTCTTCGACTACCATCTTGTTTAGATTTGATTCTTAGGAACTATTATTTTGTACCTACAGCAAGTAGGAATTTGATTTCTATTTCTTATTTAGCACATGTGGATTATGTTATTAACTTTCTTAAGGACCACTATACTATTCTTTTTGAAAGAAATAAAATTGTAAGTGGATTCTTAATTAATGGTCTCTATCAGTTGCATATTGATGTATCTGTATTAAATATCGAGCAAAACATGAATGTCATATGACTAAAGCGACCTAGGGATAGTCTAAATGATAAGTATCTATGGCACCTTAGGCTAGGTCATATAGTGGAAGATAGGATTAATAAATTAAAAAAATCCAGGCTATTGAGTCTGCTGACTTTTGAGTCATATCCGATTTGTGAATCATGCCTTCATGAAAAAATGACCAAGCTCCCTTTTGTAGGATATGGGAAAAGAGCCACAAACCTTCTTGCCTTGGTATACATAGATATGTGTGGCCCATTAGATGTACCGACCGGAGGCAATTATGTCTACTTCATCACCTTTATTGATAATCTATCTCGATATGGGTATGTGTATTTGATGCGAGACAAGTTTGAAGCCTTTGAAAGATTCAAAAATTCAAACATGAAGTAGAAAAGCAAACTAAAAAATTCATTAAGATTCTTCGATCAGATTGAGGAGGTGAATACCTTAGTCAAAAATTCCAAGACTATCTTAAGAAAAATGGTATAGTCTCTTAATGAACTCCATTTGAAATACTTCAACTCAATGAAATTTTAGAATGAAGGAACTGGACCCTATTAGATATGATCTGATCCATGATGAGTTTCATGGACCTTCTTGATTTTCTTTGGGGACGTAGTCTAATGATCGTAATTTACTTATTGAATAGGGTTTCCTGTAAAACTATTCCTACCACACCGTATGAGATATGGCATGGTAAGAAATCAAATCTGAGTCATCTTAGAATTTGGGGTTGTCTGGCTCATGTCAAGAGATAGCAGGCAAACAAGTTTGAGTCTAGGTCCTTTAAAGCTCATTTTATAGGATATCCTAAAGAGTCATTAGGATATTATTTCTATCTTCCAGAAGACTACAATGTGATAGTAAGTCGACATACCATCTTCCTTGAAAAATATTTTATCCAAGATGGTGGCATCAAAAGATAGATAAGGCTTGAGGAGAAAGTATCTCAAGAGCAACGAGCTAAGGAACCTATGGAACCTAATCAGATCGAGCTGGTCCAATCATAACCTCCTCCACCTCATAGATCAAATATGATTTCTCATCTTCCTGAAAGATACTTAGGCATTATTTCAGAAGATGTAGAGAAAATATTCCTCATGAGAAATGGGATTCATGGTGATGATCCCAAAATCTATGATGAGACGATATCAGATATCGACTCCGAGAAATGGTTAGAAGTAATGAAGTCAGAAATTGACTCAATGCGATCGAACCAAGTCTAGACCTTGGTAGATCCATCTAAAGGTATAGTACCTATTGGATACAAATAGATCTATAGGAGAAAGATAGGTGTAGATGGAAATGTGGAGAAATTCAAAGCTAGGTTAGTGAAGAAAGGATATAGTTAGTGCGAAGGCATTGACTATCAAGATATCTTCTCGTTAGTAGTCATGCTTAAATCTATCCACACACTGTTTGCTATTGCAGCCTATTTTGATTATGAAATATGATAAATGAATGTGAAGATGACATTCTTAAATGGATATCTTGAGGAAGATATCTATATGGAACAGCCGCTAGATTTTACATCCAGTGATGCTGATCACAAGATTTGCAAGCTGCAAAGGTCCATCTTTGGACTTAAGTAAGTATCTCGGAGTTGGAATGCTTGTTTCAATGATGTAATCAAATGGTTTGGATTCATCAAAAATGAGGAGGAGCCATGTGTATTCAAAAAGATCAGTGGGAGCGCTACCTCCTTATTGGGAATGATATTTTCATATTGACTACGGTCAAAATATGGTTATCAAAAGAGTTCTCTATAAAAGACTTAGGAGAGGCATCCTTTATTCTAGGAATTAAGATTTATAGGGATAGACCGAATAGGATGCTGGGTCTCTCACAGAAGATGTACATAGAGGAGGTGCTGAAGAGGTTTAGCATGAAAACCTCTAAGAGGATATTGGTACCCTTCAAACATGGTATTTATCTCTCCAAGAAGATGTGCCCTAGTACACCTGAGGAGATTGAATGCATGAGCAAGATCCTTTATGCTTCTATAATAGGGAGCCTTATGTATGTCATGCTATATACACGACCTGATATAGCCCATGCTGTTAGTATCATAAGCAGATATCAATCGAATCTAGATGAAGAGTACTGAACTTCTATGAAGTATATCCTTAAGAACTTGAGAAGGACTAAGGATATGTTCTTGATCTTCGATAATGGAGAACTCCAAGTCCAGGGTTATACAAACTCTGACTTTATGTCTAATATAGATGATCGAAAGTCGACATCTGGTAGTCTATTTGTATGCAATGGTGGTGCTGTCAGCTGGAAGAGTTCCAAGCAGATCATGATAGTAGATTCCACCATGGAAGCAGAGTACATCGCTACATCGAAAGCTACAAAGAAGGCATTCTGGTACAAGAAGTTTATCGCAGAGCTCGAAGTGATGCCATCGAATGCTGTCCCTCTGTATTATGATAATAATGGCACCATAGCTTTGGCTAAGTAGTCGAGGTCTCATCAGAAATCCAAGCACATTGAGCAGCGATTTCATCTTATCCATGATTATCTCGAGAAGAATTACATCGAGGTCAAGAGAGTCGACTCTGTGGAAAACATGGTAGATCCACTAACAAAGCCTTTAGACCAACAGAAGATCGAAGCCCACCTTGAGAAGATGGGACTTAGATTTATAGCCAATTGACTTTAGGTCCAGTGAAAGTTTGTTAGATGTGTGCCCTAGAAGCTAGATTGACTGATACTTATAAAAGCCAGATTAACTGACACTTATAATATACTTCTAAGAGCAATTTTATAATTTTAACTATAAATTAATAAATAGATTATTTTCTATCCTAGTATGTATTTAAAAGTGTCTGTGATATATTCTTTGAGATAATGGTAATGATAATTCATATTTTTAAGAGTTAAAAATTTAAGATATAAATTTTCATAATTAACTCATAAACTGCTCCCGATTGTAGGATCGTCACAAGGATGGTGATCGATCCAGAAGGTTGGTGTATGATTGCTTTCTTAGGATAGATGAGTCTTATGTCTATAATGTGGAGACACCAGAGTGAGAGTACATATACTCATTAAAGAATGAGGGCACTAAGTGTGACCACATCGAGCAGTCATAAGAAAGTCTACCTTCTCATCGATGACTGGCTCGATGCTATAGTTGTATGCCAGATTCTTTAATCTAAGGAGCATCGGTAGTTCACCTTGAGTGTGTTATAGTTTGACTGTATCATAACTCGATCTTCTAGCCATTCAAAATCTTGAGATATATGTTGGCTATAGCATGTTCACTGTAGGAACTGGATTGCATCAAGATAGAATCTATCTACCTTGGTGGTGGAGGAGTAGTCCTATGATGATCGTGAGATCAAATCCTTAAGCTCATGGCCATGGCAGTGTGATATAATAGAAAAAAGTTTTCTATTATGATTTCACATCAGAGTCAAATTGAATGATTCATTTATATGATGGATGTTTGATTTCAACGAGCTTACCTTAAACCCTAATCCTATCGGGACTCATGATAGTAGAATCAATTCACACAAATAGCTAGACTGAGTGGTTCGCTTTCAGTTCTGATGGGTTGCCACCATATGCTGCTAGGTGTCACTAGTGGATTTTACGAGCAATTAGAATGATCTTGATGATCGATCATTCTAATTGTATGAATCAGAAAAGTTTTGATCCATCGAAAGATGTTTTGGTGATGTCAATGACAGAGATCATGATATATCTCATTACCATATAGAATTGAACCTAACTGGATCATACATACAAGGGTTTGAGTCTGGTTGTGATCAATTGGATTGAGTCAGTTCAATTGATTTGGATTAGATCCGATTAGGTTCAAGAAAATCATGCTAGCACATGATTGAACCTAACATTCTCCTTTTGTAGTCTTTCTGGTTCGTCTCAATCGAAACCCTAATTGGAACTTGTCCAGTCAAAATAGGGTTGTCTAAATTCATCAGATGATTTGAGGACAACACTTACCATTTTTGGTCACCTTCCATTTCTATCGCACATCAGGGTCAAAGGTTGACCCTATTGTAAGAAAGAAGGGATCAAGGGCGCGCGCCCTCTAAAGATTTTCTAGGAGCGTACACCCCCACTTATTTGGTATGGCATGGAGATGGTGCACATCCCTCTAGACATGCGCCTAAAGTGGATAGGCTTTGACTTGGTCAAATTTTAGATTTGACTAGTCAAAGAGGTTTGATAGAGATCAAACTCTAAGAGAGAAGGAAGAGTCCATCACGCACCAAACTTCCTTTCCTTCTCCCTACCTATTTTGTTTGGCATTATATGGAATATTTGGGGCAATAATTTTGATGTGAGTTGGCATGAAAATTTGTCAAGAAATCAAAAACAAATCAAGCAATTGATTGCTTGATTGATTGGAACACTAAGGTGGCGCAGGGTTCTATTTAAAAGACCATGCACCCTAGGGTTTCTTAGAGTTGTTGCTCCATGCCCCAAGCCCCCACTTGCTATCATCCCCTCTTTCTCCATGCCCCTCTTCTTCTTCTCCATGCCCAAAGATTGGGTAAAAGTTTCAAGAGAAGATCCATAGAAATTGGTGCAAAGATTTCAAGGAAAGAGATGACGTTCGTGAGATGAGTGTGCTGCCTTCATCAGTTGATTCAAAGGCTTTACAAAATCAGATTTAGATCTGATTTTTGGCGATCGGATCTAGAAGGAGAGCACTTCCAGATCCAATCCGAGTGGCTCTAGTAGAGGCCAAACATGTGCATGGCTTAATCCAAAACCTTGAGCTTCCGTAGATCATCGGCAAGGTAATTAGATTATCCAATCAGGTACAAAGCTTATATCTGATTTAATTCTTAATTTTAGATTTAATATTAGATCATTAAAATCAGATCAGAGAACTCTCTGATCTAATTAGACTTTGTAGAAAAATTTTTGAAATATTTTCTATAGATCTAGTCAGATCAAATTGATCCTATGGCAGAAAAAGCAGTTTTTTCTTCAGTATCGTCAAAATTATGGTATTGACTATGATAAGACGTTATTCTCTATGGTAATGCTTAAATCCATTTAGATAATACTTATGATAGCTATCCATCTGGACTATGAGATCTAGCAGATGGATGTGAAGATAGCTTTCCTAAATGGAGAGCCAATCGAAGAGGTATATATGATGCAGACTAAGGGATTCACATCTAATAATTATCATAAATTACTAAATAAAAGTATTAAAATATATAATAATTAAAGTTTATTTTAAGAAATTGATACTTTTATTAGTGTTTTATAGGAAAGAAGCCCATCAATGTGAAAAGCTTGATTTATGGGTTCTAACATAATAAATTTCACTCAAATCAAAGCTAAAATGAAAAAGTTTTGAAGTCCAGAAGTTTAAAATAAAAGAAAAAAAAGGCCGATGCATGGTGGACCGACCAGCCAATCCATGGAATAGGTGCGGACCACCCAGCTCAGCAGACATGGTGAATTAGTGCACGACACATGGCGAACCTAGTCTCCTAAGAGGTCTACAGTAAATTCATCATACCATACAGGGGTATTTTCAAGATTTTAGATGATGCGGCAGGCGGTGATTGGCTTTGGTCCTCGACGAGCTTGGTCCATGATGGTCCATGGGAATAGTGATGCACGATCCAATGGTCCTCAGTGCAGTCGATGAAGATCTGATGGTAGGGATTAATTCCAATTTTGATTGGGATTACCTAGCCTTCTTATGCACGATCCAACGACCGAAAACAATCTTGGGTTCGATCTGACGGCCCAGAAACAATCCTAAAGGATATGCGGTGGATCTGTGATGGATTTTAGGCTTTTTGATCAAGATTCGATGGTCAGAACTATTTTGAGTGATTAATTTCAATCCGAACTTCGATTTGAGCTCGATAAGGACTCAAAAATCCCTATTTTTTTATCTATTTAATCTCCTGTATGCCAGAGAATAATAAAGACCCCCTTGAGGGGAATTAGCCTTTTAAATCTCTCTTTTTTCTCTTTCTTTTCTTCTTTCTTTCTTCTTTCTTCTTTCTTTTCTTTTTATTTATCTAGTGATTTGAAGATGTTGGGAGCTAGAGAATTTTAAATCATGAGCAACTAAATATCAAAATTCTGGAATGTAGATGAAGTCTTTGAGCATGGTTGTATTTTTTTTTTTATAATTTATTTTATGCAATGAATGACATGTTCTCCTATCCAATGTTAACTCTTATTCTTCACATGCTTATTATTGATTAATATTTAAATAGACTATATTTATGAAGATGAGTTATGATCAGGAGATATAGTCTGTGCTCAATTTAATAGTTTATATTAAAGAAAATCAGTAAAAAACTATGTTATCAAATTTTTTTTAGAATTAAAGTATTGAATAGCTTATGATTCTATTAAAATGGATCATGATTAGGAGACATAGTTCATGCTCAAAGAAAATAGATTATAATCATAACTAAAATTTTAAAAATAATAAATTCTTGCATTAAAAAATATTACCACAATCATGTTAGAGATGATTCAAAATTTTAGAATATTTTTAATTAATTCAAAACCTTAATTAATTAAGTGATTGCTTTCTTTTAATTTACTAAATTATAATTAATTTTTTAAAACTTGCTTATTTATATTTTTACTTTAAAAATTAATTTAAAATTTTAATTTTTTTTAATTAAATTGAATGTAACTTAGTCTTCAACTTTGAGAAAATTGACACCCAACTCACCAATTGTCCTACTTATTAATAAAATCAGGTCTAATTTTTATTTGATGCTGTAATGACAAGTAGTCAAATTTTTGGCGCTGTTGCTATGGATTGTAGCACGATTGCTTTAATTAATTAAAAAAATTAATTAATTAATTTTAAAAAATAAGAAAGTAATTTTTTTTATTTTTTAATTTTATCTAGTTATTATTATCTTTCATAATTGATTTCTGCTCTCTATAGTTTAGATTAATTTATAAGACTTAATCACTTGAATTTATTTTCTTTTGCAAAACCACACAATCAAAAACTAAAAAAAATATCTATTAAAAGATAAAACTATAAACTCTTAAAAAATCACCAACATCTCATAATACTTAATTAATTTAGAGTAACCATAAATATTAAATATTTTTTTTTACATGTTTGGACATCTTATTTTGTTTGCATTGATCTAGACCAGTACTTTAAAGATAAAACTATAAACTCTTAAAACTATAAACTCCAAATAACAATGAGTCAACTTCTGGGGAGAGGAATCAGTAAGTAGTAGATAAGTTAGAATTTATCAATCAAAAATAATCTTGAGGAACAAAGGCTTAATTCTTTAAAAAAATGCCTAGAAATCATGATAAAGTAACAAAAAAATCTTATGCAAATCTTTAACGAACTAGAGAAGCAAAGCCTTACATTTAATTAGCAGGAGGAAAGAGAGTTGCCTAATCAGCTCGATAGTGACCCTGAGGGACCATACATAGTTAGAAATTTTAATATCCCTATAACTTTTTTTGAACAATCACTTAAAACTCTTGAAAATAATATGATCATAGAATACCCTCGCACAACTAAAAAGATCTTCATAGACCATATTACTGAGGCAAAAGTATATAGAAAACCATTTACATCATCATATCCTTTACCTATGGTCATAGAATAACCTAGTAAAACTAAAAGACCCTCTTAGACCATATTAAAGAGGTAGCAAAATATAAAAAAGACTAAGAATGGTAGGATGAACCAATTCCATTACCTTACTTATATATAGACTCATCCCTAAGTGCCCTAGAATCACCAATTTCTTTTAATGGGGATGGACAAATTGATGAGATGATGGAATTAATTAAGACTTCCCAAGAACCATTGATGAAAAACACACTAGAGGAAGTTTCACCCATAATTCTTTCCCAAAATTCATTAAATCTCTATTTGGCACATTATGAGATGGATGATTTTGATAATGATGGATACAATACAGAAGTTCATGATCAAGTAGATACACCCTTCCCTAAAACTACACCACATTAGATTTAAAAATTTGAGCCACCACCTGGCCCACTAATAGCACCCTTGTTAGAACCACCAATTATTCTAGAATTAAAACTACTTTTTGATAAATCTACTAACACACTACCAGTGATACTTGCCCAGGAAGATCAACTTATAGGTATTCTAAAAGTGCATAAAGAAGCTATTGGATGGGATATTGCTAATATAAAGGATAACAATTTTATAAATGATCTTTCTGTATTCAGCACTACTTTTGAGGATTGCCTCCAAAATTTATCTATAATATTAAAATGATGTATGGAGGTAAATTTAAAATTAGTTTAGAAAAAGTTTCATACCTTAGATTAGAAAGAATTGATTCCTAGATATATCAATCCTGAAAAAGGAATTATGGTAAATCAAATTATAATTGAAGAAATTTTAAACCACCACTCTTGATTTTGGTCCATCAAACACAATCCCTTCTTGATCATCATAAAAACTATTATAATTTTAAATTCTGGTATAACATGCTTGCTCTAAATACTTTATTGATTAGGACTATGCTTAACCACTGAAAAACATTTCATGAGTGATTTTCTGCCATGATGATAAGACCTCCTGATTGGCCTTATCTTTTTGGAACCTTGAAGGATGTGCTAAACTTGATTATACCTAAAACTCCTTCATAGGATTCGGCTGAAGAGGTTAAACTTAGTGCTTACTGGGAGGCAATCCAGTTTTTAGGTTTTGCATTTAATATTTTTTTTTGTTTTAGTTTATCTTTCTTTCAAGATTAAGTTAGGGGAAGAACAACAAACCCATGCTAGATGAAGAACAATTAAAAGCCTAAGCCAAGACTAAAAATAAATTAGGTGAACTCTTTTCTTATTATTTTCTTATCATTTATCACACTTTATTCTTTCCTTCATTGAAGATAATGAAAATTAAGTTGGAAGGAAAGGATAAATAAATTTTTTTTAAGTCCTAAAGTATGATAATAATTAGTTTTATATACCAAATTTTGTGCCAATTTAAAGTTTTTTAGGCATTTTAATTGATGATTGACTAATGGTCTAGAAAATTTTTGAAATACTAAGGATCAAATTATTAAGAAAATCCAATAAATAGTCAAGTCTAGAATAGATAAATTTTTGAGTGATTTTAAAACCTTTTTCTAGCCTATATTCAATAAAAAATCTACTTTATATAGGTATGAGTGAGAAAAAAATTGATAAAAAAAATTTTAAAAAAGGAGAAAATAAAAAAAAGTTCTAAATATTGGTCTCTCACTAAGTAACCAGGTCCCATTACCTAAGTAAGCAATATTATTCATATAAAAAAATGGGCAATGTAAAGAAGCTTGTTATATAATTAGTTTTAACCTGTAGCCTATTTGACTCGAGTCAGTAAGCCCAAGGGATGTTCTACACCTAGTGCCCTAAAGCCAAATGGTTTAGGAGTCATGGATCCAAAGCTCGCTACATGAGTTAGATAGAAAGCTTAAAAGGTTAAAACATTGCACTAACGGTAAAAAAAAACTCTAATCTATACTAAAGATAGAGGATTTAAGAAATAAAGGTGGAGAATTGATCAAAAAAAAACTCTAAAATTTTATGTTCTTCACTTAGCCACTATTTGGGATAGAATTAATAATCTAATGATGTATTTCTTAAATCTCTAATCAAGTATCAACTGACTTTAAAGTGACCTGAAAAAATTTTCACATCTTATCGAGTTAGTACATCCTTCTAATTTTTCTTTTTTTACTCGAGGATGAGCAAAACTTAAGTTGAAGGGTGTGATAATTATCATAAATTACTAAATAAAAATATTAAAATATATAATAATTAAAATTTATTTTAAGAAATTAATATTTTTATTAATATTTTATAGAAAAAAGTCTACTAATATGAAGAGCTTGATTTATAGATTCTAACATAATAAATTTTACTTAAATCAGAGCTAAAATAAAAAAATTATGAAGCCTAGAAGTTTAAAATAAAAGAAAAGAAAAAAAAGGTCCATGCATAGTGGACCGACCGACGGGTCCATGGAATAGGCGTGGACCACCCAACATAGTTGGTATGGTGAATCAGTGCATGACATGTGGTGAACCTAGACTGCTAAGAGATCTATAGCAGATCCATCATGGCATATAGGGGAATTTTTGGGATTTTAGATGACCTGACAGGCAGTGATTGGCTTCGATCCTTGACGAGCTCGGTCCATGGCGGTCCACTAGAATAGTGATGCACAATCTAAGGTTGTTAGTGTAATTGGGGAAAATCTGATGGTAAGGATTAATTCCAATTTTGCTTAGGATTATCCACCCTTCTTATGCATGTTCCAATGGCCAAAAACAATCCTAGCTTTGATCCGATGGCCCAAAAATGATCTTGGAGGATATATAGTGGATCTATGATGGATTTCAGGCCTTTTGATCAAGATCTGATGGTCAGAACTATTTTGAGTGATTAAATTTGATCTAGACTTTGATTTGAGTTCGATAAGGACTCAAAAATTTCTATTTTTCATCTATTTAATCCCCTGTATGCCAGAGAATAATAGAGAGCCCCCTTGAGAGAAATTAGCCCTCCAAATCTCTCTCTTTTCTCATTCTTTTCTTCTTTCTTCTTTCTTTTTCTTTTCTTTTTATTTATCTAGTAATCTGAAGATGCCGGGAGCTAGAGAATTTTAAATCATGAGCAACTAAAGATCAAAATTCTGGGATATAGATGAAGTCTTTCAGCATTGTTATATTTTTTTCTTTATTTTTTTTAATTTATTTTATGCAATGAATGATATGTTCTTGTATCCAATCTTAACACTTATTCAACACATGCTTATTATTGATTGATATTTAAATAGACTATATTTATGGAGATGGGTTATGATCCGAAGATACAGTCCGTACTCGATTTAATAGTTTATATTAGAAAAAATCAATAAAAAGCTGTGTTATCAATTTTTTTTAAGAATTAAAATATTGAATAGCTTATGATTCTATTGAGATGGATCATGATTAGGAGATATTATTCATGCTCAAAGAAAATAGATTATAATCATAACTAAACTTTTAAAAATAATAAATTCTTGCATTAAAAAAAATTACCACAATCATGTTAGACATGGATTAAAAATTTTAGAATATTTTTAATTAATTCAAAATCCTAATTAATTAAGTAGCTGCTTTCTTTTAATTTGCTAAATTATAATTAATTTTTTTAACTAACTTATTTAAATTATTACTTTAAAAATTAATTTAAAATTTTATTTTTTTAATTAAATTGAACGTAACTTAGCCTTCAATCCCTGAGTAAATTGAGACCCAACTCACCAATTGTCTTACTTAATAATAAAATTATATCTAATTTTTATTTGATGCTGTAATGATAAGCAATCAACATCCACAGATGAGTCCAAAATGTGAAAGCTTCGAAAATCCATTTATGAATTGAAGCAAGCATCTCAGAGTTGAAACATGCATTTTAATAAGATGATCAAAATGTATGGCTTTATTAAGAATGGAGAAGAGCTCTGTATTTACAAGTGGTCAAATAATCTGATAGTGGTATTTCTTGTCCCATACATGGTTGACATTCTCTTAATTGAGAATGACATCCTTGCGCTATAAGAAATAAAAGTTTGGCCGTCATCTCAATTCTCTATTAAGGGCTTGGGTGAAGCATTCTACATTCTAAGAATGAAGATCTATAGGGATAGATCTAAGAGGATGCTTGGGTTATTTTTCAGTCTACATACATAGAAACTATGCTGAAGAGATTTAGCAAGAAGAATTCCAAGAAGGGCTATCTTTCGATAGGCCATGAAATTTCTCTCTCCAAAAAGGATTGTTCAATAACTCCTAGAAAAGAGAGAGCATATGAGTGGAATTCCATATGCTTTAGTAGTGGAATCTATCATGTATGCCATAATATATACGAGATCAGATGTAGTATACCCACTAGGAGTAGTGAGTAGATACTAATCTAATCTAGGGAAGAACCACTGGAAGGTGATGAAAATCATTCTTAAGTATTTAAAAAATAGTAAAGATCAGTGGCTGATTTTTGATGAGTTAGATCTGAAACTTATGGGATTTATAGTCTCTAACTTTCAATCTGATCATGATGATAGTAGAAGTATGTCGGGTTATATCTTTATCCTGAATGGTGGAGCCATTTGCTGAAAGAGTTTCAAGCAGCACACTATGGCGAACTCTGTTTGTGAGGTAGAGTATATCGTAGCATCAGATGCTGCGAAGAAAGTAGTATGGCTGAAAAAGTACATCATCGAGTTTGGATAGCACCCTCCCTTGATGGTCTGATCTTACTTTATTGTGACAGCACTGGTGCTAGTGCTCAAGTGAAGGAACAAAAGACACACTAGTAGATGAAGCATATACTGCACCACCACCACCTAGTCTAGAAGATTGTGGATTGAGATGACATCGACCTTCAAAAGATTGATGAAAAAAAAAAACTAGCCGACCCCTTCACTAAAGTTCTGACAGTAAAGAAATTCAACAACCCCAAGTCGAAGATGAATATTAGATACTGTATCAAGTGGCTTTAGGATAAGTGAAAGTTATTGAAAATTATCCTAAAGTCAATCATCAGTCTGTTGATAATTATACTATTTTATAATTATAAATAATTTATTATTAAATAAAATAAATATTTTAATATTTTTATCACAAAGTCTACATCTTTTAATGAACTCTTTGTTGTGATGAAGTTCTTAGGACTATTTACTTTCAATAAAAAGAAAATTTATCGATTAGTCCTTAAACTATTCATGATCAAATAATATATTATTAACTAGAATGATAATATTTATTGAGTATAGATCATTATATACTATATAGATTGGTTGTCCTCTTAACCAAAGAGTGTAGAGTTACTGGTATAACATATAGGTGAGATGTAAGCATACATCGTCATTGAAAGTGACCAACTCCAAAGCATTCAACTATCGAGAATTGCTCTAATGGAATATGGGTACAAGTAACCCTTAGACCTAAGATCATCATGGTGGCTTGCAAGCAACTCATTATGCTTTGGTGTCGAACTATTTGAATTTTTAATTTAGTGATGAAAGATTTTTGGGCATAGTCAAGTACTTATGAAGTTGGTGAGTGATCAAGATGGGATTGACCACTCCAAGAGTTGGAGAAAATGCACTGTAATTCAATTTAGCAAAACCTTGGTCAGGATAATCCATAAGATGGATTTGGTATTTTAAAATATAATATGGATGACCTAATCAAGGTTGATAGTTAGTCAAGGGACTCAGGTGCACAAAGATGTGGGAAACATTGAAAAATGCCATCTCTTGTATGGGTGATTATGGAGCTAAAGCACTTGAATGACAGAAATAAAATAATCAAACTCAATGGAACTGCTCTCAGGATGAAGGCATTGGAAAGCTGAGGTACTAGAGGTAGATATTTAGCCAAAGGTGCTTATTCGCTATGGAGACATGTGATGTTAGGTTGCAGAGGATGAAGCACATGGGTTGTTCTGTGTTGGCTAGGTTGGCAGTGAGTATACATAAGACACCCTCAAGTGCCCACAATCAAACTGACCCCTCGAGTCGATCGTAATACTTATGCTTACCTCCGTGCCTAAATATAGACTCTTCCCAAGCATGTTCTGCATCTTGAAACCTCTATGCCAACCTCAGGCTTTGCCCCACAAGCCAAGTACTACTCATCCAAGATGTCCCTATCCTCAGCATACTTTCATGCCATGACAAACTACTATGCCACTGATCAGTTCTAAGAGTATTGCTTCATATATTCGACCTATCCGACCGTCGGATATCTTTGCTAGATGGTCACTTTGATTGATATAGAAATTTATTTTTATACTATCAGCTTAAGTTTGAACCTATGGAGTTACACACATAAAAGATCTCTATCTGATTGGATGTTTGATCAACAATTTAGAATCATTCTAAGGTCAAACAAGCAATACGATTGATGTTTGACCTAGTTCAAGTATTGTAGGAGGATCGATTAGCAATTAGATTATTAATTGACTTAATTTGATTAAGTCAAAAGGTTGAGATTAAGTTTAATTAAATATAATTTAATTAAATTTGGTTTGAGCTTAATTGGATCAAGTCCAATTGGTTTATTGGATAAGCTAATTGTAAGGAAGAACAAGTCCCTGTTCAATTAGGACTTGTATGCACCCAATTTTTGATTTAATTAAAAATTAAATTAGATTTAATATGATTTAATTTGGTTTTTAGTTGGACTAAGATCATCTTTAATTAGGTTGCATTAGTTTTGATTTAATTGGATTCAAATAATAAATTGGACCAAGTCAAAGCTAGAAGTTCTAGTGTGACTAGGATTTCTCCATCTTGCACCACCTTGCTTTCCATGCCCCTCCATTACAATTTTCTTAAAATTTTCATGAAAAATTTTATTTCTAGAGATTATCCACACCCTTTTTATGTCTCCCACCATTTTAGAGGAAATTAGTTATGGAATAGGTCAAAACAAACATGTTATTTTGACCTAGATCTCTATTAAATAGAGTTTGATACATCATCTTTCCTTATCTCTTTGAGGCACCAAACTATCTAATTTTTCTTTGATTTTTTCATAAATAGTAGAAGATTTTTTTGCACATATTCTCTAGAGTCCATGAAAAAAATGAGGGGACGCCTAAGAGTTGGGCGCCATAATTCTTACTTAATTTGGACTTGCCTTTCTAGGTACTCGACCTAGACAAGGACTCTATCATAACTCTTTATTTAAAGGGAGTTAGGGTATGAGTTTTCTATAAGTTTTAGACCTAAGAGAGAGGTTTGGGACATGGGAAGCTTGGGTGCAAAGAGGATCTAGGCATGGTGCTTCAATGAGACACAAATCATTGTGTCCTGGTGAGAGAAAAAGAAGGGAGAAGAAAGGATTCTTCTCTAGGGTTTTTCTTGATTCTTTTCTTTCTCTTTCTGTGAGATTTAGAAGAGTGAATCCCTTTCCAAATCCTCTACTTCTTCTTTTGATTATTGGAGGGTCCAAAGTTTGGAGAAGGAGGCTTATGATCTGCCATCAAAGAAGGATTAGTGTAGTACTAGCATGCTGTACTGATTTCCTATTGTTGGACTTCAGATCGATGATCAAAATCTTGTGTGGACATCCTATAGAAGCCAAATATGTGTGTAGCTCAAAGCAACGACCTCAGCCTCAGATCAGTGAGTTGAAGAACCCAACTTACAAAGGTAAGAGAGATTTGATCTTTTTTTTCTTTCTAGATTAGATCTAGTATAGCTTTGATGTTGATGTGATCAACATTATCTATACTTGATTTTTAATTTTAGATTTAATAGCATGCATAGATCAAGAGATAAGATCCTAGATCTAAAGTTAATTTATTTATTTTAATAAATTAATATGATTAGTTTATTACTTTCGCTAACTAATTTTGAAAAAAGATTCAAAATATGTTCATGAAATCCTAGATCTTTTCTTCAAGTAGGATGACCCATTGGGTCTCTATGCCCCCTAGCCAGTGGGAGGGTCTTTATTCGGAGAGGGAATAGGGAAGACATGAGTCCCCTATTCCATTTAAGAAACAAGAAGAAAGGAAGAAGAGGATGAGTCCTGTGTTCCATGAAGGCAAAAAAAAAAGGAGAGAGAGAGGACCCGTAGGTCCTCTATTTCACTATGGAAGGAAGAAAAAAAGAAGAAAGGAAAAAAGAAAGAAAAAAAAAAGAAGAAAAGAAGAGAGGAAGTTTCTCTCTCTTCCCTCTCTCCCATCTCTGATCTTGAATCTCTAGAATCTAACTTTCTCTCTCTACAAGATTTATTTTCTCTCTTTACTTTCTCTCTCCTATTTTCTCTCTCTATTAGGATTCTTGAAACTTAGAAAAATGAAAAAAAAGAGAAAGGAAGAAAAGAAAAAGAAAAGAAAGAAAGAAGGATCTTCCTTTCTATCCTCTTTTCTTTCTCTCTAGTTTCTCTCTCCACTTTCTCTTTCTAGAATTATGTCTTTTTGGAAGTTTATCTCTTTGATATTGACCTAGTAAAGAACTTTATTTCGATGAATTTGACTAATTTTCATGAAGAATACTTGATCCATGATTGCCAAACAGTATACCGGCACCCATCTTGACTAGACTGGATACTAATAGATTTATCATTCATGATTTGATTGAATTATCTATGTAGTAATTTCATTATGATTTGATTTAAATTATCTTGATCTGATTGATCAGATTTTTAGACAATATCATCTAATTAGTGAACTCTAACTTAATCTCTCCACTTGATTTGTGAACTCTATGAAGTATTTCCAGCCCCGTCACTTTGAATCTAATTTGATCCAGATAGATAGATTTGGATTACTTTATCGATTGAATAACATATCAATACCATCTAAATTTTTATTTAATATCATAAAATCTGATCTTTATAGATCTCTAATGAATCCTAGCAACTTTAATGATCTTGATTAAATTAAAATATTATATCGAATTGACCTCTGATTTTTTTGGATGGCATACTGACCTTCATGTTGACTCTTGTCGAACATTATTGATTTGATCACTCTCAATCTTTGTTGGACCATCTTCCTCTTTGCCCAAAATTAGATATTAGATGATTGGATCAATCTAGACCATTGGATGGGACTACCTATCAATTCTACCTTTCTACAATTATTCATGCTCTTTCTAATATTAGACTCGATTCTTTATAGGGGTGTGATCATCCTGACAAGAAGTATTTGATAATGCGATACTATGACAATATGTTAGTTGAAGATATTGAAAAGAAATTTATGGAATTATTGGATTTATTGGAATGCATATGAGGAGAGTAATATTTTACTTTTTTTAGATTTATTGATAAATTATAATATATTTTCTTAATATGACTTATGAAATAATGCATGAATTTGATGAATGATATTTCATTTTTGAAAGTATCTTATTTTTAAAATGTTATGATGAAACATGATTGAAAGTATGGATCTTATTATATCTTATACTTAATTGATTTCAATACCATATGATTTTGTACATCCTTGTCGAACTGAAATAAGAAACATGAATTATGATTCAAGATGAATTGAACTCTCAGTGACAATCACCATGAGGGATTTGAATGCCTTTAACATCGACATCTGAGAAAGAGATGACTTCGTCTAACCTCTGCCTCTTCAATGTATGGGCCCCCACCTGGGCCGCACAGGCATAGGCCTTTCTAGCGGATGAGCTCTCATCTCCAGCTATGAGTCCTCTTGTGGTGGTATGGATGACTCTAGTGATGGGCCTGTTGTTGATTGGAGGCTCGGGTGTAGGTTGATGTTCATGACCTGAGCCTCAACATCCTTCAAAAAATCGATGAAGGCCCATAGATTATAACCTCATTGGATAAGGGCATGTCTTTCCTTCTTCAGCCAGAAACGATCCTCGGCATCATGATCGTGGTCCTAATAAAAGTGGTAGTACTTCATTTGGTCATTCTAGGACTACCAGCTCATCTATCCAGGCCATTAGACAATGTCCTAGTTCTAGATTTTCATCAAAATTTGCCTTCGAAGAGCATTCAGAGGAGTGAAGTCCTCAAAACACCGAGGGCTCTAAGACCAATGGGGAGGCTTCTCATCATGCTTCTGCTTCTTTAGTTAGGGAGTAAGATCATCCTTCCTAGCCCTTTTCTACTCTACCTTTTTCTTCCACTTCTCCATCATCCCCTCCTCACCATTGATATATTTTTATTGGCACAGGCGAGAAGCTCAGTGAAGTCATGAGGAAACATCTTCGAGAGGGAGAAGTAGAAGCTATTTGCCTTCAACCCCTTCTTCAGGGTTGACATTGTGATCGAATGGTCCAAATCACAAACTTATAATATGGTTGCTTTGAAGTGACTCATATAGCTTTGGAGGGATTCTCTGTCTTCCTACTTGATAGAAAAAAGGGCATCTATGTCCTTTCTTGGCTTTGTGCTACTCTGAAACTGAGCAGCAAACTACTAACCGAAGTTCTCAAAAGAATGGATGGAGTTTGATTAAAGTTTGATGTACTAGGCTTGAGCAGCATCCTAGAGAGTGGTAGAGAAGAACTTGCATAGAAAAGCATCTGAGGCCCTTGTAGTATTATGAGGGCCTCAGGTGGTCATAGGGGTTGGTGGTGCCATCATAGAATCCCATCAACAGCATCTTGAAGCAATAAGGGGTCGACTCCCTCTTGATCGATTCCATGAAGAGAGGGCAAGTGGTAAACAAAAGCTCTCAACCCGGAGCCAACTGGTATTGATGGAAGACCTCGAGGTAGCAGTCCACCTTTTGGATATTTTGATCTAGCTCATCCTACCATCTAGACCTCCTCTTGGGCCAGACTTGCATATCTGCTCGTGGAGGAGTCCTTGAGGAAGAAGAGAGTGAAAGAGAAGGAGGAGCGAGCTTGCTCTCTTACCTCGCTCACTATCCCTAGGGTGAGGTTGAGAGACATGGGTCATCCCTCTTGAACCAAACAATTAGGGTGGTGATGAAGGAAAGCTCACTCGAGTCTCCGATGGGTGGATTGGGAGACCTGGGGAATGTCTTCTAGTCTAGCAGGGTGGGACTGGTTGCTCTGTCTCAAGCTCCTTAAAGGAGAAGGAAGATAAGGGCGCACCAAGGTCGGGTGATCACTCAGCATTAGAACATGCTAATGAATTGCTTGTCACAGGTTGTGCACTACGATGGTCAATGCTTGGACCTATTGTAGGAGTAGTTAGAACTACTTGGAGGTGTTTGCCAGGGTAGTCGATACCTCCAAAATATTAAGATTCCGATGATCCTAGTCGGGATCAATGGGTTCCATAGATACCTTGATAGGGTGACAAATAACATCGCTACAATCTTTTTATTCTTCAAACTTGAAAGATGAAAAAAAGAAAGGCTCAAGACCTCAGGTATGGGTTGGGTCTTTCCTGTAGCACCAATTTGTTACTGCCTAGGAGTTGAGCTGGCTTAGGCTACTAAGTTGGAGTTAGAATAAAGTAGCAGCTATAGAACAACCAGTTGAAATCTTTCAAGTCAGACACTGGTGCCAGATCCTCAATCAATCCCTTGAGTTGGATCCTGTAAAACCACTAAAGACAAAAAAATACTCATGCTGGAGGGTGTTCTTCGATGGTGGACCCTCCAATGCCTAAGTCAGTTTTCCATAGAGGCAAATAGAAGAGGTTTGAGCTTTGAGATGGAGTTTATTAATGGAGTCTAGTATGAAGTGTAGAGTATTGGTGTAAGAAGGTGGAGAATTGGAGATGGAGGATGTTGTGTGGAGAATGGAGAGCTCAAAAGTGGAGTAAGGAGAGCTCAGAGTTATCTGCAGTCAGATTCTAGTTTATATGTGTTGCCCAGAGAGAACCTAAAAGGAGGATAAATTGGATTTTTCAAAAATTTAAAACTTACTATGCACAAATTTCAAAGTATAGGAAGTATGATGAGATGATCTAAGTAAGAAATGTTAAAATAAATGAGCAATTAGGATACAATTTGAGCTAAAGAGAAGCCATATACAAACATCAAAAATTTATAGCGGTTCAGTGCCAAACCCAGTACTTATGTCTACTTTCCAAGCCTCCTTTGAGAGTTTTACTATAAGCTCTATATAGAATATAACAAGAATATTTTTGGGGATCACAATCTAAATTTAGTTAATTTTCACCATAAAAATCAATCAAAACCACTTCTGCAAGCCTCTCTTAGGTTTTCTCAAACAAACTCAATCCCATTCTAAGCTTGGATAGGCTTTTTCCCAAGTTTTAATCCCAGTTGAAACTTGCTTATAGTAGAAAATAAGAAATACAAATGCAAACACAATAAAAGCTCTGAATAGAATAAATAAAATTCGATGAAGCTTTTTGGAGAATGTGTTGAGGAAGCTTTTCAATCAATGCACTAAAAAACTCTTTGAATCATTTAAGCAATTGATTATTTTCAGCTCTCTTGAATACTCAATGAATGGTTTTTGGGCTTAAACTTGATTTTTCTTTTTTTTTTTCTGTCTTTTCTTTCCTCTTTATTTTAATTAAGTTTGAAAGTCTTTAATGTAAGATATGTGTGCCCTAGAAGCCAGAATTGGCTGACACTTGTAATACACTTCTAGAGGCAAAATTATAATTTTGACTATAAATAATAAAATGAATTATTTTCTATCATAAATGTATATTTAGTGTCTGTGATACATCCCTTGAGTTAATGGTAATGACAATTCTTAATGGTAAGAATTTTCATTATTAACTCATAAAATGCTTCTGACCGTAGGATCATCATGAGGATGGTGATTGATTCGAAAGGTTGGTATACAATCACTTCTTTATAGTAGATGAGTCTTGAGTCTACGGTGTAGAAACACCGAAGTGAGAGTATAGGTACTCGTTAAAGAATGAGAGCACTGAGCGTGACCACCTCGAGCAATCATAAGAAAGTCTACTGATAAGTATCATAAATTTACCAATAAAAATATTAATTTATTAATTAATTTATATTAATTTTTAGAAATTATTAATCAATTTATATATAATTTTTAAAAAATTCATATTTTTATTAATTAATTAAAAAATAATAAAAATTAAAAAATAAAATTTTATTATCAATGGAAAGAGCTCATTTTTCTGATCACAACAAAATAAATTTTAAGTAAAACAAAGCTAAAACAGAAAAGATATGAATTTTCAAAGATATAAAATAAATAAAAAAAGAAAATGGCTCAACCGGCTTCGTAAGCCGAGCCACCAAGCCAAGCCAAGCCATCAAAGCTGACTCAGCCGTTTAAGCCATCAGCCGATCCATGATCCAGGCATGGACCGTCAGCTCAGCAGAAACCGATGAATCAGAGATTGCCATGTGGCGGACCTAGACCCTTAAAGGGTCCATAGAAATTTATCGCGGCTCACAAGGTATTTTGGTCTTTTCACTTAGCGATAAGAGCGCTGATTGGCTACGGTGTGTGGTGCGGTCGGTCTATGCGGTCCATGGGAATAGTAATTGCACGATCGGATGGCTGCGGTTGATTGCGGTCAAAATCGGACGGCGGTGGTGATTTCCAGGCTTGATTCAAATTCTATTAGCGATCTGGTGCGATCCGACGGCCAAAATACCAAGAGATGAAGATCCAACGGTCCAGAACACTCTCGGTGGTGATCAAGACTCTCGATGCATGATTTGTGGCCAGATTTCCTCCATCAACGCGCGATCGGACGGCCAAAATTTAATCCGACCTGATCTGGGCTGATATGCATCCAATTTTGATGATTTTTGGACCGTTGAATTCCTATTGAATGGCCAGATTTCACCAGATTTACCAGAGTCATATCAGAGCTGATTTGATTCAAATTTTATCTAAATTTCTTTATATTTTGATGATTACAAAGGCTATTAGTCCCATATTGCCTTTAGAAAAAATATCCAGCCCTCCTAGCTCTATAAAAGGGATCTTAGGCCTCCAGAAATCAACATCTCTGATCAAGGTGAAGCTTTGGTATAGGGCAAAGCTAGGCTATGAGTTAAAGGCTGCTTCAAAGCAATGGATGTCGAGAAGAAGAGCCGAGCTTCTACACTATCTTTCTGCCAATGTCGATCCAAAATCAGAGATCAGGCTATTTTATTTTATTTTATTTTTTAAAATTTTATGTATTTAAATTTTGAAATTTTAATTAATAAAAATTTTATTTTTGCACTTTAATTTCTTGCTTTTTATTTTTATTGTAATTTAATTTCTATACTTTAATTATTATTTTTTATTTTATTGCAAGTAGATGCTAAGATCTAATTAGTAGATCTTAGTACCAAGTTTAAATTTCTGTATCTTTTAATTTTTATTTTTAATCTTCCAACTTTAATCCTAATTCCAAAACTCAAATCATTTTTTTTTTTTAAAAAAAATTAAAGATTTTAAATCTAAAATACTACCTTCCCTGAGGATTCGACCCGACTCAATGCTATCTATTTATTTTCAATGATTTTAAGAAGTCGGATTAAACTGATAAACACGGTATCTTAACGACAACATCGCATCCCTATCAAGTTTTTGGCGCCGTTGCTGGGGAAGGCATGGACATTAAATTTTGGATCTCTTTGATTTTTCTATAAATAAATTATAAATAAAATTTTTATTTTTTTTATAAATATTGCTTGCTAATTTTTTTATTATTTTATAGAAAAAAATTAAAGAACAAAAAGAATCAAAAGTTTTGCTTGGTAAGATCAATCCTAACCTTAGTACTCTTATTTATTTATTTATTTATTTATTTATTTATTTTATTTTTAAATTAATTTAAAAAAAATATTCATTTAAATCTAATTAAAAGCCTCATGGTAAGATTAGAAATCCTAATTGTTTAGAGCATGCATCATATTAGTTTTATTCATTCATTCATTCATTTATTTATTTATTGGTGATTGCTGGAGGCAAGGTAAGCCTTTCAGAATATAATTAGTTACATGCATCTAGTTTAAATTGCATAGAACCCTTTAATTAAAAATTTTTTGTGCATATTCATATTAAATCAAATTAAGGGCGTAACCCAATTAAACAAGATAAGGTGGGGATTTGATCATCCTTCCTTGGCCCACAAACAACCAACCAACATCCTGCATTGACCTAAGCCTTTAAATTAAAATCAATTAGACATCAACCCTAGGAACTCCAACTCAATAGAACAAGAAATCCTAAGAGTTGAACCGGATTAGGATAAGTTAATTTGACTGGTGTCTAGGAAAGTGGTTCAGGGACGACTGCGTCCAAAAAAAGGTGGTTTTTAATTGGTTCCATTCGCTTATCTGGCCAAGCACAATTGGTGTCTAAGGCAAGCAACGGAGGGACTCCCACCGACCTTACACTTACCTGGCCAGTTGATTGGCTAATCCTACACTTGGAGGGCTTGAAGGTGACCTTGACAGTTAGGAGCTATCTAGATCTAAGACAATCTTTAGTCAGGATTGATTGACCAACTTGATTGCTAACCAACATTAAATCTAATTAAATCTAATTCTTCTCTTTCTTCTTAGTTCTAGGACTCCTTAGAACCTCTTCTTTAGAACTCTTCTTTCTTTCTTCTCCTTACTCCTCTAAAAATAAAATAAAATAAAATAAAAATTAAATTAAACTAACTAAAAAATATTAAAAATAATAATTAAATTAAATTAAAATTAACAAATAAAATAATTAAAAGAAAATAATTTTTAATATAATAAAATAATAATAAAAGAAATAAAAAAATAAAAAAAAATCTAAATTTTTTTTTTTGAACCACACATTAGGGTTGCACTAATACATGCATGGTAGGAAATCACTTTTTCTGATTTAGTTGAATTTAATTGAATGGTTGATTCATATTAAACCTAATAATCAAATGGCTAATATGAACCTAATAGTCCAAAAATTAGATAAAGTTGACCTTCTTGCTCAGAAAATAGATCAACTCCTAACCCTAGGTCAACAATCTCCTGCACAATTCACATCATCTTCTAATTATCAGGAGACTTATTCAAACTGTGCTAGTCCAACCCATCATGTGAGTGAATGTCCTATGACTGCATAGTTTTCACATTTTATCTAAGAACAAGTTCAAGCTGCTCAAGGATACTCCAAATTGATTAATGACCCATTTTCAAATTCATATAATTCAGATTGGAGTAACTTTAATTTTTCTTGGACATCCCAACAGACTCAGGCTCAGACCCAAATTTCACTTGAGCAAAATTATCAAAATAGATCTCAATATCAAAATTATGCCTATAATAATGGTCAGCCTAGTTAGTTCATCCAGCCATCATATTATAATCAGCCCTCATATCCACCTCCTTAATAGACCAATCTAGCTGATGATAGATTTAACCAACTTCAACAATTGATTCTAACTCAACAGCAATCTATCGCCAGACTAGAAGCTCAAATTGGACAATTAGTTGAGTCTAACATGAGGAGAGAACTAGATCAACTACCGAACCTACCAATTTCAAACAACCCACCTAATGTCCACCAATCACCTGGACCAAGTTATCAATTTAATGTCTCATCTAAGAATCTCCAATTTGAGAATACCAAAGTAATTTCTGAACTTAAAAGCTATAGGATTCTTATGGATCCATACCAAGATCAGGTGAGAGAGGCTAGTACTGATGCTAGCCAAAATAAAAATTTAGAGGAACTGGTTAGTACTGAGACTAACCACATAGAAGAACCCGAGCCAAGAATTAGTACTGATGCTAGTTCTAGTTTAAATAAGATAGAAAAAGGAGAAAAGAGAATAGATGATTTACCCAAGACTTATAAACCTAATGTCCTATTCTCTTCAATCCAAGAAGCTGGTTCTTCTTACAAAAATCAAGAGGCATGTAATGAAATATCAATGGAGTTGTTTAAGCAAGATCACATTAATTTACCTCCAGAATTAAAACCGCCTTTAGTCACCATTCCAGCACCCATTGAATCAAACTTAACTCCTAAAACTCCATTCATGAGCATTTTAGAAAAACAAATAGGAGAAATTCTTAATAAACATGGGTCTGAGAATGGAATCATAAATTATATCCCTAAAATTAACAATGAATATATCAATAATGGGATTATAAATCAACTTTCTGAGATTGGCAATCCAAAACCATTGGAATTTGTCAATCCAATATTCGACACAGGATAGTGAGCTGCATTGTGTCTGGCTGAAGACGGTAAACTTAGCGCTTGTTGGGAGGCAACCCAATATTTAGTTTTTATCTAATTTATCTTTTTAGTTTATTTTCTTTTTAGGATAATTTGAATAAGTTGGAGGAAGAGCTCAAATTTTCAAAGGCATGTGCTGGACCAAAAATATACTGAGTTAGGTGTATTCTTTCATGTTCTTTATTACATCCTTTATTTTTTCTTCTCCATTGAGGACAATGTCGATTAAGTTAGGGGGAGAGAAAAATAAAAAAAATTTTAAAATTTTAAGTCCTCGAAAAAGTTAGTATTTAGTATTTAGATACTTGATTATGCTTAAGAATCGAATTAAACTAAGCATTTTTAAAAGAAAATTGATGCATAGATCAGAGAATCTGTGAGATATTGAGGAATCAAGTATTAAGAAAATTCAATAAAAAGTTAAGTCTAGAACATAAAAAGTTTTTCCTTGGAGCATTTCTAATTATTTCTATTAGCATCAAAGAAAAGTCTACTTTTTATAGGCTTGTGTAGGGTAACTATACGTTTCTTCATATAAAAATTTATTTTAATAAAATAGTTTTCAAGTACTTCTCACTGAGTAACCGGGCCTCTTTGCCTAAGCAAGCATTGAGTTTCGCATCAAAAGGTGGGAAGGGCAAAGAAGCTCGTTGTAAAGCTAGTCTTAACTCGTAGCCTATTTGATTCGAGCTAGTAAGTCCGAGGGGTATTCTATACCTAGTGCCCTAAAGCCAACTGGTTTGGGAGTCATTGGCCCAAGACTCGCTACATGGATCAAATAGAAAGCTTAAGGAGTTAAGACACTCAATAGTGGTACAACATTAAAAAAAAAAAAAAAAAAAAATCACATTGGTTTTCCACCGAGTAACCGGGTTCCATTGCCTAAGCAAGCAATGATATTCGCATCAAAAAGTGGGCAATGTAAAAGTAAAAATCAATAAATGAAGGACGGAAGTAGCAATACACTTGCCTATATGAAAGTTTAGACAAATCAGAGATAAAGGTAGGATAATTTAGAAAAAATTTTGAAAAATTTAATGTTCTTTAATTTTTCTATTGATAAGTATTAATACCCTAATGATATATTTCATTTAAGCTCTACTAAATATCAATGGCCATTTTGAAAATTGCTTAGATAAAATTTGAAACTCAAAAGTTAAAAGATATTTAAAACTAAATTCTTTCTTTACTCGAGGATGAGCAAAACTTAAGTTAGGCGGTGTGATAAGTATCATAAATTTATTAATAAAAATATTAATTTATTAATTAATTTATATTAATTTTTAAGAATTATTAATCAATTTATATATAATTTTTGAAAAATTTATATTTTTATTAATTAATTAAAAAATAATAAAAATTAAAAAATAAAATTTTATTATCAATGGAAAGAGCTCATTTTCTTGATCACAACAAAATAAATTTCAAGTAAAACGAAGCTAAAACGAAAAAGATATAAATTTTTAAAGATATAAAATAAATAAAAATTAAATAAAAAAAAAATGGCTCAATCGGCTTTGTAAGCCGAGCCACCAAGTCAAGCCAAGCCATCAAAGCTGACTCAACTATTTAAGCCATCAGTCGGTCCATGATCCAGGCGTAGACCGCCAACTCAGCAGAAACCGACGAATCAGAGATTGCCACGTGGCGGACCTAGACCCTTAAAGGGTCCACAAAAATTTATCGCGGCTCACAGGGTATTTTGATCTTTTTACCTAGCAACAAGAGCGCTGATTCGTTATGGTGTGCGGTGCGGCCGGTCTACGCGGTCCATGGGAACAGTAATTGTGCGATCGGACGACTGCGGTTGATTGTGGTTAAGATCAGACGGTGGTGGTGATTTCCAGGCTTGATTCAAATTCTATTAGCGATCTGGCGTGATCCAACGTCCAAAAAACCAAGAGATGAAGATCCAACGGTCTAGAATGCTCCCGATGGTGATCAAGACTCCCGACGCATGATTTGCGGCTAGATTTCCTCCATCAACGTGCGATCGGATGGCTAGAATTTAATCCGACCTGATCTGGGCTGATATCCATCCAATTTTGATGATTTTTGGATCGTTGGATTCCTATTGAATGGCCAGATTTCACCAAATTTACCAGAGTCATATCAGAGCTGATTTGATTCAAATTTTATCCAAATTTCTTTGTATTTTGATGATTACAAAGGCTATTAGTCCCATATTGCCTTTAGAAAAAATATCCAGCCCTCCTAGCTCTATAAAAGGTATCTTAGGCCTCCAGAAATCAACATCTCCGATCAAGGTGAAGCTTTGGTACAGGATGAAGCTAGGCTATGGGTTAAAGGCTGCTTCGAAGCAACGGGTGCCGAGAAGAAGAGTCGGGCTTCTACACCATCTTTCTGCCAATGCCGATCCAAAATCAGAGATCAGGCTATTTTATTTTATTTTCTTTTCTTTTTAAATTTTATGTATTTAAATTTTGAAATTTTAATTAATAAAAATTTTATTTTTGCACTTTAATTTCTTGCTTTTTATTTTTATTGCAATTTAATTTCTATACTTTAATTATTATTTTTTATTTTATTGCAAGTAGATGCTAAGATCTAATTAGTAGATCTTATTACCAAGTTTAAATTTCTGCATCTTTTAATTTTTATTTTTAATCTTCTGACTTCAATCCTAATTCCAAAACTTAAATCATTTTTTTTTTTTAAAAAAAATCAAATATTTCAAATCTAAAATACTACCTTCCCTATGGATTTGACCCAACTCACTGCTATCTATGCATTTTCAATGATTTTAAGAAGTCGGATTAAACTGATAAACACGATATCTTAACGACAACATCGCGTCCCTATCATCTACCTTCTCGTCAATGACTGACTCGAAGCTGCAGTAGTGTATCTAGTTCTTTGATCTGAGTGCATCAGCAGTTCACCTTGAGAGTGTTATAGTTTGACTACACCATGACTCGGTCTTCTAGCCATTCAAAATTCTGAGGTGTATGTTGGCTATAGCTTGTTCATTATAGGAATTGGATTGCACCAAGAGAGAATCTATCTACCACGATAAATGAGAAGCAGCCCTATGATGATCATGAGAATCAAGTCCATAAGCCCATGGCCATGGTAGAGTGAAATAATAGAAAGAGTTTCTATTAAGATTTTTACATCAGACTTGAATCGAATGACTAAATCATATGATAGAAATTAGGATTTGACAAGTTCACCTTAACGCTAATCTGATCGGGGCTCAAGATAGAAGAACTTAATCACACAAGTAGCTGTATCAAGAGGTTCATTTTTAGTTTTGATAGGTTGCCACCATATACTGCTAGATGTCACTGATGGATTTTGAGAGTAATTAGAATGATTTAGATAATTGATCATTCTAGTTGTCTAAATCAGAAGAGTTCTGATCCATCGAAAGGAGTTTCGATGATGTCGATGATGGAGATCATGACATATCTCATTACCATACAAAATTGAATCTAACTGGATCACACAAATAAAGGTTTGGATCTGGATATCTTCAATTGGACTAATCCAGTTCAATTAATTTGAATTAGATTCAATTAGCTTCAAAAAAATTATGCTAGCATACGATTGAACTTAACGTTCTCCTTATATTATCATTAAAAGTTATCTCGACTGAGCCAAATGAGTTTGTGCTCACTTAAGTACCTTTACTTGGTCTGACTAGAGCTTGTCCAGATCAAAAAAGGATTGTCTTAATTTATGAGATAAATTTGAGACAACATCTGCCATTTTTCGTCACCTGCTAATTCTTGTCCTTTGACTTTGGTCAAACGTTGACCTTTGATACTTAGACATCTGCCCATGTGTCATGCACTTATTGGAGAGTAGATAGGGGCTTGTCCCCTTGCTAGATTTTGGAATGGAGGGGGAGCACACCTAGGGAGGCATGCGCCCATGGATAGGGATGCCTGGAGTCCCATACGAATGGGACTCCAGGTTGCTTCTTGGTTTCTACTTAGGTCACCCATAACTATAGACTTTGACCAATCTTAAGAACCATCTAAGGATGAATTAGAGGGGCTCTCATCTGGTTGGATTAGGTGATATCATCCCACCAATCAAATTTAGATCTGATTGCACGAAGCAACATGATTGGTCGAGATGATGTGGCACTGCAGGCGCAGCAGGATCTATATAAACCCTATCTACGCCCAACTTTCAAAGAGTTCTCTCCTAGCCATGCCCCAAGGCTGCCCCTCTCCCTCCTCTATGCCATCCTTTGGTCCTCTCTCTCCTCTCCATGCCTAAGGCAAGTTGGGCTCCAGTTTGGTGCGATCCAGGCAAGAAAAAGCTGACGAGAAAGGAAGAAGGCAGCACTGCTGTAGAGATGACAGCAGATCTTCAAAAAGAAGTTTTGAAGATTCTCTAAATTAGATCCAGATCTGGTTTTTGAAGAGATGATAAAGAAGGAGAAGATCTCTAGATCCAACCTGAGTGGATATCGGTAGAGATCAGGCGCTTGCGTGGGTAGATCCAGAATCTCAAGCAATTAGCAGGATCATCAAAGGATAATCAGATTACCCAACATCAAGGTATAAATTAAATTAGACTTAATTTTTTTTATTTTTATTTATTAGTTCTATAAAATTAGATCTAAAATATCTTAGATTTAATCTAGATATATGAGAGAAATATTTGAAATATTTCTCTTGATCTGATCAGATCTGAACAAACCTGATCCAAAAAATTAGGATTTTCCCTTCAACTAGTATCAGAGCCAGGTTCTAAAATTATTTAGATCTAATTTTAATTTATTTTGATCTAATAATTAGGTTATTTTAGATGTCACATGAGATATTATTAGATCTAAAATTAAAAAAATTAAAATTAAATAATATAGATCTAAGTTCTACAATATGCATGACTAGTTGTAAAATAGAATAGTTCTATATATAGTCTTGCATGATCATGATTTATTTTAATTAAATTATAATTTTAAATATATTTATTTTTTATTTTTTAATAATTATAAATATTATAATAAAATCTAAAAAAAATAAAAATATTTAATTTTTAGATCATATGAGATATGATGCATGCATGATTAGACTAGTTATAGAATAGTTCTACATAATTATCTAGATTAGAATTTATTTTGATGTGATTAATTTAAATTTAATTTTTTAGATAATTATGAGATAATTTAGATCTAAGAAAACATGCATGATATGATACATGAGATGTATGCAAAATATATATTAAGTTAGATCAATTTTATATATGAGATATATGATGTAGATCTAACTAGTTTTGTAGATTTATATTTCTGATTAAGGCATTTCTCTTGGCCATCCGGTCATAAGAATAAAGTAGGATTTAAATGCCCTCTCCTCTCATTTGATGGGGTGTTCTTATGATGTGTAGAGTTGCTGCGCATTCGTCCTTAATCAGAAATCAAGAACTTATTTTCTATAAAATCCTAGATTCTGAAATCCTAGGATTTTATTTACATATTTTGTTTGTGAATCCTAAACTTAATTAAGAATTAAGATTATGAAATATATGTTTGGTCTAAAATTGAGAATTTTAGATCTAAGACATATTCATAATATTTGATTCGGGCTTGGGTAGCTCAATTAGGTCTAAGCGGTTGATCAAATCAAATCAAGAGTTGGTTAGATGGGATCAACAGTGCTTAAATTGATCAGCCTAATAGGATTAAGTCTGGGTCAAGATTGAGTCACGTGAGTGATCGATCAAGCTAAGACCTAATTAGGCTCAGTGGTTAGAGTCTGGATTGTAGGCTAATCTGATTGGTTCTGGCTCAACAATTTGGTGTCTAAGGTAAGTTTGGCAGATACGATCGACTGATTTTTAATTGGAAGCTACTCAACTCGAATGCGTTCTTTTCGAGTTAATGGCATATCCCTTCCATCGGTCTTACTTATCTGACCATATTTGTTGGCTTAGTTCTAATCTGAGGTGGTCAATGATCTAAGCTAACCCATGCCACTAGGTTAGTCATAATGGTTATGACTATATCAAGTATACTTTAATGAGACCTAAATCAAATCTCTCTAAGAAAAGATTAAGTCTAAGGTCTTCCACCATTGTAGATGTGCGGGCCCTTCTCAGGGTTGATTGTTCTCGATTGGTTATAGTGGTTCAGTTGCACCGAGAAGACGTAATCATGTCTATTAGGCATTGGATGCTACGGGCTGGAGGATGGATTGGGCTCAATATTTTGGAATATGGTGAGAAACTCAATTAGGAATCCAATCTGTGCAAATGGTGGGTCCGACTTAATTAAGGAGTGGATCAATATTCCAGGCATGGTGAGATTCATGAATTAGAGATCAAGTTTGGATGCACCATGATTGGAAAATCATTGAACAAGAGTTGTTCACTCATTGGCTAACCCATCACCAATAACTATTAGATAAGGCTGATAAGTTAGTTGGTGGGACCACACCATCCACTAGAAATCATTAATCATGGAGATTTTTGCATCTCTACAGAGGAAGTGTGGAGATCCAAAAAAATAGTGGAAGCTAATTTGTTTAAAAATAAAATTCCTAAACAAATTGGTTAAGTCTTAATTATAAAATCTAACTAAAAACTTTGACTCTCTATAGAAAAATGTCTGCATCAGACTAACTAGCATGAATCCTGAACACCCATAGACTGACCAAACCCAATTATAAGGATTGGCTCCGGAACTTCAAAATTATTTTGAATTTTGAGAAGTTAACTCATGTATTGGATCAGGACCCTCCTACCTTACCAGCCCATCCATCTGTTGAATAGAGAGTATCTCTGGATAAGTGGACGGACAAAGATAACAAGGCCAGATATTACATGTTGGGCTTAATGTCTGATGAACTTTAGCGCCAATATGAAGATATCAAGATTGCTCATCAAATGTTGGCTCACCTACAAGAGATGTTTGGTGAACAGAGTCATGCAGCCAAGTATCAAGTCACTAAATGACTATTCAAGGCTAAAATGCGTGATGGATAGTCAGTCCAAGATCATTGTCTGATGATGATCAAGAACTTGGAAGAGCTTGAGAAGCTCAGAGTGAGGTTGGACTTGGATCTACAAAATGACATAATTCTGTAATCTTTGACTGATGCGTATGGGCAGTTCATCATGAATAATCATATGCATAAACTTCAAAATTCCTTGGCCGAACTTATGAACATGCTGGTTACCACTGAGCTTTCTATGAAAGGTTCTAAAGGCTCAGTGCTTGCTATGGAATGGACTTCTTCCAAGAGAAAGTCTTTTGGAAAGAAGAAGAAGTCTATGAAAAAGTAGAAGGTGGAAGGAGGAAAGAAGAAAAAGATAGAGCTGAAAAAGAAGATCGCTGATAAAGAAAAGTGTTTCCATTGCAACAGTGATGGCCACTGAAAGTGGAACTACCCTACATACTTGACCATCCTGAAGAATAAGGAGACAGGTTCTTCCGGAGGTATGCTCATTATTGAGTCTAACCTTATGGTTTCTTCTGCATCCAGTTGGGTGCTTGACTCTGGTTCTAGCGCTCATTTGTGCACTTTTATGCAGGGTCTTGAGGATAGCAGGAGGTTGAGGGATGGTGAGATGATCCTACATGTCGAAAATGGAGCAAGAGTTACTATCGTGGTCGTGAGAACATACTCTCTTCAACTACCATCTGGTTTAGACTTAGTGTTAAAAGACTATTATTATGTGCCTACAGCAAGCAAGAATTTGATTTTTATTTTTTGCCTAACATTAGAAGGCTATGTAATTAGTTTTCTTAAGGACCATTGTAACATTTATTATGAAAGAAATAAAATTAGAAGTGATTTCCTTATTAACGATCTTTATCAATTACATATTGATGTATCTATTTTTAATATCGAGCAAAATGTGAATACCATGAAACGACCTAGGGATAGTCCAAATGATAGGTATCTATGGCACCCAAGACTAGGTCATATAGTAGAAGATAGGATTAACAAATTAGAGAAAATTGGGTTATTGAGCCCATTAACTTTCGAGTCATATCCAATTTGTGAATCTTGTCTTCATGGCAAAATGACTAAGCTCCCTTTCGTAGGACATGGGGAAAGGGCCACGGATCTTCTTGCCTTAGTACATATTGATGTGTGCAGCCCATTTGATGTGCCGGCTAAAGACAACTTTGTCTACTTCATAATCTTTACCGATGATTTATCTAGGTATGGGTATGTGTATCTTATGAGACACAAGTCTGAAGCTTTTGAAAAGTTTAAGAAATTCAGACATGAAGTAGAAAAGCAAATAGAAAAACCCATTAAGGTTCTTCGATCAGATCGAGGAGGTGAATACCTTAGTCGAGAATTTTTGGACTATCTCAAGAAAAATGGCATAATCTCTCAATGGACTCCACCTGGAACACCTCAACTCAATGGGATTTCAGAATGGAGGAACCAGACTCTATTAGATATGGTCCGATCCATGATGAGCTTCATAGACCTTCCTGATTTTTTTTGTGGATACTGTTTGTTAACTGTAATATACTTACTGAATAGAATTCCTTCTAAAATTATTCCTACCACACCGTATGAGATATGGCATCGTAAGAAACCAAGTCTGAGTCATCTCAGAATTTGGAATTGTTCAGCTTATGTCAAAAGATAACAAGCGGACAAGTTAGACTTTAGGTTCTTCAGAGCTCGATTTATAGGATATCCTAAAGAGTCATTAGGATATTATTTCTACATTCCAGAAGATCATAATGTGATTATGAGTCGACATGCCATCTTTCTTGAAAAATAGTTTATTCAAGATAGCGGCATTGAAAAGCAGATCAAGCTCAAGACGAAAGTCTCACAAGAGCAACAAGCTAAGGATCAAATGAAACCAAATTAGGTTAAGCCAATCCAATTACTACCTCCTCCACCTCGCAGATCGGAAAGGATTTTCCATCCCCCTAAGAGGTACTTAGGTACTATTTCAGAGAAAGTAAAAAAAATATTCCTCGTAGGTCATGGGGTTCATGGTGATGATCCCAAAATCTATAATGAGATGATATCGGATATCGACTCCAAGAAATGGTTAGAAATAGTGAAGTCAGAAATTGACTCGATGCACTCAAACCAAGTCTGGACCTTGGTAGATCCACTAGATGGTATAGTACCTATTGGATGTAAATAGATCTATAAGAGAAAGATTGGTGCAAATGGGAATGTGGAGACATTCAAAGCTAGATTAGTGGCAAAAGATTATAGTCAATGCAAAGGCATTGACTATCAGGATACCTTTTCGCCAGTAGCTATGCTAAAATTCATTCGCATATTGCTTGCTATTGCAGCCTATTTTGATTATGAAATATGGCAAATGGATGTGAAAATGGCATTCTTAAATGGATATCTTGAGGAAGATATCTATATAGAACAGCCACTAGGTTTTACATCCAGTGATGCTGATCACAAGGTATGCAAGCTGCAAAGGTCCATATATGGACTTAAGCAAGCATCTTGGAGCTGGAATACTTATTTTAATGATGTAATCAAATTGTTTGATTTTAACAAGAATGAAGAGGAGCCATGTGTCTTTAAAAAGGTCAGTGGGAGTGCTGTTGTCTTCCTCATATTGTACGTGGATGACATCCTTCTTATTGGAAATGATATTTTCATGTTGACCATAGTTAAAATGTGGTTATCTAAAGAATTCTCCATGAAAGACCTAGGAGAAGCATCCTTTATTCTAAAAATTAAGATCTATAGAGATAGATCGAATAGGATGCTAGAACTTTCACAGAAGATGTACATAGAGGAAGTGCTAAAGAGGTTTAGTATGAAAAACTCTAAGAAGGGTTTGGTACTCTTCAGACATGGTATTTATCTTTCCAAAAAAATGTCCCCTAGCACATCTGAGAAAATAGAGTGCATGAGTAGGATCCCTTATGCTTCAGCAATAGGGAGCCTCATGTATGCCATGTTATGTACACGACTTGATATAGCCCATGCTGTGAGTATCATGAGCAAATATCAATCGAATCTAGGTGAAGAACACTGGACTTCTATGAAATGTATCCTTAAGTACTTGAGAAGAACAAAAGATATGTTGTTGGTCTTTGGTAATGGAGAACTCCAAGTCCAGGGGTATATAGACTCAAATTTTATGTTCGATGTAGATGATCGAAAGTCAATATCTGAGAGTCAATTTGTGTGCAATAGTGGAGTTGTCAGTTGAAAAAGTTTCAAGCAGACAGTAATAGCAGATTCCATCATGAAAGCAAAATAAATCGCTATGTCAGAAGCTACAAAGGAGGCATTTTGGTATAAGAAGTTTGCCGTAGAGATCGGAGTGATGCCATTAGATGCCATTCCTCTGTATTGCGATAACAAAGGCGCCATAGCCCTTGCTAAGGAGCTGAGGTCTCACTAAAAATCCAAGCACATCAAGCGGCGATACCACCTCATCCATGATTACCTTGAGAAGGGTTACATCGAGATCAAGAGAGTCGACTCCGCAGATAATGCGGCGAACCTGCTTACAAAGCTATTAGGCCAGCAGAAGATCGAAGCCCACCTTGAGAAGATGGGACTTAGATTTCCAGATCTGGTTTTTGAAGAGATGATAAAGAAGGAGAAGATCTCTAGATCAACCTGAGTGGATATCGGTAGAGATCAGGCGGCTTGCGTGGGTAGATCCAGAATCTCAAGCAATTAGCAGGATCATCAAAGGATAAATCAGATTACCCAACATCAAGGTATAAATTAAATTAGAACTTAATTTTTTTTATTTTTATTTTAGTTCTAAAAATTAGATCTAAATATCTTAGATTAATCTTAGATATATGAGAGAAATATTTGAAATATTTCTCTTGATCTGATCAGATCTGAACAAACCTGATCCAAAAAATAGGATTTTCCTTCAACTAGTATCAGAGCCAGGTTTCTAAAATTATTTAGATCTATTTTAATTTATTTTGATCTAATAATTTAGTATTTTAGAATGTCACATGAGATATTATTAGATCTAAAATTAAAAAAAATTAAAATTAAATAATATAGATCTAAGTTCTACAATATGCATGACTAGTTGTAAAAAGAATAGTTCTATATATAGTCTTGCATGATCATGATTTATTTTAATTAAATTATAATTTTAAATATATTATTTATTTTTTAATAATTATAATATTATAATAAAATCTAAAAAAAAATAAAAATTATTAATTTTTAGATCATATGAGATATGATGCATGCATGATTAGACTAGTTATAGAATAGTTCACATAGTTATCTAGATTAGAATTTATTTTTGATTGATTAATTTAATTTAATTTTTTAGATAATTATGAGATAATTTAGATCTAAGAAAAACATGCATGATATGATTACATGAGATGTATGCAAATATATATTATAAGTTAGATCAATTTTATATTATGAGATATATGATGTAGATCTAACTTAGTTTTGTAGATTTATATTTCTGATTAAGGCATTTCTCTTGGCCATCGGTCATAAGAATTAAATAGATTTAAATGCCTCTCCCTCATTTGATTGGGTGTTCTTATGATGTGTAGAGTTGCCTGCGCATTCTGTCCTTAATCAGAAATCAAGAACTTATTTCTATAAAATCCTAGCATCTGAAATCCTAGGATTTTATTTACATATTTTGTTTGTGAATCCTAAACTTAAGTTAAGAATTAGATTATGAAAATATATGTTTGGTCTAAAATTGAGAATTTTAGATCTAAGACATATTCATAATATTTGATTCGGGCTTGGGTAGCTAAAATTAGGTCTAAGCGTTGACTCAAATCAAATCAAAGAGTTGGTTGATTGGATCAACAATGCTAAATTGATCAGCCTAATAGGATTAAGTCTGGGTCAAGATTGAGTCACGTGAGTGATCGATAAGCTAAGACCTAATTAGGCTCAGTGGTTAGAGTCTGGATTGGAGACTAATCTGATTGGTTCTGGCTCAACAATTTGGTGTCTAAGGTAAATTTGGCAGATACGATCGACTGATTTTTAATTGGAAGCTACCAACTCGAATGCGTTCTTTCGAGTTGATGGCATATCCCTTCCATCGGTCTTACTTATCTGACCCATATTTTTGGCTTAGTTCTAATCTGAGTGGTCAATGATCTAGCTAACCCATGCCACTATGTTAGTCATAATGGTATGACTATATCAAGTATACTTTAATGAGACCTAAATTCAAATCTCTCTAAGAAAAGATTAAGTCTAAGGTCTTCCACCATTGTAGATGTGCGGCCTTCTCAGGGTGATTGTTTCTCGATGGTTTTATAGTGTTCAGTTGCACCGAGAAGACGTAATCATAATCTATTAGCATTGAGATGCTACGGGCTGGAGGATGGATTGGGACTCAATATTTTGTATATGGTGAGAAACTCAATTAGGAATCCAATCTGTGCAAATGGTGGGTCCGACTTAATTAAGGAGTGGATCAATATTCCAGGCATGGTGAGATTCATGAATTAGAGATCAAGTTTGGATGCACCATGATTTGGAAAATCATTTGAACAAGAGTTGTTTCACTCATTGGCTAACCCATCACCAATAACTATTAGATAAGCTGATAAGTTAGTTGGTTGGGACCACACCATCCACTAGAAATCATTTAATCATGGAGATTTTGCATCTCTACAGAGGAAGTTGAGATCCAAAAAAATAGTGGAAGCTAATTTGTTTAAAAATAAAATTCCTAAACAAATTGGTTAAGTCTTAATTATAAAATCTAAACTAAAAAATTTTGACTCTCTATAGAAAAATGTCTGCATCAGACTAACTAGCATGAATCCTGAACACCTGAATCACCAGTCCATAGGTAGCTGACCAAACCCAATTATAAGGAATTGGGCTCCGGAACTTCAAAATTATTTTGAATTTTGAGAAGTTAACTCATGTATTGGATCAGGACCTCTCTACCTTTACCGAGCCCACTCCATCTGTTGAAAATAGAGAGTATCCTCTGGATCAAAGTGGGACGGACAAAGATAACAGGCCAGATATTACATGTTGGGCTTAATGTCTGATGAACTTTAGCAGCCAATATGTAAATATCAAGATATTGCTCAGTCAAATGTTTGGACTCACCTTACCAAGAGATGTTTGGTGAACAGGAGTCATGCAAGCCAAGTATCAAGTCACTAAATGACTATTCAAGGCTAAAATGCTGTGATGGGATAGTCGAAGCTCAAGATCATTGTCTGATGATGATCAAGAACTTGGGAAGAGCTGAGAAGCTCAGAGTAGGTTGGACTTGGATCTACAAAATGGACATAATTCTGTAATCTTTGACTGATGCGTAATGGGCAGTTTCATCATGAATAATTCATATGCATAAACTTCAAAATTCCTTGGCCGAACTTATGAAACATGCTGGTTACCACTGAGCTTTCTATAGAAAGGTTCTAAAGGCTCAGTCTTGCTATGGAATGGACTTTCATTCCAAGAGAAAGTCTTTTGGAAAGAGAAAGAGAAAGTCTATGAAAAAGTAGAAGGTGGAAGGAGGAAAGAAGAAAAAGATAGAGCTGAAAAAGAAGATCGCTGTAAAGAAAAGTGTTTCCATTGCAACAGTGATGGCCACTGAAAGTGGAACTACCTACATACTTGACCATCCTGAGAATAAGGAGACAGGTTCTTCCGGAGGTATGCTCATTATGAGTCTAACCTTATGGTTTCTTTCTGCATCCAGTTGGGTGCTTGACTCTGGTTCTAGCGCTCATTGTGCACTTTATGCAGGGTCTTGAGGATAGCAGGAGAGTTGAGGGAATGGTTGAGGATGATCCTACATGTCGAAAAATGGAGCAAAGAGTTTCTATGTGGTCGTGAGAACATACTCTCTTCAACCTACCATCTGGGTTTAGACTTATGTTAAAAGACTATTATCTTATGTGCCTACAGCAAGCAAGAATTTGATTTTTATTTTTGCCTAACATTAGAAGGCTATTAATTAGTTTTCTTAAGACCATTTAACAGTTTATATGAAAGAAATAAAATTAGAAGTGATTTCCTATTAACGATCTTTATCAATTACATATTGATGTATCTATTTTTAATATCGAGCAAAATGTGAATACCATGAAACGACCTAGGGATAGTCCAAATGATAGGTAATCTATTGCACCCAAGACTAGGTCATATAGTAGAAGATAGGATTAACAAATTAGAGGAAATTGGGTTATTGAGCCCATTAAACTTTCGAGTCATATCCAATTTGTGAATCTTGTCCTTCATGGCAAAAATGACCTAATTTCCAAAAAACCAAGAGATGAAGATCCAACGGTCTAGAATGCTCCCGATGGTGATCAAGACTCCCGACGCATGATTTGCGGCTAGATTTCCTCCATCAACGTGCGATCGGATGGCTAGAATTTAATCCGACCTGATCTGGGCTGATATCCATCCAATTTTGATGATTTTTGGATCGTTGGATTCCTATTGAATGGCCAGATTTCACCAAATTTACCAGAGTCATATCAGAGCTGATTTGATTCAAATTTTATCCAAATTTCTTTGTATTTTGATGATTACAAAGGCTATTAGTCCCATATTGCCTTTAGAAAAAATATCCAGCCCTCCTAGCTCTATAAAAGGTATCTTAGGCCTCCAGAAATCAACATCTCCGATCAAGGTGAAGCTTTGGTACAGGATGAAGCTAGGCTATGGGTTAAAGACTGCTTCGAAGCAACGGGTGCCGAGAAGAAGAGTCGGGCTTCTACACCATCTTTCTGCCAATGCCTATCCAAAATCAGAGATCAGGCTATTTTATTTTATTTTCTTTTCTTTTTAAATTTTATGTATTTAAATTTTGAAATTTTAATTAATAAAAATTTTATTTTTGCACTTTAATTTCTTGCTTTTTATTTTTATTGCAATTTAATTTCTATACTTTAATTATTATTTTTTATTTTATTGCAAGTAGATGCTAAGATCTAATTAGTAGATCTTATTACCAAGTTTAAATTTCTGCATCTTTTAATTTTTATTTTTAATCTTCTGACTTCAATCCTAATTCCAAAACTTAAATCATTTTTTTTTTTTAAAAAAAATCAAATATTTCAAATCTAAAATACTACCTTCCCTATGGATTTGACCCAACTCACTGCTATCTATGCATTTTCAATGATTTTAAGAAGTCGGATTAAACTGATAAACACGATATCTTAACGACAACATCGCGTCCCTATCATCTACCTTCTCGTCAATGACTGACTCGAAGCTGCAGTAGTGTATCTAGTTCTTTGATCTGAGTGCATCAGCAGTTCACCTTGAGAGTGTTATAGTTTGACTACACCATGACTCGGTCTTCTAGCCATTCAAAATTCTGAGGTGTATGTTGGCTATAGCTTGTTCATTATAGGAATTGGATTGCACCAAGAGAGAATCTATCTACCACGATAAATGAGAAGCAGCCCTATGATGATCATGAGAATCAAGTCCATAAGCCCATGGCCATGGTAGAGTGAAATAATAGAAAGAGTTTCTATTAAGATTTTTACATCAGACTTGAATCGAATGACTTAAATCATATGATAGAAATTAGGATTTGACAAGTTCACCTTAACGCCTAATCTGATCGGGGCTCAAGATAGAAGAACTTAATCACACAAGTAGCTGTATCAAGAGGTTCATTTTTAGTTTTGATAGGTTGCCACCATATACTGCTAGATGTCACTGATGGATTTTGAGAGTAATTAGAATGATTTAGATAATTGATCATTCTAGTTGTCTAAATCAGAAGAGTTCTGATCCATCGAAAGGAGTTTCGATGATGTCGATGATGGAGATCATGACATATCTCATTACCATACAAAATTGAATCTAACTGGATCACACAAATAAAGGTTTGGATCTGGATATCTTCAATTGGACTAATCCAGTTCAATTAATTTGAATTAGATTCAATTAGCTTCAAAAAAATTATGCTAGCATACGATTGAACTTAACGTTCTCCTTATATTATCATTAAAAGTTATCTCGACTGAGCCAAATGAGTTTGTGCTCACTTAAGTACCTTTACTTGGTCTGACTAGAGCTTGTCCAGATCAAAAAAGGATTGTCTTAATTTATGAGATAAATTTGAGACAACATCTACCATTTTTCGTCACCTGCTAATTCTTGTCCTTTGACTTTGGTCAAACGTTGACCTTTGATACTTAGACATCTGCCCATGTGTCATGCACTTATTGGAGAGTAGATAGGGGCTTGTCCCCTTGCTAGATTTTGGAATGGAGGGGGAGCACACCTAGGGAGGCATGCGCCCATGGATAGGGATGCCTGGAGTCCCATACGAATGGGACTCCAGGTTGCTTCTTGGTTTCTACTTAGGTCACCCATAACTATAGACTTTGACCAATCTTAAGAACCATCTAAGGATGAATTAGAGGGGCTCTCATCTGGTTGGATTAGGTGATATCATCCCACCAATCAAATTTAGATCTGATTGCACGAAGCAACATGATTGGTCGAGATGATGTGGCACTGCAGGCGCAGCAGGATCTATATAAACCCTATCTACGCCCAACTTTCAAAGAGTTCTCTCCTAGCCATGCCCCAAGGCTGCCCCTCTCCCTCCTCTATGCCATCCTTTGGTCCTCTCTCTCCTCTCCATGCCTAAGGCAAGTTGGGCTCCAGTTTGGTGCGATCCAGGCAAGAAAAAGCTGACGAGAAAGGAAGAAGGCAGCACTGCTGTAGAGATGACAGCAGATCTTCAAAAAGAAGTTTTGAAGATTCTCTAAATTAGATCCAGATCTGGTTTTTGAAGAGATGATAAAGAAGGAGAAGATCTCTAGATCCAACCTGAGTGGATATCGGTAGAGATCAGGCGCTTGCGTGGGTAGATCCAGAATCTCAAGCAATTAGCAGGATCATCAAAGGATAATCAGATTACCCAACATCAAGGTATAAATTAAATTAGACTTTAATTTTTTTTATTTTTATTTATTAGTTCTATAAAATTAGATCTAAAATATCTTAGATTTAATCTAGATATATGAGAGAAATATTTGAAATATTTCTCTTGATCTGATCAGATCTGAACAAACCTGATCCAAAAAATTAGGATTTTCCCTTCAACTAGTATCAGAGCCAGGTTCTAAAATTATTTAGATCTAATTTTAATTTATTTTGATCTAATAATTAGGTTATTTTAGATGTCACATGAGATATTATTAGATCTAAAATTAAAAAAATTAAAATTAAATAATATAGATCTAAGTTCTACAATATGCATGACTAGTTGTAAAATAGAATAGTTCTATATATAGTCTTGCATGATCATGATTTATTTTAATTAAATTATAATTTTAAATATATTTATTTTTTATTTTTTAATAATTATAAATATTATAATAAAATCTAAAAAAAATAAAAATATTTAATTTTTAGATCATATGAGATATGATGCATGCATGATTAGACTAGTTATAGAATAGTTCTACATAATTATCTAGATTAGAATTTATTTTGATGTGATTAATTTAAATTTAATTTTTTAGATAATTATGAGATAATTTAGATCTAAGAAAAACATGCATGATATGATACATGAGATGTATGCAAAATATATATTAAGTTAGATCAATTTTATATATGAGATATATGATGTAGATCTAACTAGTTTTGTAGATTTATATTTCTGATTAAGGCATTTCTCTTGGCCATCCGGTCATAAGAATAAAGTAGGATTTAAATGCCCTCTCCTCTCATTTGATGGGGTGTTCTTATGATGTGTAGAGTTGCTGCGCATTCGTCCTTAATCAGAAATCAAGAACTTATTTTCTATAAAATCCTAGATTCTGAAATCCTAGGATTTTATTTACATATTTTGTTTGTGAATCCTAAACTTAATTAAGAATTAAGATTATGAAATATATGTTTGGTCTAAAATTGAGAATTTTAGATCTAAGACATATTCATAATATTTGATTCGGGCTTGGGTAGCTAAATTAGGTCTAAGCGGTTGATCAAATCAAATCAAGAGTTGGTTGATTGATCAACAATGCTTAAATTGATCAGCCTAATAGGATTAAGTCTGGGTCAAGATTGAGTCACGTGAGTGATCGATCAAGCTAAGACCTAATTAGGCTCAGTGGTTAGAGTCTGGATTGTAGACTAATCTGATTGGTTCTGGCTCAACAATTTGGTGTCTAAGGTAAATTTGGCAGATACGATCGACTGATTTTTAATTGGAAGCTACTCAACTCGAATGCGTTCTTTTCGAGTTAATGGCATATCCCTTCCATCGGTCTTACTTATCTGACCATATTTGTTGGCTTAGTTCTAATCTGAGGTGGTCAATGATCTAAGCTAACCCATGCCACTAGGTTAGTCATAATGGTTATGACTATATCAAGTATACTTTAATGAGACCTAAATCAAATCTCTCTAAGAAAAGATTAAGTCTAAGGTCTTCCACCATTGTAGATGTGCGGGCCCTTCTCAGGGTTGATTGTTCTCGATTGGTTATAGTGGTTCAGTTGCACCGAGAAGACGTAATCATATCTATTAGGCATTGAATGCTACGGGCTGGAGGATGGATTGGGCTCAATATTTTGAATATGGTGAGAAACTCAATTAGGAATCCAATCTGTGCAAATGGTGGGTCCGACTTAATTAAGGAGTGGATCAATATTCCAGGCATGGTGAGATTCATGAATTAGAGATCAAGTTTGGATGCACCATGATTGGAAAATCATTGAACAAGAGTTGTTCACTCATTGGCTAACCCATCACCAATAACTATTAGATAAGCTGATAAGTTAGTTGGTGGGACCACACCATCCACTAGAAATCATTAATCATGGAGATTTTTGCATCTCTACAGAGGAAGTGTGGAGATCCAAAAAAATAGTGGAAGCTAATTTGTTTAAAAATAAAATTCCTAAACAAATTGGTTAAGTCTTAATTATAAAATCTAACTAAAAACTTTGACTCTCTATAGAAAAATGTCTGCATCAGACTAACTAGCATGAATCCTGAACACCCATAGACTGACCAAACCCAATTATAAGGATTGGCTCCGGAACTTCAAAATTATTTTGAATTTTGAGAAGTTAACTCATGTATTGGATCAGGACCCTCCTACCTTACCAGCCCATCCATCTGTTGAATAGAGAGTATCTCTGGATAAGTGGACGGACAAAGATAACAAGGCCAGATATTACATGTTGGGCTTAATGTCTGATGAACTTTAGCGCCAATATGAAGATATCAAGATTGCTCATCAAATGTTGGCTCACCTACAAGAGATGTTTGGTGAACAGAGTCATGCAGCCAAGTATCAAGTCACTAAATGACTATTCAAGGCTAAAATGCGTGATGGATAGTCAGTCCAAGATCATTGTCTGATGATGATCAAGAACTTGGAAGAGCTTGAGAAGCTCAGAGTGAGGTTGGACTTGGATCTACAAAATGACATAATTCTGTAATCTTTGACTGATGCGTATGGGCAGTTCATCATGAATAATCATATATGCATAAACTTCAAAATTCCTTGGCCGAACTTATGAACATGCTGGTTACCACTGAGCTTTCTATGAAAGGTTCTAAAGGCTCAGTGCTTGCTATGGAATGGACTTCTTCCAAGAGAAAGTCTTTTGGAAAGAAGAAGAAGTCTATGAAAAAGTAGAAGGTGGAAGGAGGAAAGAAGAAAAAGATAGAGCTGAAAAAGAAGATCGCTGATAAAGAAAAGTGTTTCCATTGCAACAGTGATGGCCACTGAAAGTGGAACTACCCTACATACTTGACCATCCTGAAGAATAAGGAGACAGGTTCTTCCGGAGGTATGCTCATTATTGAGTCTAACCTTATGGTTTCTTCTGCATCCAGTTGGGTGCTTGACTCTGGTTCTAGCGCTCATTTGTGCACTTTTATGCAGGGTCTTGAGGATAGCAGGAGGTTGAGGGATGGTGAGATGATCCTACATGTCGAAAATGGAGCAAGAGTTACTATCGTGGTCGTGAGAACATACTCTCTTCAACTACCATCTGGTTTAGACTTAGTGTTAAAAGACTATTATTATGTGCCTACAGCAAGCAAGAATTTGATTTTTATTTTTTGCCTAACATTAGAAGGCTATGTAATTAGTTTTCTTAAGGACCATTGTAACATTTATTATGAAAGAAATAAAATTAGAAGTGATTTCCTTATTAACGATCTTTATCAATTACATATTGATGTATCTATTTTTAATATCGAGCAAAATGTGAATACCATGAAACGACCTAGGGATAGTCCAAATGATAGGTATCTATGGCACCCAAGACTAGGTCATATAGTAGAAGATAGGATTAACAAATTAGAGAAAATTGGGTTATTGAGCCCATTAACTTTCGAGTCATATCCAATTTGTGAATCTTGTCTTCATGGCAAAATGACTAAGCTCCCTTTTGTAGGACATGGGGAAAGGGCCACGGATCTTCTTGCCTTAGTACATATTGATGTGTGCTGGCCCATTTGATGTGCCGGCTAAAGACAACTTTGTCTACTTCATAATCTTTACCGATGATTTATCTAGGTATGGGTATGTGTATCTTATGAGACACAAGTCTGAAGCTTTTGAAAAGTTTAAGAAATTCAGACATGAAGTAGAAAAGCAAATAGAAAAACCCATTAAGGTTCTTCGATCAGATCGAGGAGGTGAATACCTTAGTCGAGAATTTTTGGACTATCTCAAGAAAAATGGCATAATCTCTCAATGGACTCCACCTGGAACACCTCAACTCAATGGGATTTCAGAATGGAGGAACCAGACTCTATTAGATATGGTCCGATCCATGATGAGCTTCATAGACCTTCCTGATTTTTTTTGTGGATACTGTTTGTTAACTGTAATATACTTACTGAATAGAATTCCTTCTAAAATTATTCCTACCACACCGTATGAGATATGGCATCGTAAGAAACCAAGTCTGAGTCATCTCAGAATTTGGAATTGTCAGGCTCATGTCAAAAGACAACAAGCGGACAAGTTAGACTTTAGGTTCTTCAGAGCTCGATTTATAGGATATCCTAAAGAGTCATTAGGATATTATTTCTACATTCCAGAAGATCATAATGTGATTATGAGTCGACATGCCATCTTTCTTGAAAAATAGTTTATTCAAGATAGCGGCATTGAAAAGCAGATCAAGCTCAAGACGAAAGTCTCACAAGAGCAACAAGCTAAGGATCAAATGAAACCAAATTAGGTTAAGCCAATCCAATTACTACCTCCTCCACCTCGCAGATCGGAAAGGATTTTCCATCCCCCTAAGAGGTACTTAGGTACTATTTCAGAGAAAGTAAAAAAAATATTCCTCGTAGGTCATGGGGTTCATGGTGATGATCCCAAAATCTATAATGAGATGATATCGGATATCGACTCCAAGAAATGGTTAGAAATAGTGAAGTCAGAAATTGACTCGATGCACTCAAACCAAGTCTGGACCTTGGTAGATCCACTAGAAGGTATAGTACCTATTGGATGTAAATGGATCTATAAGAGAAAGATTGGTGCAGATGGGAATGTGGAGACATTCAAAGCTAGATTAGTGGCAAAAGATTATAGTCAATGCAAAGGCATTGACTATCAGGATACCTTTTCGCCAGTAGCTATGCTAAAATTCATTCGCATATTGCTTGCTATTGCAGCCTATTTTGATTATGAAATATGGCAAATGGATGTGAAAATGGCATTCTTAAATGGATATCTTGAGGAAGATATCTATATGGAACAGCCACTAGGTTTTACATCCAGTGATGATGATCACAAGGTATGCAAGCTGCAAAGGTCCATATATGGACTTAAGCAAGCATCTCGGAGCTGGAATACTTATTTTAATGATGTAATCAAATTGTTTGATTTCATCAAGAATGAAGAGGAGCCATGTGTCTTTAAAAAGGTCAGTGGGAGTGCTGTTGTCTTCCTCATATTGTACGTGGATGACATCCTTCTTATTGGAAATGATATTTTCATGTTGACCATAGTTAAAATGTGGTTATCTAAAGAATTCTCCATGAAAGACCTAGGAGAAGCATCCTTTATTCTAGAAATTAAGGTCTATAGAGATAGACCGAATAGGATGCTAGGACTTTCACAGAAGATGTACATAGAGGAAGTGCTAAAGAGGTTTAGTATGAAAAACTCTAAGAAGGGTTTGGTACTCTTCAGACATGGTATTTATCTTTCCAAAAAAATGTCCCCTAGCACATCTGAGAAAATAGAGTGCATGAGTAGGATCCCTTATGCTTCAGCAATAGGGAGCCTCATGTATGCCATGTTATGTACACGACTTGATATAGCCCATGCTGTGAGTATCATGAGCAAATATCAATCGAATCTAGGTGAAGAACACTGGACTTCTATGAAATGTATCCTTAAGTACTTGAGAAGAACAAAAGATATGTTGTTGGTCTTTGGTAATGGAGAACTCCAAGTCCAGGGGTATATAGACTCAAATTTTATGTTCGATGTAGATGATCGAAAGTCAATATCTGAGAGTCAATTTGTGTGCAATAGTGGAGTTGTCAGTTGAAAAAGTTTCAAGCAGACAGTAATAGCAGATTCCATCATGAAAGCAAAATAAATCGCTATGTCAGAAGCTACAAAGGAGGCATTTTGGTATAAGAAGTTTGCCGTAGAGATCGGAGTGATGCCATTAGATGCCATTCCTCTGTATTGCGATAACAAAGGCGCCATAGCCCTTGCTAAGGAGCTGAGGTCTCACTAAAAATCCAAGCACATCAAGCGGCGATACCACCTCATCCATGATTACCTTGAGAAGGGTTACATCGAGATCAAGAGAGTCGACTCCGCAGATAATGCGGCGAACCTGCTTACAAAGCTATTAGGCCAGCAGAAGATCGAAGCCCACCTTGAGAAGATGGGACTTAGATTCAATTGGCTTTAGGTCAAGTGGGAGTTTGTTAGATATGTGTGCTCTAGAAGCCAAAATTGGCTGACACTTGTAATACACTTCTAGGGGCAAAATTATAATTTTAACTATAAATAATAAAATGGGTTATTTTCTATCATAAATATATATTTAGTGTCTATGATACATCCCTTGAGTTAATGGTAATGATATTTCTTATTTTCAAGAGTTGGAAATTTAAGATAAGAATTTTCATTATTAACTAATAAAATGCTTCTGACCGTAGGATCATCATGAGGATGGTGATTGATTCGAAAGGTTGGTGTACAATCACTTCTTTGTAGTAGATGAGTCTTGAGTCTACGATGTAGAGACATCAGAGTGAGAGTACAGGTACTCGTTAGAGAATGAGGGCACTGAGCGTGACCACCTCGAGCAGTCATAAGAAAGTCTACCTTCTCGTCAATGACTGAATCGAAGCTGCAGTAGTGTGTCTGGTTCTTTGACTTGAGGTGCATCGATAGTTCACCTTGAGGGTGTTATAGTTTGACTATACCATGACTTGGTCTTCTAGCCATTCGAAATCTTGAGGTGTATGTTGGCTATAGCATGTTCATTGTAGGAATTGGATTGCACCAAGAGAGAATCTATCCATCTCGGTAGATGAGGAGCAACCCTATGATGATCATGAGAATCAAGTCCATAAGCCCATGGCCATGGTAGAGTGAAATAATAGAAAGAGTTTCTATTAAGATTTTCACATCGAACTTGAATCGAATGATTAAATCATATGATAGAAATTAGGGTTTGACGAGTTTATCTTAACCCTAATCTGATCAGGACTCAAGATAGAAGAACTTAATCACATAAGTAGTTGCACCGAGAGGTTCATTTTCAATTTTGATGGGTTGCCACCATATACTGCTAGGTGTCACTGATGGATTTTGGGAGCAATTAGAATGATTTAGATGATCGATCATTCTAGTTGTCTGAATCAGAAGAGTTCTGATCCATCGAAAGGAGTTTCGATGATGTCGATGATGGGGATCATGACATATCCCATTACCATACAGAACTGAATCTAACTAGATCACACAAATAAGAGTTTGGATCTAGATATCATCAATTGGACTAACCCGGTTCAATTGATTTGAATTAGATTCAATTAGATTCAAGAAAATCATGCTAGCACACGATTAAACCTAACATTCTCCTTATATTATCATTAAAAGTTATCTCGACTGAGCTAAATGAGTTTGTTCTCACTCAGGTACCTTTACTTGGTCTGATTGGAGCTTGTCCAGATCAAAAAAGGATTATCTTAATTTATCAAATAAATTTGAGACAACACATATCATTTTTCATCATCTGCTAATTCTTGTCCTTTGACTTTGGTCAAATATTGACCTTTGATACTTAGACATCTGCCCATATATCGTGCACCTATTAGAGAGCAGAGAGGGACTTGTTCTCTTGCTAGATTTTGGAAAGGAGGGGGCGCATGCTTAAGGAGGCATGCATCCATGGATAGGAATGCCTGGAGTCCCATACGGATGGAACTCCAGGTTGCTTCTTGGTTTCTATTTAGATGGCCCATAACTATAGACTTTGACCAGTCTTAGGTGCCATCTAAGGATGAATTAGAGGGGCCCTCATCTGATTGGATTAGGTGATGTCATCCCATCAATCAGATTTAGATCTGATTGCATGAAGCAACATAATTGGTCGGGATGATGTGGCACTGCATGGCGTAGCGGGATCTATATAAATCCTTTCTACGCCCAACTTTCAAAGAGTTCTCTCCTAGCCATGTCCCAAGGCTGCCCCTCTCCCTCCTCCATGCCATCCTCTGATCCTCTCTCTCCTCTCCACGCTCAAGGCAAGTTGGGCTCCAGTTTGGTGCTATCCAGGCAAGAAAAAGTTGACAAAAAAGGAAGAAGGCAGCACTGCTGTAGAGACGACAGTAGATCTTCAAAAAGAAGTTTTGAAGATCCTTCAAATTAGATCCAGATCTTATTTTTGGAGAGGTGATAAAAAAGAAAAAGATCACCAGATCCAGCCTGAGTGGATATCGGTAGAGGCTAGGTGCTTGCATGGCTAGATCCAGAATCTCAGGCAATCAGCAGAATCATCAAAGGATAATCAGATTACCCAATATCAAGATATAAATTAAATTAAATTAAATTTATTTTTATTTTTATTTATTAGATCTATAAAATCAGATCTGAAACATCTCAGATCTGATCTGGATACATGAGAGAAATTTTTGAAATATCTTTCGTGATTCGATCAGATCTGAACAAACATGATCCAAGAAATCAAGATTTTTCCTTCATTTAAATGGTTCAAAAAAGCCAAACTAGCCATTTTTAGCTATTGGGGACTAAAAACTAATCATTGAAAATTATTTAAAAAAATCTAGAATTTTTGCAAAATTAGTCATTATTGTTATCAGCCATAGTCGAGTCAACTCGAGACCAAGTAGAGATCAATTTAAGCAACTATGAGTCAGCTCATAGTCAAACAGGAGTAGGCTCGAAGACTATTTCATAGAAATACTTCTTTATCTTTCTTGAGAGAGTCGGCTTGTAGTCAAGTAAGAGTTGACTCAAGGTTTGGCACTGAAACTTCTGCATTCTATCTATCCGAAAAAGTCAAATCGTACTTATATAGTGGTTAACTCCTAGCATATTCCACTTAAAAAATGCATGCCATAGTTCTTTTGATCTAGAGGTCAACTCTAAGTTTTTTCTCTTGATTTTTTAGGAAAGTTTGTATTGATTGACAGATTTTTCATGATGTAGTTTTATCCAATCATCTTCTTTTGCTTCCAAAATCTGTCAATCAATACAAACTTTCCTAAAGTGATTTTAGCTTTCCACAAATATCTACATAAGAACTTCACCAACTCATTAGTATCAAAATAAGTGTACTCAAATATTTTGCATTCATCAAGGTCAATACTTGGATCAATAGCATGAAATCAAACTCTAGGAGTAGGCATGTAAAGTAAGTGTTCACTTACTAGGAGGGTTTTGGATAATCGAGTTATGTAGACAAAGGTGGGTACCTGTCATCTTTGAGAACATGCACTGTTCGCTAGAGGGCAATGATCATGGAGATGTGCTCTAGTTGTTGGAGAATAATGGCTCGCATGTTCAATAATGTATCAGATGATAACAAAACTTTGAGTACAAGCAAACAATATACTCAATATACTTATATCAAAACAAAATATGTATTGCGCATATTTGATCATGATAACTTCAATAATGTATTAGATTAAAGAAAATTAAGATTCCTACTAAAAGAAAATAGAAATTTAAGATAGATAAATTAGGGCTCAATGATATACTAATTTTAATGGTGTATTTGTCAAAGTATCAAAGCTAAAAATTTTGAAAAGTTGTATCAAGTCATGATATATCCAAGTTGAAGTGAATTGCAAGATGAAAGTTGTATCAAATTTAATGTATTAGAGGTAGAATTAATTATCAAATCAAATGTATCAGAGCATTTCATAATGCATTGGAGCAAACAGATATATTAGAGTAGGAATTCATCATTATGTTCATGGTTCCATTTTTATGATACCAAATCTTCTCATATTTCTCTTACTTCTCATATAGTCTTTAGATTTCTCTGTTGTCTCCCCCTTTTTGTCATCATTTAAAAAGATAGGACATAGAAAACATATGATTGACATCGAAGGGAAAGATTTTATTATAATACATAAAAATATATTCTTATAGTAAAATGAGTATACTATGTACAAGAAAAGGTCAATATAGGACACATGCAATATATCAATATAAGATAACAAATAACATATATTCAAAATAGAATAGACAACATAACATTGTCAATCCATAAATCCTAAGCCTAGTCCTCATTAGAGGGAAGGTCTATAGGAGAGTGAGCCCTAGAAGATGAGGCACCACTCCTACTTCTAGTCCTACTAGATGGACTGGTAGGGTGAACTGGGAAACCTATATCAGATTTAGTATATGACCTACAAGGTGGTCTAGAGGTTGACTAGAATGGCTAAGCACATCAGATCAACTGGCTTTGAGAAGAAAGAAGATCTGTTTGGAGATGCTTGACGACCTCGACCTTTGGCCTTGGCTACAACTATGGCTATCGGTGTGATGATCTCCATCTACGCCACCAACCTCCCCATAGTAGTTAGAAGTGATAGGATTTTAGAGTGCTAAGAGGCTCCAAGCTATCTAACCTCAGATTGAATTTGACCTACTCCTACTTCAATCCTCCCTGGCAAGTAGCCTCTTGAGCCAATGCTGATAAATCAGTGTGATCCTCTGGCTAGTCTGCTATTCAGGAGCATTAATCAAATTAGGTAGTCAGGCCACCTCACTCCTTAAACTTTGAAACTCTATCTAGACTAAAGAAGTGATCTGGTGTGATTACTATGCTAAAGACTGCTCATGCTCTATCCTTAGTCTATTTAGGATCAAATTTGCTAACCTCCTTATATGATCATTGTCAAGGCAATCGAGGAAATAGAAGGTGCTAGTACTAGTGTCTCTGGTGGGGCACAAATAGACTGTACTACTGCTGTGGGGATCTCGGGCTCTATTACTACTAGAGGATGTGGCTCTGGCTATACTTCGCACAATCTAGCCTCCTCTCTCTATCACTCCTGACTAGAGGTCCTCTTGACCCATCTTCCTTTGTTGCTCCAAGAATTGATTTTAATCATTACAAAATATGTGAGGGGATATTAATGATTTTGGCTTGGAAAAAGATTAATTGTATATTTTAGATTCACTAAGAAATTTTAAGTTTATTAAGAAAAAGGGACGAGGGGCAAAATCATAATTTTATAAAGTTGGAGATCAAAAAAATCTATTTCGGAAGCCTCAAGAGCAAGAATAGAATATGTTTGATCTATTGGAGGTAGTTTTATGATTTTTGGATGTATAAATTGAAAGAAAAATAAGTTTAAAGAAAGGATCGATCCCTATGTTGACCCTTATCAAAAGGGGCTAAATGGCATGCTATTCTTGGCCGGCACACCGAAAGGGGACGACCCTAGGGTCGACCTCTATTGTTTTGCAGTCCAAAAATATAGGACATGAATTTTTTTATTCTGTACCATAATGATCGACCGTAGGGTCGATCCCTATGATGGAGAAACTCTGCAACAACTATTTTTTCAGTCCATTTTAGCTATATTTAATGCACATTTAAATTTCTCTAATGGCTACAAACCTACCCAAATTTCTCTCCATCACCCATTGAAGATATAAAAACTTTCGAAAGGAGGAAAAACACAAGAAAAATCAAGCATTTATTTCAGCTTTAGCAAAAAGCCCTCTCTAAGCAAAGAAGCATTCATTTCAAGTTCACCAACTCCTTAAAAGCTCATTCAAGTCTTCAACAACTTTGAGAAAAATTAGCAAAGCTTCTTTCTTCATGGTGTAAAGTATTCTTAAAGTTTTATTTGCTCATTAAAGAAGCTAAACTTATATTTCTTTGTCATTAACTCTTATACTCTATTTTTGTCTTGATTTTAAGTTTTGGGAGGATTCCAAAACTTGGAAAGATTGATCTGAACCTTGAACCGGATTGTATTAGATTGGCTTGTACCCAAAAAATAAGTTATCTAGCTTGGGATAGCTAGGGTCGAAGGTTTTCGATGTTGTATTTAGTTTGAATATGGTTAGTGAATTTAAATTTCTAAGTCATAAGAGCTTGGAAAGTAGATATAGGTGCAAGATTGACACCGAACTACTATAAATCTTATTTGTTTATGATGTGCTTATTTGCTTCTATCTTCATCTCCTTATTTATTTATTTTTCTTACTGTTCACTTCTTCACTTCACTTAAATTATCCACCACATATCACTTGTCATCACTTAATCTTTGTAATTCTAAATTAGCTTTAAAATTTTAAAAACCTAATTCACCGCCCCCTCTCCCACTTGGATTGCATAGCTAGGCAACAAATGATATCAAAGCCCGATGCTCTAGCCCTATTTTGATTTAACCATCAAGAGCCAAAAATCTATGGCAACCCAAGTCGGTATCTCACTTGTCGAGGGACAGTCCACAAACCGACCTTCACTTTTCAATGGGTCAAACTACACCAATTGAAAAGCTTGGATGAGAATTTTTATTTAAGCAGTTGACTATGATATATGAAGTATCATAGTTAATAGACCACACTTCTACTAAATTAATTGATGGTGTAGAATCAACCAAACTCGAAAGAGAATAGGATGGGGTTGATAAGAAAATAGCTCAGCTTAATGCTTAAACCATGAATATTTTATATTATGCTTTAGATACTAATGAATTTAATCACATTTTAACATGCATGCCAGCTAAGAAAATATGAGATAGATTAGAAGTAACACATGAAAGTACTAACTAAGTCAAAGAGTTAAAAATTAACATGCTTATACATAAATATGAACTTTTTAAAATAGAGCATAATGAATTAATAAGTGAAATGTTTACTAGATTTATGGATATTATAAAAGATCTAAAGAGTCTTGGCAAGTCTTATTCTAACAGTGATCTTGTAAGGAAGATACTTAGATCTTTACCAAGAACATAGGAAGTCAAGGTCATCATGATTCATGAAGCCAAAGATCTAAACCTATTGCCCTTAGAGGAGCCTTTAGGATCACTTATGACACCCGAGCTAAGCTTGAAGCAACATCAAGAAGAAGATGTCAAGAAGAAGAAGATAATCACCCTTAAATTCACTACTCAATTAGATGGTGAATCCGATGAAACATAAAATGAAGAACAAGATGAAGAATTAACCCTCATCACTTAAAAATTTAAGAGATTTTTGAAAAAAAAAATAAGGGATGAGGAAGAGGCCACCTACAAAAGGAGAGCATAGCAAGAAGAAGGATAAGGAGCAGCCCCTTATATGCTATGAGAGTAAGAAGCTGGGGCACTTTAGATTCGAATGTCCACAACTCAAGAAGGCTCCCAAGAAATTGAAGAAAAAGGCTATGGTAGCTACATGGAGTGATAGCGATGACTCGAGCTCTAAAGAAGAAGAGTCACATGAACAAGCCTACTTGTGCCTTATGGCACATGACAATGAGCTAAATGCTGAAATTTTCAATGACTTTACTTTTGAAGAACTTCAAGAAGCTTTCTATGATTTAGTAGATGATTTAAAAAAATTAAGGATTAAAAATAAGAAACTCAAGTTAAAGAATCAATCCTTAATAAAAGAAAATGAAACCATTTCAAATGAAAAACTTGCTTTAACTCGAGAAAATCTGAACTTGAAAAATAAAATTGTAAATTTAAAACCAATGGTAGAAAAATTTACTTGGAGCTCAAACAAACTATAAATAATTCTTGAAAATCAAAAGATCATTTATGATAAAGCTGGTCTTGGCTACAATCCTTTAAAAGAAACAAAAAATTCTAAAAAATATTTTTATGAATTCATCAAGAATAAGTCTCCAAATATTATTTGCTTTAAATATGAAAAAATAGGACATAAATCCTATACATATTTTTCTAGTAAAGATAAAAATTAAAATATGAAAAAAATATAGGTTCTAAAAGGAACCATTGTGACTAACGATAAAGGACCCAAAAAAAACTTGGGTACCTAAAGTGAAGACTTGATTTTATGTGTAGGTATGTCTTGCATCCCAAAAAATATATCAAAAATAGTATCTTGATAGTGGGTGCTCAAGACACATGACTGATGATGAATACCAATTCATCACACTTGATGCTAAAAATGGAGGGATGGTCACCTTTGGAGATAATAACAAAGAAAAGATCATCGACATAGGTAACATTAGTATCACTCCCTCCAAAAATATTAAAAATATTTTATTAGTAGATGGTCTAAAATATAATCTATTAAGCATTAGTCAATTTTGTGATAAAGGGTGCAAAGTCATTTTTGAATCTTCATTGTGTATTATAACTAGTCCCAATGATGATGGCATTAAATTTATTGAGTATAGGCATGACAATATTTATATGATAGATTTGAATGATCTTTCTATAATAAATATGCAATGCCTAGTAGCTATGAATGCTAAAATTAATGAGACTAATTGGCTTTAACTTCGTAAACTTGCTCATATAAGCATGCATTCTCTTTCTAAACTTATTAAAAAGAAATTAGTTATCGATTTATCGAAATTGAATTTTGAAAAAGATAAGATTTGTAATGCATGCTAATTAGGTAAGCAAACTAGATTTTTTTTAAATCTAAAATTAAATATTATTTTAACTTCTAGGCCATTAAAATTATTGCATATGAATTTATTTGGACCTACAAGAACTACAAGTGGCAAACGATATGACTTTGTAATTATTGATAATTTCTCACATTTCACATGGATTTTCTTTTTGGCACATAAAGATGAAATTTTTCATATTTTCTCAAAGTTTTAGCAAAAAATTATAAATAAAAAAAAAATTTTAATTCAAAGCATTCGAAGTGATCATGGAACTGAATTTGAAAATTAAAATTTTAAAAAATTTGATGATGAAAAAAGCATAGACCATAATTTTTCAGCATCTAGGACACCCCAACAAAATGGAGTAGCAGAAAAAAAAGATTTCTTGAAAAAATGGATCGTACTATGCTATGTGAAAGCAACCTCCCAAGATATTTTTGGAAGAAAGCAATTAACATGGCATGTTACATTTTAAACCATGTCCTAATTAGACCAATTTTAAAGAAAATACTTTATGAGCTTCAAAAAGGAAGAAAATCAAACGTTGCATATTTTCATGTTTTGGTTGTCGATGTTTTGTTTTGAACAATGGTAAAGAAAGATTAGAAAAATTTGATGCAAAATTCGATGAAGTTATTTTTCTTGGTTACTTCTCTTCTAGTAAAGTGTTCAGAGTTTTTAACAAAAGAACTTTAGTAGTAAAGGAGTCAATACATGTTATATTTGATGAGACTAATGATCTTCTATCAAGAAAGAGTGAAGGTATTGATGATGCAGGTCCTATTATAGAAGGGATGAATGAGCTCACTCTAAAGGACTCAATAATTCAAAATGAAGAAGAACATGAGGACAAATAAGAAGATAAAGGTGAAGAACAATAAGAACAACCTCAAGATATAAATGATCTTTCAAAAGAATGGAGGTATGTTCACAATCACCCTAAAGAACTCACTATTGGTGATCCTACACATGGGGTAAGAACTCGTTCTTCACTTAGAGATGTATGTAATCACTTTGTATTTGTATCACATTTTGAATCTAAAACTATAGATGAAGCTGAAAAAAACTATAATTAGATTAATGCAATGTGTTGATGCAGAAAATAGTGTTGACACCAAAGTCACTAGAGTTGATGGGAACGAGGCTGTCGATGTGACCTGTAAGAAGAAGTCTAGATCGAAGGTGGGTAGCTTCGACAGGACCCTCCAATGCTCAAGTTGATTTTCTAGCCAACAAGAATGGAGTACTTAGGAGAATTAGAATGAAGATGAGAGCTTAGAGAAGAAACATATCTGGAGGATCCTTTATATAGATGGAATGCATAACAAACTGATAGTGATAGTCGTAACCACCTACTAGTGCACCATTCGGACCACGTGAAGTTTGTAATAGAGCAGAGCTGTCCTTTGTCGTGACTTATAGGTGGTTAAGTTTTGTGTGCTAGAGCTCGGAAGCAGCTTCCACACATATGGGTGAATTTACTCATGTTGAGATAGAGAGCTTGGAGTTGGGTAGGCTAAGCTTAGAGGCCAATTCTTGAGTGATGGGCGACAAATTTGTAGCTGACTAATATCTATTGGCACTACTCTTGGTAACTTTGAGGAGTCTAGCCATCTTCTAGATTAGCTAGGGACTGACAGAAATATCATAGGGACATAAACTCATGCTAAGGATGAAGCCATCTAACTGTTCAAGTTCGGCCAGGAGTCTTGTATGATATAAGATGGTTGAATCAGAGAGGAATTCGGCTTACTGATGAGTTGCGTTGCTTAGTGTAGGGGAATTCAATCGCATTCAGGGTTGGCCATGAGTAAAATCGAGTAATGCTGGTATTGGAGGAATTTTCTGTAATGGGTTCTGTAGTCGGATTCTTTAGAGAGAAGCTCAGACTGACATTGAAGATGAGGTCCTTTGGCTGGCTTAAGCCCATGCGACCAATTCTCGACATAGGGGTGCCAAGGTCTGCCCTTTGTAGAGTGGGGTACAAAAGTTCGACTTGGGGAGAGCTCTATCAACCCGAGATCCCAAACATGAGTCTTATGGAATCTGCCAATTGTGATGAAGAGATGGGGCCGGAAGGAAGATTCAATTGGAGGGTAGTTCGACTGGAGGGAGCTCGGATTTATTATCCCTGGGATGGCCGCGGTTGAAAGTACTAAGGAATTTGACTGGATGAAGTTAGGTTACTAGAACATACTGTCATGAAGGAATTCGATCATTCCTAAGATCTGCTATTAATCCTGTTGGAGAACTTAGCTGAAAAGCCTGTTCAAGTAGAGGTCGGATGGAAGTCATTCATGTTTGAAAAGGTCATCTAGCATTTATGAGATGGAGGTCATTCGGACTTTGGCGAGGGTTATTTTATTCCCAACACCTATCCTCCTACTCCTGAGTTCGAATTTCGAATGAAGAGAGTACAAAAATCGCAATAGCCAAAGTCCTTCATCAGCTTCTCACCATCGAGAAGTAAAATAGTTTGGTCCTTTCCAAGCTGGTGTTGAAACTTCTTAATGAGTGAATAACCTAAAAAGATAAATTCCTTTGTAAACTCAACCAATGCGAAGCTCCATGTACGGCACCATAATTGTTCTATTGGGCATCAGGGATTGGCGTGATGGATGGGACATGTGGCAGGTCAGGATTAGCTGAGGAGAGTCTACAATCATAACTGTTTCGGACTATCCTCTATTATTTAAACTTCTTCTCCTTCTCTGATTTCTCATCTCTATTAGAGTCTTTATTTTCCTTCCTTTGCTCCTTGCTTCCTCTAAATATCCTGCTCTCCTCGTGCTATGATTTTTTGGCCATTGACATCCTTCTCAACTGCTTTCCATCTTTCCAATCGCCCTCCTGAGCTCTTCATCTAACTTAGGTTAGTTTCTTACCCTTTCTCCTTTATTTCTCTACTTTTCACTTATTTTTTGGGTCTTCCTTGGGTTTCCTAGGTGGGCTTTATTGTTTTCTTTTTGGGATTTCACTATCCTTTTTCTTTGATTTTTTGGAGATTTTTTAGATTTATTTTGATCCAAATATCTTCAGAACCGTCTTGGTTTACCGATTCTAGGAACTTGGTTGATCTAAACTCCTAGAATCCTGACTTTAGGATAGAAGCTGAACTTAGAATAACACCTCATCCAGTTTTCATACCCAAAACCATCCCCTGCATTCTGTGCTCTAAAGATCTTTATCTAATAAGGATCCAGTATGGGGTGCCCTTAGAATACAAATTGGAGCTTCCCAGGCCAAATGACCAAGCTTGTGCTTCTCCTCTGGGTCGCTTATATTTATATACTGAGGCTCTTCATGCTGGACTTTGTCTACAGATTTTCTCTTTTATTATAGCTGTTTTTTGGTTTTTAGATATTTCTCTTGCTTTCATGGTCCCAAATTCTTTTAGGTTCATCATAGATTTTTTTTTTCTCTGTATTTTGATCGAAGTTCATCTGACCATTTTCTTATTCTGTAACTACTATATTTTCAATATGGGCTTAGAAATTATCAAGCTCCCCTTTTACCCGACCTCATAAAATACCAAACCTTATTCAATATGGGCTTAAGCCCCTTCAATCTAGCAGGTATATGTATGAATTTAATAAGTTTATTTTTTATCTTTCTTTCTAATTGTGAATCTTTTCTTATTATAGAATTGGATGCGGGTGAATTTCGGCAGCTCTCCAAGGGGCTTCAGGCCTACAAAATGAAGGGCGCTGCATCTGGCGAGCCTTCCCAAAGAGCTAAGGTCAATGCTTCGAGCTCTGCCACACCCACTGACACTACTTCTACCCTCGAAACTTATGCTGCCACCAAGGTTGTCGTTGCTGCTGAGGTTTCAGCAGCTCCAACCTCCTCAAACCCCCCAGCTGAAGTCTAAACTTTGGAGTCCCCCACTAAGATGGAGGAGGTAGAAAAGAAGAAGAAGAAGAAGTTGGCCACTGCAAAGGTCCGACGCAAGACTAGCTCCTGGGGGTCCAATGGTTCCGACAAGGATCTAGGAGAAAACCCCTTCCATAATCGAGAAGTTATCAGGGAGTTAATTGATGGGTGAACCCTGTCTGAGGTCATGGATAGGATCGTTGAGGCCAACCATGAGCAGTGCACCTAGGACTTTCTTGGGTCCTTTCTTGAGGTAAATTACTTCATCCCCCTTCCTTTTTATTTTTTATTGACTTGTCTATGTGCTTCTTCATTAGTATTATTCACTTGGTTATTTTTGTAGATGGGGAACCAATTAATCATCAATATCAAGGCAATAAATTGTCTAAGGTCGGAGGTAGCAAAGACTTAAGAAGACGACCAAGCTAAGATCAATCATCTTCTTAAGAAAAGGCCGAGGTTGACCATCTCCTTAAGGAGAAATCAACCGAAGCTAAAGGCCTCCAAGAGATGGTACAGAACACTGAGCAGGCTAGCGAAGGAGGAGCTGGCCTGGAAATTAAGAAGAGAGAAAGGGTTGAAGTCAAAATTGTCGAGATGAGGGAGCAAATTTCAAGGCAGATCTTGGAGGTGAAGGCTCAAGCAGTGGAAGAATTCAAGGTTTCTTCAAAGATGAAGGACATAAAGGTTGAATTCGTCCAGTTGTCTTTCATCAAGGGGTTCGAGCTCCACCAGAAGAATGTGACTGATAAATTTTTCAAGCTCGACCTCAGCTTCTTGAATGAAGGAGCTTCGGATGATGAAGCAGATCCATATACCACAAGTGCCAATCAGCCTTCCACTGAACTTCCTTTTGCTGAACCCCCCCACCAAATTGTCTAAACCAGCTCCCGACCCCGAGGTCGCTCAAGACATGCTGAGCTCATCCGCTGCTTCTCCTCCAAAGGTTGGAGGTTTTTAGCCATTGTATATTTTTTTTATTTCTTTTAGCCATTTTTCTCCTATATTTTGAATAATTTAACCAACGAAAGTAAATTTCTTTTTCTTTCATTATACCTCTGTGTCATGGCATTTTGTGAATTGGATGCAGTCCATAGTTGAAGCTAATCCTTTGCCTCTAGGTATTCCCTTAAAGGCTGTTGTTAAAAGTTTGAAAAAAGAAGTTTATCACCTTAAGAGGAAATTGGAAAAAATAAGAGTGCTTGAGGAGTCAAGAAAGATTTATGTTGAGGCCTCCACCGAAATCAATCATCTTCGCTAATCTTCTAAGCAATTCTTTAGGAAATACACTGCTAAGAAAAACCATTTGAACAAGGAGCTTGAGGGGATTAAGAAATGCACCAGGGAGAAGTCCTGGGCCTTGATAGCCAAGATCTGTTCTCTTGAGACTGAACTCCATGAAGCAAAAGAGAAGATCAAATAATTGGAGAAAGGTTCAGCTTGGGAGCAGAGTCAGACAGAATCCAACTAGGATTGGTCGAAGAAATTTTTCGACCTTCAAAAATAGCTAGATGATGCTAAGAAGGCATACGATTGTATCACCTAAGCTGGTGTAATCAAATTGATAATTATAGGAAAAAACTTAGAACAACAAATGCTAAAGTGATGGGACTCTAGAAGCTATTGGCGGAGAGGACGAAGGTCAACTCAAGCAAAGAATTGGATAAACTCCTCTCCTTAAGAAGGACTATGGAAAGCCTATCTGAGTTGTACGAAAAGGAGAAAATCGAACTACAGCAATAGAGGATCTAGATGGCCTATCAAGAAAGCACCGTCAAGGATGCCGAGGCCGAATCCGTGGTTCTTAGGAAGAGGTTGAGAGAAATAGAGGAAGAATCGCGCAGATGGGAGAGGATGTTGAGGGAGAGCCTGGCTGTGAGGTAGAGACTCAAGGAGAGAATAGAAGGTCTGAAACTCTTCCTTGCAGTGGCTGGAGCCGGAAGCCCAAAGTCTGACCCCGAATAGCACTTCGGCCCTTTTTCTTTCTTTCTCCTTTTTGCTTTGTAATCGGTCTTAACGACCCATGTAATGACATTTTTCTCTAATAAAATGAGGTTTCTTTCATCTACCTATTTGTATTTCACCTTAGCTTGTTGCTTGTCTAATTACTTTATTTTCTTATTGTATTTGACCTTGACATTGTCTTAGAATTACAACTCTTGCTCTATGTTTCGAGTATCTATCCCGTTTATCTATGAATAAGGGTCTTCTAGTCCATTTAGGAACTAAAATTTTCTATTTGTATTCTTTCTCCTATTTAAAAACTAGAGGCTTTCAATTCTCATAGGGTCTATATTTACATCAGGACGAGGTCCAACTCCTGTTCTTGATGCGATTGTCTATTTTTTCTATTAGGATGAGGTCTTCCTCCTATTCCTAGCAAGATTACCAAGGCATAAAACGATCGTTAAAAGAGCCTCTCTCCAATGTCACCCTCATTAAGATGAGGTTAATCTCCTGTTTAAGAACTGAAAGCCTTTATTTTCTCGTAGGATCTTCATCCATATCAAGATGAGGTCCACCTCCAATTCTTGATGTGGTTGGCTATTTTTATTGTTAGGACAAGATCTTCCTCTTGTTCCTAACAAGATTGTCAGCACATAAAAAGGCCATTGAGAGGACCTCTCCCCAATGTCTTTGATTTAAGAATCGAAGGTCTTCATCCTCATTAAGATGAGGTTAACCTCCTGTTTAAGAATCAGAGGCCTTCATTTTTCCATGGGATCTTCATCCACGTCAGGACGAGATCCACCTTTTATTCTTGATGTGGTTGGCTATTTTTCTTGTTAGGACGAGATCGTCCTCTTGTTCCTAATAAGATTGTAGGAGCACAAAAGGACTGTTAGGAGGGCCTCTTTCCAACACCATTGGTTTAAGAATCAGAGGTCTTTATCCTCATTAAGATGAGGTTAACCTCATGTTTAAGATTTGAAGGCCTTCATTTTTCCATGGGATCTTCATCCATGTCAGGATGAGGTCCACTTTCTATTCCTGACATGGTTGACTATTTCTCTTGTTTGGATGAGATCTTCCTCTAGTTTCTACCAAGATTGTCGGGGCATAAAAGGACCATTGAGAGGGCCTCTTTCTAATGTCACCAATTTAAGAATCAGAGGTCTTCAATTCCATTTAAGAATAAAATTTGATTGCATGGTTTTGCACCAAAAAATAGAATGTTAAAATAAGAGAATTTTATTGAATGTGGGTTCATCGATAGTGCATCCATAAGTTTTTTGAGTTCCAAGGTGGTGGGACTATAGCTCCTCCAAGCTTCTTTAGATAATAAGATCCAAGTCGAGTGATTTTCATAACTTCATAAGGGCCTTCCCAATTTGGGATGAGCTTGCCTTGACTCTGTGATTGCAAAATGTCTGCTCACCAAAGTACTAAATCCTTCACTAAAGTTTTACTCCTTACTTTGGATTTGTAGTAGTGGGCCACTTTTTGTCTGTATGCTGTTATTCAGATTTGGACTTTCTCTCATTTTTCCTCTAGTAAGTCAAAGTTCGCCCTGAGGACTTGTGAATTGTTTTGCTTACTGAAGCCTTCAACTCGAACTGAGAGAAGCCCGAGCTCAACTAGTATTACTACCTTTGTTCCAAAAGCTAGGACGAAAGGAGTTTCTCCAATCAGCAATCTTGGGATGGTCCTATAAGCCTAGAGTACATGATAGAGTTCATCCACCCATGCTTCTTTTGCTCTTTCAAGCCTTACCTTGATCCCTTGCAGTAGAGTCCTATTTGTTATGTTAGCTTCACCATTTGCCTGTAGGTGAGCCACTGATGTGAAATGATGGAAGATGTTCAAATCTTTGCAAAACTCGATAAATTTTGCTCCTGCAAACGAGCATCTATTATCTATAATGAGAGTTTGAGGTAGGCCGAACTTACAAACTATTGACTTGCAGACAAAGTTCTGCACTTTAGCTTTAGTGATTTTTGCTAGGAGCTCAGCTTCTATCCATTTGGTGAAATAATCCATAGCTACTAGAAGAAATTTCTACTGTCTGAATGCCACAGAAAAGGGCCCAAGTATGTCCATCCCTCACTGAGCAAATGGCTAAGGAGCACTTAAAGGTGCGTGTTGTGAAGCTGGCTATCTCTGAATATTGACATTTCTCTGACATCGATCATATTTCTTTACATAATCAGTCACATCTTGTCGCATAGTCGGCCAGTAGTATCCTTGATAAAGTAGTTTGTAAGATAATGATATGGCCCCAAGATGATTTCCACATATACTCTAATAAACTTCTTTTAGTACATAATCAGCTTCTGAAGGTCGAAGACATCGAAGGAGCAGTAAAGAATATGACCTCTTGTATAGTTTGCCCTCATAGAGAACATACCATGAAGCCTGGTTTCTCAACTTTCTAGCTTCTTTAGAATCTCTAGGAAGGACACCATTTTTGAGATAGGTAATGAGTGGGTCAATCTAGCTAGGTTCATTATCAACTTGCATTATTATCTGGGATTCCTCCAAACTTGGTTGTTGCAGAATTTCATCATAAACTTCTTTTGGTAGTTCTCTAGGAGCCAAGGTGTCCAATTTCGAAAGAAGATCGGCCCTAGTGTTTTCCGCCTTGGGAATCTGCTAGATGCTAAAGCTACTAAAGGTCGAGATCAAGCTCTTCACCCTTTCTAAGTACTTCATCATGCTTTCCTTCCATGCTTCATAGGTGCCATTGATTTATCCCACTACTAATTGAGAATCACTATAAACCTTCACATGGTCTACCCCCAGTTCTTTAGCTATTCTTAACCCAGCAATCAGAGCTTCATACTCTACTCCATTATTTATTATGGGGAATTCAAAATGTAGTGCATACTTAGCAACAATTCCTCCTAGATTAATGAGAATCAAGCCTGCGCCTACTCTGCAGGAATTAGATGAACCATCTACATATAGAGCCCAGAAATCTTCAGAAAGGTTGATATTTTCTTCAGTAAGGTTCGACGGTAGATTGGAGGTATAATCTTCTTGTTGTTTTGGCTCAGTTGGATCCGGAATGGTACATTCCATAATGAAGTCTGTGAGTATTCGAGCCTTAATAGATGGTCGAGGTTGAAAGTTAATGTCAAACTCGATCAGCTCGATGGCCCATTTTGCTATTCGTCCAAAAGTATCAGACTAGTGAAGAACTGCTTTAATAGGTTGATCAGTGAGAAGCATGATTGTATGCCCCTAGAAGTAAGATCGAAGCTTCCTAGCTGCAATCAATAAGGCATAAGTTAGTTTTCCTAATTTTGTATACCTTATTTCTGCATTCCTCAGAACTTGGCTTATATAGTAGATTAGCTTCTAAATCTTAGCCTTTTTTCTGACCAGAACTGCTCCAATAGCTACTGGAGATACTGTCAAATATAGAAACAATTCTTCTCTATGTTCAAGCTTGGTAAGGAGAAGAGGTGAGCTAAGATAGTTCTTCAATTCTTCAAAAGCTTATTGATACTCAGGAGTCCAATGAAAATTCTTGGACTGCTTGAGCACTTGAAAGAAAGGCATGCAATGTTCCACTGATCTTAAGATGAAATGATTCAAGGTTGCAGCTTTGCCCGTAAGGTGTTGGACTTTTTTTATTATTTTTGAGATAGTCATTTGTTGAATGGCTTGGATCTTCTCTGGGTTTGCCTCAATGCCACGTCTCAACACCATAAATTCCATAAATTTCTCTGAAGTTACTCTAAAAGCATATTTGTTTGGATTCAGCTTCATCTTATACTTTCAAAGGATGTTGAAGGTCTCTTCAAGATCGGCAATATAATTTGATGAAGCTTAGCTTTAAACAAGCATGTCATCCACATAGTTTTCCATATTGCGGCCGATCTACTACTTGAACATCTTATTCACCAAACGCTGTAGATGGCACCTGCATTCTTTAGTCCAAATGGCATAATCTTGTAACAATAAAAACTACGACCAGTAATAAAAGCAATTTTTTTCTCATCTTCTGATGCCATCTGGATTTGATTGTAGTCAGAGAAGGCATCCATGAAAGTAAGGAGCTTATGGCCTGAGGTTGCATCCACCAACTGGTTAATTCTCAGCAAGAGGTAGCTATCCTTCGAGCAGATTTTATTAAAATTCGTGAAGTCTATGCACATCCTCCACTTGCCATATGCCTTTTTGATGAGGATAATGTTGGCAATCTAGTCTAGGTAGGACACTTCTTTGATGAAATTAGCTTTGAAGAGTTTGTCGACCTCGTTTGCAATGGCTTTTTGCTGCTCTAGTGCAAAGCTGTGTTTCTTTTGCTTTATTGGCCAATGTTTGAGATCTATAGCCAGATGATGTTTCATCACCTCTGCATCAATCTCGGGCATATCTACGGGTACCCAGGTGAAGATGTCAGCATTTCTTCGCAAGAATGCGATGAGCTACCTCCTGACCTCTTCCCCTAAGTTGGAGCTAATTTCTATAGTGTGGTCTTCATGTCCATCATTTAATGGAATTGTAATAAGATCTTCAATTGATTCTCCTCGTTCTTCCATCAAATCATCATGGGCATCAAGTTCCTCTATCGAATAAGATTCCATCTGCTTTCCCTCCTACAAAGTAATAATGTAATAGTGTAACAATGCTATGCAAGAGCTCAATCTCCTTTGACTTCTCCAACCTCATAACCTGCTGGAAAATTTATCTTTAAATAATAAGTCGAAACCACAGCCTAGAGTGCATTTAAGCCAAGTCAGCCAAGAATGGTGTTGTAAGCTGAGGGAGCCTTTATCAGTAAAGAATCCACTTGGACTTTTGACTACCTTGGGTACTGACTTGCTATGATAGATAGAGTTATTATTCCTTCAATCGGCACTGCATCATTGATGAATCCCACTAATGGGGAGCTCATTGGACCCATCCTATTATCAGGTATTGCCATTTTAGAGAATGCATTATGAAATAAAATATTAGCAGAGCTTTTATTATCAATCAAAATACGGCGTACATCATAGTCAGCAATATTTAAAGCAACTACAACCATATCATTGTGTGAAAACTGAACCCCCTGCGCATCTTCCTTTGTGAAAATAATAGTTTCTTCAATCTTCTACCTCTTTGCAGGTTCTGTTGATCCATCAGTCTCCTCCTGCCAATGTCCCCTAGTGATAGTATTGATGATTCTAAGTAGGGACTAATCCCCTTGAGGCTCATCTCTCTGGGGTGGTTCAGACTATGGTAGGGCTCTTGGCCGATCCTCCCTCCTTTCCTACCAACGTCTTAGAAAGTGATCAAGCCATCCTCATCTAATAAGCTCCTCGATCTCATCTTGTAGCTAGATACATTCTTCAATATCGTGACCATGGTCACGATGGAAGATGCAGTACTTATTGGGATTGTGCTTGGTTGGATGAGACCACATCTTCTCCGGCCTTAGCAACTGCTTCTTAATCTCCATCAGCACTTGGGTCTTTGAAGCATTCAAGGCATAGTTGTGGAATCTTCGAGGAGGGGAGTTCTATTATGCCCTCCGATCTAGGCTTCTTTGCTGACAAGTTCGGGACAGAGTCCAGGCTTATCTATGCTCAGGAGTTCTAGAGCATGATCGAGCTTCACTTAGCTTCTCAATAATTATGGGCTTACTTGATTTGCCTGTCTATCGCTCTTTGGCGACCTCTTCGTCTTTCAGCTTAAAGGCTTCCTTTGCTAGGGGATAGCCTTCAATTCGGGCCAGCATGTCAGTGAAGTTTTGGAGGTACTTCTTCTCTAAAGAGAAGAGAAGATCATTCTTCTAGAGGCCACCCTTCAGCACGGCCATAGCAATTGATTGATCCAAGTTTTGGACCTCCAATGCAGCAGCATTAAAGCAGCTGACATAAGCTCGGATGAACTCTCCTTTCTTTTGCTAAATGTTCACAAGGGTGTCCGAATCTCATCTTTGATGCTGACTACTGATAAAATGATCCATAAATTGGTGGCTTAGCTGATCAAAAGAAAAAATGGTATCCAATTTGAGGCTCGAGTACCAGCTCCTTGCTGCTTCCTTCAAAGTGGAGGGAAAAGCTTATGATAAAATGGCATCAGGCGTGCCATGGAGCAGCAGCATCATCTTGAAGGCTTTGAGATGATTAATTGGATTGGTGGTCTTATCGTAATTCTTAAATTAAGAAAGTTTGAAGTTCGATGGGATGGACTCCTGCATGATCTGGGTGGAGAATGGGGGGTTAGTGCAGATGTCGTCATGGTGAATGGGTACCACATGATGGAGCTCCTCAATCCGTCGATTCATTTCTTAAAGCTTTTAATCAAAAATATCATCTTGATCATGGATCTCAAAGCACAACTGGCTAGAGAGAGGTAGAGACTCTCTAGGACTGGAGTCATGGTAGAAATAGGGGCTCTCTGCTTTTTGCTTCCCTTTGCCTGGAGTTATCGACTACCTTGCCTAGATGGTCCTTTCCTGCACTACATCTTAGCATTTTGATGAGGATCTCTCTAATTGAACTAGCGCTAGGGGCTGTTGCATGGCCTACACTACTTCTATAAGGCCCTTAACCTATTGTATCAGCAGGTTAAACTATTCTAGATCCACCATGGCTACTGACAGAGGCTAAGGTGCTGGTGATGGGTTTGGAGCGAGTAGATCTGCTAGTTCTTGGATGGATCTAGCAGTGGAGGCAATGGATCATCGAGTTGAAGCTCTCCTAGGTGGTATTTTGCTAAAGCAAGTAGAGATCAAAAGAGAAAGGAGCTAAAGAATTTGAAGAAAAAGGAGAGGAAATGAACTTGATAAACTCAACTAAGTACTTCTTTTAGAACAAGGGCTCAAAGTTTCTTCCTCTAACACTAATTATGTTAGTGCAGAAAATAGTGTTGACATTGAAGTCGCTGGAGTTGATGGAAACAAGGCTGCTGACGAGACCTATAAGAAGAAGTCTAGATCGAAGGTGGATAGCTCTGGCAGGACCCTCCAATGCTCAAGTTAATTCTCTAGCAAACAAGAATGGAGTACTCAAGAAAATTAGAATGGAGATGAAAGTTTAGAGAAGAAACATATCTGGAGGATCTTTTATATAGATGGAGCATGTAACAAACTGATAGTGACAGTCATAACCGCTTGATAGTGGGCCATTCGGATCATGTGGAGTTTGTAACAGAGAGGGGCTATCCTATGTCGTGACTTACAGGCGGTTAAGTTTCATGTACTAGAGCTCGGATGCGGCTTCTACACATATGGATGAATTTACTCATGTTGAGATGGGGAGCTTGGAGTTAGGTAGGCTGAGCTTAGAAGCTGGTTCTTGAGTGGTGGGTGACGAATTTATAGCTGACTAATATTTGTTAGCACTGCTCTTGATAACTTTAAGGAGTTTGACCATCTTTTAGATTAACTAGGGACTGACAAAAATATCATAGAAACCCAAACTCGTGCTGAGGATGAAGCCATCTCACTGTTCAAGTTCGGCCAGGAGTCATGTATGACATAAGGTGGTTGAATCGAAGAGGAATTTGGCTTGCTGATAAGATGCATTGCTAGTGTAGGGGAATTTGACCGCATTCAAGATCGGCCATGAGTAAAATTGGGTGATGCTAGTATTGGAGAAATTTTCTTTGATGGGTTCTATGATTGGATTCTCTAGAGAGAAACTCAGACTGGCATTGAGGATGAGGTCTTTTGACTGGCTCAAGCCCATGTGACCAATTCTCGACATAGGGTGCCAAGGTCTGCCCTTCGTAGAGTGGGGTATAGAAGTTCGATTGGAGGAGAGCTCTGTCAACCCGAGGTTCCAAACATAAGTCTCATGGAATTTGCCAATTATGGTGAAGAGATGGGGTCGGAAGGAAGATTCAATCGAAGGGGAGTTCGACTGGAGGGAGTTTGGATTTATTATCCCCAGGATGACTGTGGTTGAAGTACTAAGAAATTCGGCTGGATGAAGTCAGGTCACTGGAACATACTATTATGAAAGAATTCGGTCATTCCTAAGATCTGCTATTAATCCTGTTAGAGAACTTAGCTGAAAAGCTTGTTCAAGTAGAGGTTGGATGGAAGTCATTCATGTTTGAGGAGATTGTCTGGCATTTATGAGATGGAGGTCATCCAGACTTTCATGGGGGTTATTTTATCCCCAACATAATGCAAGAAAAACTTAATCAATTTGAAAGAAATAATGTATGGACTTTAGTATCAAGACCTAAAAATCATCTTATAATTGGTATGAAATAGGTATATAGAAATAAATTAGATGAAAATGAAAATATAGTTAGGAATAAAGCAAGATTGATTGCAAAAGGATATAATCAAGAAGAGGATATTGATTTTGATGAAACCTTTGCACCTGTTGCTAGGTTAGAAGCAATTAAACTTTACTTGCTTATACTTGCTTTATGAACTTTAAGTTATTTCAAATGGATGTTAAAATTACTTTTCTAAATGGATATATTACTAAAGAAGTATATGTAGAACAATCTCCCTATTTGAAAAATCATGCCTTTCCTAACCATGTTTTCAAATTAAACAAAGCACTATATGATTTGAAACAAGCATCTAGAGCTTGGTATGAAAGACTTAGTAAGTTTTTGCTTAATAATGATTTTTCAAGAGAGAATGTTGACACTACTCTTTTCATTAAAAGGAATGAAAATGATATTTTAGTAATACAAAGAAAGGGATCTCCATCAATCAAAGCAAGTATACAAGAGAGTTACTAAAGAGATTTGGGATGGAGAGCTCAAAAGCAATTAGTATCCCCATGAGCCCATCATGTAAGCTTGACAATGATGAAAGAGGTGAAAATGTTGACTCAAAATTTTATAGAGGTATGATTGGTTCCTTATTGTATCTTACTGCCTGTAGACCAGATATCATGTTTAGTATTTGCTTATGTGTTTGTTTTCAATATAATCTAAAAGAATCCCACTTAAATGCTATTAAATAAATACTTAAATATTTATAAGGAACTCAAACCTTAGGATTATGGTTTTTTTAAGAACTCTTCAATTGACTTAACAGAATACTCAGATGCTGACTTTGCTAGATGTAGATTAGATAGAAAAAATACTAGTGGAACTTGCCAATTCCTAGGAGTTAACTTAATCTCTTGGTTTAGTAAGAAGCAAAATTCGGTGGCATTGTCTATGGCTGAGGCCAAATACATTATAGTCAAAAATTGCTGTGCATAAATCTTATGGATTAAGCAACAACTTGAAGATTTTGGCATCAAACTTAACAAAACTTCTATAAGATGTGATAATACTAGTGCTATTAATTTAACTAAAAACTTGATTCAACACTCTAGGTCAAAACACATTAAAATAAGGCATCATTTTATAAGAGAGAATGTTCAAAATAATGATATAATTTTTGATGATGTATGTACTGAAAGATAATTAACTAATATTTTTACTAAGGCCTTAAGTGAGGATAGATTTTATGAAATTAAGACAGACTAGGAATTCTTGATCCATCAGCTTAAGTATCATTTTGATTCCAAGTTCATTTTGCCAAAATTTCATTGAACCAAATCTTGAGCTTAATTCTCATTTTTCTATCATTAAAAGCTCAAATCTACCTTTCCTATGGTCAATCTTATAAATGGAATTCTTTCCTTTAAATTCTAAATTTTATCATCATTTTATTGAATTTTTTGTGCCATGGGTCGACCTTAGGGCTGACCCTAGGGCATTTTTGTAAATTATTCAAAACCTTTCGGGTGTCTTCTTCTATTTGGAAATTTTTGGTCGAACAAGCCGACCCTTCATTTTTTCCTGTTCATTGCTTCAATCAAACCAAACCAACCTTTCTCTCCTCTCCCTCAATGGCTAAAACTCAAAATCTTTCTTACCACCAGGTTCTCCTCTTTAAATCACCCATTAAGGAGCCTAAGCCCTCTCCATTTTCTCCCATTTTGGGTGGATTCAAGGTTCCAACGAAACCCTTGCCACAAAACCTACTTTCTCCAACCGTCGGCTACTCTCTTTCAAATCCCTCCTCTCCCTCTCAAAAATCTCTTTCATTCAACCTCTCCTTGAGTTTCTTGAGTATGATTCAAGGTTCTCTTGCTCTTAATAGCCCCCAAGATGAAGTTGCCATAAAGAAGAAAATCTGTTTGTGGCTCGGAGGAAGAAGAATGGAGGAAATGAATGGCACCAGTATCTTCCCCAACTCCAACCCCTACTCCTGGCCCAGTCCTTGCTCCATCTCAGTCTCTTCTCAGCCTGAGCAAGGTACCCCTCTTTGAACGCAAAGTTGAACCCAAAAAATATATAGATTTTAGATTTTTGAGAGAGAAGGGTTCACTATTGGCTCAAAAATTAAAAGTTAGGGATGAAAATTTTATTGTTGGCTAAAAGAAGGTACATATGTTGATCTAGTAAGAGAATTTTATCTAAATTTGAGTTATTCCAATAGAACAGTAAGATATCTTATGAAGGGTGTTGATATTGTGCTTGACCCAGTCCATTTAGGAGAGATTTTGCACTTACCATATGAGGGATATACTAAAATGGAATTGGCGAACAAGGAAGAGGGACTGAGAGTTATTTTGGAAAGGGGATTTGCAAGAAGCTTAAATAAATTAGAAGTGAAAATTCTTTCTATGGAGATGAGGCTTTTACACCACATGGTCACCAAGTTACTTATTCCTAGGAGTGGTAGACATGATCTTTTATTTGGTAGGGACATCTGTATCATGTACCATGTGATCTCTGAGATCCTTCCGAGCCTCCCTATTCTTGTGATTGAGACCATGAGGGAGATCCTAAATAGATCTAAGGCATACTTGCCTTATGGTATGGCCCTCACCTTGGTATTTAGGAGGTTCAGAGTTAGTTTTAAGGGAAAGGCCATTGTTAGACTATCACACACTAACACCATCAACCACCATACTCTGCACAGGATGGGTTTCTCTAAAAGTGATGGTGGTTGGTCGAACGGAGTTGAGAAGGAGGATAGACAAGAGGAGGAAGGACCATTTTCACTACCTTGTGAGTAGAGAACTTAACCAAATATTCAGTTTGTATCAAATCATGAGATAGATCCTTCTGAGTCCGTGAGAAGAGATTCTTCTGTACCTTAGTCTGGGAGTGGATTAGATCACTCTTTTGTTAGACTTTCAAATGATCAGCTCCAGACAATTTCACAGCAGGTTGCCACCCTCCTATCTTAGTAGTTTGCTAGTAGGGATGCTTCAGGATTTACTTAGGGAGAGAGATCTCAGTCTGACCCCTTACCTGATCAGTTGATGGCTCCTCATATCTCAATAGTATTTAAGATGCTCATAGCCATGTCTCTTCATTTTAAGGAGCTTGAGGGTTCTGCTCTGAGGTTGACTAGGAGAGTTTTGGATCTTCAGAGGCAGGTGATGGATTTAGGATTTCCTTAGTTAAGAGAGTTTGTTCCTCCCATTTTTGTTCTATCGACTAAGGGTGATAGTCTTTATCATGCATTGGAGGCCAAGATTGAATCTTTAAGGGGTGAGATCAGAGGATCCAGTGATGTTGTCTCTACTGCAATTGGTTCTCTTATGCAGTCTTTGTTGAGAGCAGTGGGATAGCTTGACTCCATCAAACTTATTCTCTTATCCCAGATCTCATCTTCCTTTGCTGTCGGACCTTCTCATTCTCCTGTTCGTGCTATTCCTGTTCATGTCAATTCTTCTTCACGTGGTCGAGGCATATGTGGCCTTAGTCGTCCTCATGGCCTTGCTCCCAATATTCTACATGATATATCCGATTCTGATTCTGACTCTAGTGGTTTCGACAGATTCCATCTTTAGAGTTAGCTTTGTCCAACTTATGTTTTTAAGATCTAGCTTATGGTCTTTGTACTTTTTGGTTGATTGTCTCATGGATGGTTATAATTTTTGATTATCCATGACTTTTGTATATATTGATGGCCTATCACTTATGACTCACTACTTTAATTATCCATGACTTTAGCATTTTGGCATCATGTTCTGACTTCTTGTAATTCTGCTTCTTATGACTTCTGTTATGTTTGGCATATATATATATATATACCTTAATTTCTATGAATATTATTTGGATCAATTCTTATGAATGGTATCAATTGAAATGTTATGATTTCTGTTATAGTGTGAGCAAATTGCATCATTATATGTGATTGCTATATGTATTTTTCATAAACTCTTATTTCAGTAGCAAAACATAGGAAATAAAGTGAAGGAGAGCCTTTTTTCGTTTTTAAAAACCTTTAAGATCATAATTGATGATGTCAAAAATGGGGAGTAGTGCAATAGAATTGGGCAATAAGCAAAATTTACAAAGACAATAAGTAATTTTTAGCAATTTACAAATAAGCAATTTTTAGACTAATCTTATTGCAATTATTCAAATGCTTAGTTATGAGCAATTTTCAAACTATTCTTGATGCTCTTGATACAATATTATTCAAATGATTGCCTACAATGTTCAAGCTACATATCTTCATAAATTTGAAATTCTTAATCAATACTTCATATATGTTATATTTTTGCTTATGCTCAAGTATTTTGTCATCATTAAAAAGAGAAAGATTATTGCTCCAAGAATTAATTTTTGATGATTACAAAATATTTGAGGGGATACTAATGATTTTGGCTTGGAAAAAGATTAATTATGTATTTCAGGTTCAATAAGAAATTTCAAGTTTATTAAGAAAAGTGACAAGAGGTAAAATCATAATTTTATAAATTTGAAGATCAAGAAAATCTGTTTCGAAAGCCTCAAGAGCAAGAATAGAAGAAGTTTGATCTATTGGACATAGTTTCATAATTTTTGAATGTATAGATTGAAAGAAAAATAAGTTTAAAAAAAAGGGTCGATCCCTAGACCGACCTCTATCAAAAGGGGCTGAATGGCATGCTATTCTTGGCCGACACATCCAAAGGAGACAACCCTAGGGTCGACCCCTATGCCAGGGGTTGACCCCAAGGTTGACCTCTACTATTCTGCAGGCCAAAAATATAGAATATAGATTTTTCTATTCTACGACACAAGGGTCGATCTCTATGCAAGGGACGACCCTAGGATCGACCCTTGAGATGGAAAAACTCTATAATGACTAATTTTTCAGTCCATTTTGGCTACATTTAATACACATTTAAAGCTCTCCAACAGCTACAAACCTATCCAAATTTCTCTCCAGCATCCATTAAAGATATAAAGACTTTCAAAAGAAGGAAAAACATAAGAAAAATCAAGCATTCATTTCAGCTATAGCAAAAAATCCTCTCCAAGCAAAGAAGCATTCATTTTAAGTTCACCAACCCCTCAAAAGTTTATTCAAGTCTTCAACAACTTTGAGAAAAATCAAAAAAGCTTCTTCCTTAGTTGTGTAAAGTATTTTTAAAGTTTTATTTGCTCATTAAAGGAGCTAAACTTGTATTTCTTTGTCATTAACTCTTATACTCTATTTTTGTCTTGATTTTAAGTTTTGGGAGGGTTCCAAAACTTGGAAAGGTTAATCCAAAACCTTGAATTAGATTGTATTGGATTGGCTTATACCTGAGAAATAAGTTTTCTAGCTTGGGATAGCTAGGGTTGCATGTTTTTAATGTTGTATTTAGTTTGAATATGGTTAGTGGATTTAAATTCCTAAGTAGGAGCTTGGAGAGTAGATGTAGGTGCAAGGTTGGCACCAAACCACTATAAATCTTATTTATTTATGGTGTTTTTTTTTGCTTCTATCTTCTTCTTATTTCTTTATTTTTCTTGCTGATCACTTCTTCACTTTACTTAAATCATCCACTATATATCACTTGCTTATCATCACTTAATCTTTGTAATTCCAAATCAGCTTTAAAATTTTAAAAACCTAATTCACACCCCCCACCCCCCCGCCCTCCCGCCTCTTGGGTTGCATAGATAGGCAACATCCTTGTAATTTGTGATAGCCTATCCATGTAGTGACCGCTCATTGTAGGTTTTGGTGTGCATTAAAGATCTCATAGTCTCTCTCTCAAGAGATACTCCGAGCTCTCAAAAAACTAATATCAGTGCCATGCCATATAGTAGGCAAGCCTTCATTCTCCCTATTGCCTCTCTCATATAAGCAAACATCATCTTAAGCATGTTGAGCGGGATATCCTGAATGACATGAATCATAATGATCAAGTCCTTAACAAATATGAAGTCAAAATGGCCTATCTTAGGGAACAAGATCCTCCCAATGATGTGGTGAAGAAGCCTCATCTTTGCAGAAAGATGGCTCGCATAGAGCTCCTCCATCTCATTCACTTCCTTATCCTCTAAAACAATTTTCAATGCCTCTTTCTTGTCTGATAATTAGAAGGCATAACTCCTTGATGAGGCATCCATAAGATCCTTGCAAATCTCTGTTCTATGAGTACAATCCTACTTCACTCAAATCATGCCTAAGACTTCCTTAGAATTCTCTAACCAACTTTGGGTAGGTGGGCAAGTCCAACGAGCAAAGGAATTCCTAACTTTGTTGCTTAATCTTCTATTCAATTGTGAACCCTTCTTTTTCCAAAAATCTAAAATCAATCTTCCTATTGATTGCCATAAGTCTACTAGCTAGACATACACGGGAGGAAGGAGAGGGTGAAGGAGAGAGTGGACTCATTAGAATGTGGTGAAGAAAAAATACTATTTTCTGGGTCAGATTCATTCAGATCTGATTGGATCAAAAGAGATATTTCAAAAATTTTTCTCTTAAATCCAGATCAAATCTAAGATTTTTTAGATCTGATATTATTAATCTAATAAAAGAATAAAATAAAAAAATAAAGGATAAATTAAATCTAAATTAATTTTACCTTGCAGCGGATAATCAGATTATCCTGTGATGATTCTGATGTCTTCCTGAGGTTTTGGATCTAGCCATGCAAGTGCCTGGCCTCTATCAGTATCCACTCAGGTAGGATCTGAAGAACTTCTTTTTTTTTATTAGTTCTCCAAATATCAGATCTGGATCTAATTTGGAGGATCTTCAAAACTCCTTTTGAAGATTGAGTGTCGTCTCTTGCAGCAGTGCTGCCTTCTTCCTTTCTCATCGCCTTTCTCTTGCTTGGATCGCACCAAACTAAAGCCCAAAGGTTCTTGGGCATGGATAGGAGAGAGAGGACCTGAAGATGGCATGGAGGAGAGAGAGGAGCAGCCTTGTGGCATGGGCAATGGGCTAGAGAGCTGAATCTTAGGCGTAGATAGGGTTTATATAGACCCTGTTGCGCCATGTAGTGCCACATCATCCCGGCCAATCACGTCGCTTCATGCAATCAGATCTAAATCTGATTGATGGAATGATATCATCTGATCCAATCAGATGAGAGACCCTCTGAATCATCCTTAGATAGAGCCAAGACTGGTCAAAGTCTAGTCTTTGGCGCCACCTAGGTAGAAACCCCGAAGCAACCTGGAGTCCCATCTGTTTGGGACTCCAGGCATCACAATACATGGATGCACGCCTCCCTAGGCATGCACTCCTTATCCTCCTACCTTTTAGCAAGAGGACTGATCCAAATATTCTCTCCTATGATGGTTTGACACATGGACAGATGTCTAAGTGTCAAAGGTCAATGTTTGACCAAAGTCAAAAAACAAGATTTAGCAGGTGATGAAAAATGGCAGGTGTTGTCTCAAATTCATCTCATAAATTAAGACAATCCTTTTCTGACCTGGACAAGCTCCAGTTAGACCAAGTAAAGATACCTGAGTGAGTTCAAACACACTTGGCTCAATTGAGATAACTTTTAATGATAATTAAAGGAGAATATTAGGCTCAATCATGTGCTAGCATGATTTCCTTGAACCTAATTGAATCTAGTTCAAATCAATTGACCTGGGTTGGTCTAATTGATGATATCCAAAGCCAAACCCTTGTTTGTATGATCTAGTTAGGTTCAGTTCCATATGGGAATGAGATATACTGCGATCTCTATCATCGACATCATTGAAACACCTTCCGATGGATCAGAATTTTTCTGATTCAGACAACTAGTATGATTAATCATCTAAATCATTCTAATTGCTCTTAAAATCCATCAGTGACACCTAGCAGCATATGGTGGCAATCCGTCAGAGCTAAAATTGAACCTCTCAGTGCAGTTATCTATGTGGTAAAGTTCTTCTATCTTGAGCTTCGATCGAATTAGGATTAAGGTGAACTCATCAAACCCTAATATCCATCATATCACTAATCATTTGATTCAAGTCCAATGTAAAAACCTTAATAGAAACTCTTTCTATTATTTCACTCTACCATGGTCATGGGCTTATTGACTTGATTCTCGTGATTATCATAGGGCTACGCCTCATCTACTGAGGTAGATAGATTCTCTCTTGGTGCAATCTAATTTCTACAATGAACATGCTATAGCCAACATATACCTCAGGGTTCCAAATGGGTAGGAGACTGAGTCATGGTGTAGTCAAACTATAACACCCTCAAGGTGAACTGCCGATGCACCTCAAGTCAAAGAACCTGACACACAACTGCAGCTTCAAGCCAGTCATCAATAAGAAGGTAGACTTCCTAATGACTGCTCATGGTGGTCATGCTCAGTGCCCTCATTCTCTAACGAGTACCTATACTCTCGCTCCGGTGTCTCTACATCGTAGACTCAAGACTCATCTACTATAAAGAAGCGATTGTACACCAACCTTTCGGATCAATCACCATCCTCATGATGATCCTACGGTCAGGAGTATTTTATGAGTTAATAATGAAAATTCATGTCTTAAATTTTCAACTCTTGAAAATAAGAATTATTATTGCCATTAACTCAAGAAATGTATCACAGACACTAAATATATATTGTGATAGAAAATAATCTATTTTATTATTTATAGTCAAAATTATAATTTTGCCCTTAGAAGTATATAACAAGTGTCAGCCAATTCTGACTTCTAGGGCACACATATCTAACAAACTCTTACTTGACCTAAAGTCAATTGGCTGTAAATCTAAGTCCCATCTTCTCAAGGTGGGCTTCGATCTTCTGCTGGCCCAATGGCTTTGTAAGTGGATCTATTGTATTGTCTATGGAGTTGACTCTCTTGACCTCGACATATCCCTTTTTGAGGTAATCATGGATGAGGTGGTATCACCGCTCGATGTGTTTGGATTTTTGGTGAGACCTCGGCTCCTTAGCAAGGGCTATGGCACCATTATTGTCGCAGTATAGAGGAATGGCATCTGATGGCATACTTCAATTTCTACGGTGAACTTCTTGTACTAGAATGCCTCCTTCGTAGCTTCTGATGCAGTGATATATTCTGCTTTCATAATGAAATCTGCTATTACTATCTGTTTGGAACTCTTCCAACTGACAGCTCCACCATTATACACAAATAGATTTTTAGATGTCGACTTTCAATCATCTATATCGGACATAAAATTCGAGTCTGTATAACCCTAGACTTGGAGTTCTCCTTTACCAAAAATCAAGAACATATCCTTAGTTTTTCTTAAGTACTTAAGGATACATTTCACAGAAGTCTAGTGTTCTTCATCTGGATTCGATTGATATCTGCTCGTGACACTCACAGCATGGTCTATATCAGGTCGTGTACATAATATGATATACATGAGGCTTCCTATTGTAGAAGCATAAGGGATCTTGCTCATGCATTCTATCTCCTCAGGTGTGCTAGGGAACATCTTCTTGGAGAGATGAATGCCATGTCTGAAAGGTACCAAATCCCTCTTGGAGCTTTCTATGCTAAACCTCTTTAGCACCTCCTCTATGTACTTCTTCTATAAAAGACCTAGCATTCTATTGGATCTATCTCTATAGACTTTGATTTCAAGAATGAAGGATGCTTCTCCTAGGTCTTTCATGAAGAATTTCTTAGATAACCACATTTTAATCATGGTCAACATAGGAATATCATTTCTAATAAGGAGGATATCATCCACGTACAGTACAAGAAAGATAATAGAGCTCCCACTGACCTTTCTGAAAATACATGGTTCCTCCTCGTTCTTGATGAAACCAAATAATTTGATCACATCATTAAAATGAGTATTCCAGCTCTAAGATGCTTAAGTCCATATATGGACCTTTGTAGCTTATGTACTTTGTGATCAGTATCACTGGATGTGAAATCTAGCAGCTATTCCATATAGGTATCTTCCTGAAGATATCCATTTAAGAATACCATTTTTACATCCATTTACCATATTTTATAATCGAAATAGGCTGCAACAGCATGCAATGTGCGAATGGATTTAAGCATGGCTACTGGCGAAAAGGTATCCTGATAGTCAATGCCTTCATGCTGACTATAACCTTTTGCCACTAATCTGACTTTGAATGTCTCTACATTTTCATCTACACCAATCTTTCTCTTGTAGATCCATTTATACCCCATAGGTACTATACCTTCTAGTGGATCTACCAAGGTCCAGACTTGGTTTGAGTGCATCGAGTCAATTTCTGACTTCATTACCTCCAACCATTTTTGGGAGTTGATATCTGATATCACTTCATTATAGGTTGTGGGATCATCACCATGAACTCCATTACCTACGAGAAATATTTTTTCTACTTCCTCTGAAATAGTACCTAAGTACCTCTCAGGGGGATGGAAAACTCTTTTTGATCTTCGAGGTAGAGGAGGTAGTGATTGTATTGGCTCAACCTGATTTTGTTCCAAATGGTCCTTAGCTCTTTGCTCTTGGGAGACTTTCTCCTCTAGCTTGATCTGCTTTTCGATGCCGCCATCTTGAATAAACTATTTTTTAAAGAAGATGGCATGTCGACTCACAATCACATTGTGATCTTCTGAAATGTAGAAATAATATCCTAATGACTCTTTAGGATATCCTATGAATTAAGCTCTAAAGGACCTATAATCTAACTTGTCTGCTTATTATCTTTTGACATGAGTCGAACAATCCCAAATTCTGAGATGACTCAGACTTGATTTCTTACCAAGCCATATCTCATACGGTGTGGTAGGAACGATTTTAGAAGGAACCCTATTTAGTAAATATATAGCAGTTAACAAACTATATTTCCAAAGAAAATCAAGAAGATTTGTGAAGCTCATCATGGATCGGACCATATCTAATAGGTTATGATTTTTTCGTTCTAAAATCTCATTGAGTTAAGGTGTTCTAGGTGGAGTTCATTGAGAGACTATACCATTCTTCTTGAGATAGTCTAGAAATTTCCAACTAAGCTATTCACCTCCTTGATCTAATCGAAGAACCTTAATGGATTTTTCAATTTGCTTTTCTACTTCATGTCTGAATTCTTTAAACTTTTCAAAGGCTTCAGACTTATGTTTCATAAGATACACATATCCATACCGAGATAAATCATCGATGAAGGTTATGAAGTAGACAAAATTGCCTCTAGCCGGTACATCAAATTGGCCGCACACATCAGTATGTACTAGGATAAGTAAATCCATGGCCCTTTCCCCATGTCCCACAAAAGAGAGTTTAGTCATTTTTCCATGAAGACATCATTCACAAATTGGATATGACTCGGAAGTCAATGGACTCAATAGCCTAATTTTCTTCAATTTGTTAATCCTATCTTCTGCTATATGACCTAGTCTAAGGTGCCATAGATACCTATCGTTTGGACTATTCCTGGGTCATTTTAATTTTATGGCATTCACATTTTGCTTGATATTAAAAATAGATACATCAATATATAACTAGTAAAGACCGTTAATAAGAAAACCACTTGCAATTTTATTTCTTTCATAAAGAATATTATAATGGTCCTTAAGAAAACTAATTACATAGCCTTCTTATGCTAAACATGAAATAGAAATTAAATTTCTGCTTGCTGCAGGCACATAATAACAATCTCTAAGTGCTAAATCTAAATCAGATGGTAGTCAAAGAGGATAGGTTCCCACGATAATAGTAGCAACCCTTGCTTCATTTTCAATGCGTAGGATCATCACACCATCCCTCAGCCTTTTGCTATCCTCAAGATCCTGTATGAAAGTGCACAAATGAGCACTAGAATCAGAGTCAAGCACCCAACTAGATGCAAAAAAAATTGTAAGGTTAGATTCAATAACGAGCATACTCCAGAAGGACCTACCTCCTTCTTATTCTTCAGGGTGGCTAGGTATGAAGGGCAGTTCTGCTTTCAGTGGCCGTCAATATTGCAATGAAAATATTTTTCTTTATCAGCAGTCTTCTTCTTCGATTCTGCCTTCTTTTTCTTTCCTCCTTCCACCTACTTTTTCATAGACTTCTTCTTCTTTTCAAAATATTTTCTCTTGGAAGAAGTCCATTCCATAACAAATACTAAGCCTTTAGAACCTTTCATTGAAAGTTCAACGGTAACCAGCATGTTCATAAGCTCGGTTAGAGTATTTTAAAGTTTATGCATACAGTAGTTCATGATGAACTGCCCATATGCATCAGTTAAGGATTGCAGAATTATATCATTCTGCAGATCCAGATCTAACTTCACTCTGAGCTTCTCAAGCTCTTTCAAGTCCTTAATCATCATCAGACAATGATCTTGGACTGACTGTCCATCATGCATTTTAGCCTTGAATAGTCATTTAGTGACTTGATACTTGACTGTATGACTCTATTTACCAAACATCTCTTATAGGTGAGCCAACATTTGGCAGACAGTCCTGATATCTTCATATTGGCACTGAAGCTCATCAGATATTGAGCCCAACATGTAGTATCTGGTCTTGTTATCTTCGTTCGTCCACTTGTCAAGAGACGCTCTCTATTCAGTGGATGGATGAGCTGGTAAGGTGAGAGGATCCTGATCCAATATGTGAGTTAACTTCTTAGAATCCAAAATAATTTTGAAGTTTTGGAGCCAATCCTTGTAATTGGGTTCAATCAGTCTATGGGGGTCTAGGATACGTGCTAGTAGGTTGGATGCAGACATTTTTCTATAGAGAGTCAAAGTTTTTAGTTAGATATTATAATTAAGACTTGATCAATTTGTTTAGGAGTTTAATTTTTAAATAAATTAGCTCCCACTATTTTCTCGAATCCCTACACTCCCTCTATAGAGATGCAAAAATCTCCACGATTATAGATTTCTAATGGATGGTGCAGTCCCACCAACTGACTTATCACCTCACCTAATAGTTATTGGTGATGGGTTAGCCAATGAGTGGACAACTCTTGCCCAATGATTCTCTAATCATGGTGCATCTAAACTTGATCTCTAATTCATGAATCTCACCATGTCTGAAATATTGATCCACTCCTTAGTTAAGTCAGATCCATCATTTGCACATATTGGATTCTTAATTGGATCTCTCATCGTATCCAAAATATTGAGCCCAATTTATCCTTCAAGCCATAGCATCCAATGCCTAATAGACATGGTTGCATCTTTTCGGTGCAATTGAACCACTATGACTAGTCGAGAACAATCAACCTCGGGAAGGATCCGTATATCTACAATGGTGGAAGATCTTACACTTAATCTTTTTTTAGGAAGATTTGCTTTAGGTCTCTTTAAACTTGACTTACAATAGCCATAAAAATTATGACTAACCTAGTGACATGAGTTAGCTCGGATTGTTAACCATCTTAGATCAGGATTGGGTTGACAAATATGGCCAGATAAGTGAGATCGGTGGAAGAGATATGCCACTAACTCGACAAGAATGCATTCGAATCGAGTAGCTCCTAATTAAAAATCAGTCAGTCATATCTACCAGACTTACCTTAGACACCAAATTATTGAGCCAGAACTAATTAGGTTAGCCTACAATCCAGACTCTAACCATTGAGCCTAATTAGGTCTTAGCTTGATCGATCACTCATGTGATTCGATCTTGATCCAGACTTAATCCTATTAGGCTGGTCAATTTAAGCACTCTTGATCCCAACTAACCAACTCTTGATTCGGTTTGATCAACCGCTAGACCTAATTGAGCTACCCAAGTCCGAATCCAATTTTATGAATATATTTTAAATCTAAAAATTTTCTATTTTTAGACTTAACATATTTCATAATCTTAATTCTTAATTAAGTTTAGGGTTCACAAATAAAATATGTAAATAAAATTCTAGGATTTTAAGATCTAGGATTTTGCAAAAAATAAGTTTTAGGTTTCTAATTAAGGACGAATGCACAGCCGAAGGAGAAGGCATTTAAACCCTACTTTATTTTTATGATCGGAAGACCAAGGGGAACGCCTTAATTAGAAATATAAAAAACTATAAAACTAGTTAGATCTACATCATATATCTCATATATAAAAATTGATCTAACTATAAACATATTTTGCATACATCTTCATATATCATATCATGCATATTTTTAGATCTAAATTATCTCATAATTATCTAAAAGTTTAAATTTAAATTGATCACATCAAAATAAATTCTATTCTAGATAATTATGTAGAACTATTCTACAACTAGTCTAAACATGCATTCATTAATCTCATATGAACCAAAAATTAAATAACTTTATTTTTTATTTTTTAGATCTTATTATAATATTTATAACATCAAAAAATAAAAAATAAATAGATTTAAAAATCTTAACTAATCAAATTAAATTATGATCATGAAAGACTATACATAAAATAATTCTATTCTACAACTAGTCATGCATCTTATACAACTTAGATCTAAATTATTTAATTTTTAATTTTTTTGATTTTAGATATAATAACATCTCATGTGACCTCTAAAATCACCTAATTATTAGATCAAAATAAATTAAAATTAGATCAAATATAACCTGGCTCTATTACCAGTTGAAGGAAAAATATTGTTTCTTGGGTAAGGTTCGTTCAGATCTGATTGGATCAAGAGAGATATTTTAAAAATTTTTCTCTTAGATTCAAATTAGATATGAGATTTTTTAGATTTGATATTATTAATCTAATAAAAAAATAAAATAAAAAATAAAAGATAAATTAAATCTAAATTAATTTTATCTTACAGCGGGTAATCAGATTACCTTATGATGATCCTGATGTCTTCCTGAGGTTTTCGATCTAGCCACGCAAGTGCCTGACCTCTATCAGTATCCACTCAGATAGGATCTAAAAATCTTCTCCTTTTTTTTTACTTCTCCAAATATCAGATCTGGATCTGATTTGGAGGATCTTCAAAACTCCTTTTGAAGATCGGGTGTCGTCTCTTGCAGTAGTGCTGCCTTCTTCCTTTCTCATCGCCTTTCTTTTGCTTGGATCGCACCAAACTAAAGCCCAAAGGTTCTTGGGCATGGATAGGAGAGAGAGGACCTAAAGATGGCATGGAGGAGGGACAGGAGTAGCCTTGTGGTGTGGGCAATGGGCTAGAGAGTTGAATCTTAGGCACAGACAGGGTTTATATAGACCCTGTTGCGTCATGTAGTGCCACATCATCCCAGCCAATCATGTCACTTCATGAAATCAGATCTAAATATGATTGATGGGATGATATCACTTGATTAAATTAGATGAGAGCCTCTCTGAATGATCCTTAGATAGCACCAAGACTGATCAAAGTCTAGTCTTTGGCGCCACCTAAGTAGAAACCCCAAAGCAACCTGGAGTCCCATCTGTTTGGGACTCTAGGCATCACAATCCATGGGTGCATGCCTCCCTAGGCTTGCACCCCTTATCCTCCTACCTTTTAGCAGATGGACTGGTCCAAATATTCTCTCCTATGATGGTTTGACATATGGACAGATGTGTAAGTATCAAAGGTCAACGTTTGACCAAAGTCAAAAGACAAGATTTAGTAGGTGATGAAAAATGGTAGGTACTGTCTCAAATTCATCTCATAAATTAAGGCAATTCTTTTTTAACCTGGACAAGCTCCAATCAGACTAAGTAAAGATACCTAATTAAGCCCAAACATATTTGGCTCAGTTGAGATAACTTTTAATGATAATTAAAGAAGAATATTAGGCTCAATCATGTGCTAGCACGATTTTCTTGAATCTAATTGAATATAATTCAAATCAATTGACTTGGGTTAGTCCAATTGATGATATCCAGATCCAAACCCTTGTTTGTGTGACTCGGTTAGGTTCAATTTTGTATGGTAATGAGATATGTCGCAATCTCTATCATCGACATCATCGAAACACCTTTTGATGGATCAAAACTTTTTTGATTCAGACAACTAGTATGATTGATCATCTAAATCATTCTAATTGCTCATAAAATTCACTAGTGACACCTAGCAGTATATGGTGGCAATCCATCAGAACTAAAAATGAACATTTTGGTGTAGTTACCTGTGTGATTAAGTTCTTCTATCTTGAGCCTCGATCGAATTAGGGTTAAGGTGAACCATCAAATCCTAATATCTATCATATAATTAATCATTTGATTCAAGTCCAATGTGAAAACCTTAATAGAGCTCTTTCTATTATTTCACTCTGCCATGGCCATGGACTTATTGACTTGATTCTCGTAATCATCATTGGGCTACTCCTCATCTATCGAGGTAGATAGATTCCCTCTTGGTGCAATCCAATTCCTACAGTGAACATGCTATAACCAACATACACCTCAGAGTTCTGAATGGCTAGGAGATCGAGTCATGGTGTAGTCAAACTATAACACCCTCAAGGTGAACTGTCGATGCACCTCAGGTCAAAGAACCAAACACACAACTACAGTTTTGAGCCAGTCATCAACGAGAAGGTAGACTTCCTAATGACTGCTCGAGATGGTCACGCTCAGCACCCTCATTCTCTAATGAATACCTATACTCTCGCTTCGATGTCTCTACACTATAGACTCAAGACTCATCTACTATAAAGAAGCAATCGTACACCCACCTTTCGGATCAATTACCACCCTCATGATGATCGTATGGTCAGGAGCATTTTATGAGTTAATAATGAAAATTCATGTCTTAAATTTTTAACTCTTGAAAATAAGAATTATTATTGCCATTAACTCAAGAGATGTATCACAGATACTAAATACACATTGTGATAGAAAATAATCTATTTTATTATTTATAGTTAAAATTATAATTTTGCTCTTAGAAGTGCATAACAAATGTCAGCCAATTCTGGCTTCTAGGGCACACATATCTAACACGTGATTGAGATCTTGGTTACTTCTAGCTTTAGATTTCCATTTGGCTTGCTTTTCTCCTCTTGATTGCTTAAGCCAATAAGCAAGTTACTTTCTAGGACCCATCTGTGCTCAATCCCTAGGGAAAGTGGGTGTTAATCAAAAAAAGAGACAAGAAAAGGGCCCAAAAATGGTTTGGAGAATAGTTTGGGTGGACCTATGGCAAACAATGAAAGGATAGAAAAAATTGAAAAGGGATGGCTCATCTTTTAAACAAGTGGTCCTAAGTTGGAGTTGACTCGAGGTCTTTGCTAGAGTCAGCTTGAGCTAGAGTTGATTCGAACTTAACTACAAGTCGACTCAAACTCAATCTCAAATAGAAAAATGCTAAATTTCAAAAAAATATCAACTTTTAAAGCATAAGACAACTCAAGTAAATTCAAATAGAGAAAAATGAATATAAAATTCATCAATTTAAATTCAAAAGATGATCAAATTTGAGAGTTTCAAGGAGAGAGAAAGGGGGTTAGGATAAGGTCTAATCAAATGGGTCATACACTCCTAACTCTTCTCTAATCAAACTAAATCTTTACTCACTCAAAGCTTTGGTAAAAGATATCAGCTAGTTGTCTATCGGTATACAAAAAATAAAGCATTACATCATCATTTTGAGTATGATATTTTATGAAGTGATTTCTTATTTCAATGTATTTAGTTCTTGAGTGCTGAATTAAATTTTTAGTTAAGCTTATAGTACTAGTATTATCATATTTTATGAGAATTTTGTTTAATTTGATACCATAATTCTCTAGTTGTTACTTAATCCACAAAATTTAGGTACAATAATTTCTGACTGTAATATATTTAGCTTCCACTATGGATAATGCTACTGAATTTTATTTCTTACTAAACTAAAAGATTAAGTTAACTTCTAAAAATTAGTAAGTTCTACTGCTACTTTTCTATCTAGTTTATAACCAGCAAAATCAACATCAAAATACCTAATGAATTTAATAGAAGAATGTCTAAAATACCATAAACCAATATTCAATATACTACTAAATATCTAGGTATCCTTTTAACCTCAAATAGATGAGATTCTTTAGGATTATATTGATATCTTGCACACATACATACACTAAACATTATATTAGGCCTCCTATCTATAAGGTAGAGTAAGATCCTATTATACCTTCATAAAGTTTGGAATCCATACTCTTACTATTTTCATTTTTGTCAAGTTTACATGAGAGACTCATTGGTATTCCAATTGGTCTACTATTCTCTATCCTATACTTTTTGAGTATTTTCTTGGTATGCTTGATTTGGTTGATGTAGATCTCATCTTTAGTTTGCTAAATTTGGAGTCCAAGAATGAAATTTAGTTCTCCTATTAAGCTCATCTCAAACTTCTCAGCATTAACTTGGCAAAGTCTTGACAAAAAGATTCGTTAGTAGGATCAAATATAATATCATATACATAAATTTATACTACTAATAAATAATTATTTCTTCTTTTCAAAAATAATGTAGTATCTATATTTTCTCTTATAAAATCATTCTTAATCTTTTATACCATGCATGAGGTATTTATTTTAATTTATATAATACTTTATTTAATTTGAAAACATGATTTGGGAAAGTATCACTTTTAAAACTAGGTGGTTGTTTAACATACACCTCCTCAACATATATCAATTTAAAAATACACTTTTAACATTCATTTGATAAAGTTTAAAATCAATATAACTTATAAATACGAGTAGCAATCTAATAGCTTCTAATCTAGTAATAGAAGTAAAAGTTTCAGCAAAATTAATTTCTTCTTTTTAATTATAGCTTTTTACTATTCACTAAGATCCAAACTTTATTTCTTTCAAATTGATTTAGTTTCTCTTGCATAGCTATAATCTAATTTGGATCTTTTTAGCTTCTTCAATAGATTTAGGTTCTATTTTAGAAATAAAAGCAAAATGATTACCAATACTTCTTAAGAATGATCAAGTTCTTATCCTTTGTGATGGATAACCCATGATAAGATTGCTTGGGTGTTTATAGGCATCTTTAGACAAGTTCTCATGATGTCCTTAAACTTTCTCATCATTTTTTTCATCAGCCTCCTTGTCACCTTCTTTATTATTTTATGCCAAAACCTCTTTTAAGGTTAGATCTTCTACTCCTTTATTTAAAGTTCCTGCATTATCATTTAATATCTTTTTTCTCAAAGAAAAATCATTAGTTTCATCAAATACAACATGGATAGATTCTTTAGCAACCAAGGTTCTGAAGGAAAAACCTATTTTTCCAGCACAGGATCATTCAGATCTGATTAGATCTGAAGAAATATTTCTAATTTTTTTTCTAAAATCCTAATTAGATCCGAGACTTCTCAGATCTGATAATAGAGATCTGATATTAAAAGTTAAAAATAAAATAAAATTAGATTTAATTTCAAGTACCTAATTTGATAATCTAATTATCGTACGATGATCCTATTGATTTCTGAGGTTTTGGAAGGAGCCACGCATGTGCCTGACCTCTACCAATATCCACTTAGGCAAAATCTGAACATCTTCTCCTCATGAATATTTTCTCTAAAAATTAGATCTGGATCTGATCTGAAAAGCCTTCAAAATGACTTCTGAGGGCAGCCTGTTCGTCTTATGAACACCGTCGCATAGATTCTAAATCTTGTACCAAAAACCTTGGACCTTCAACTCAGATTTATGTCTAATATTTTAGGAATGTAGAAGAGAGGGGGGGAGAGGATAGAGGGGGTGTGGATATCAAAGGGAAGGCTCCTTTAGGTGTGAAAAAAATAAATTACGTTGAGGCAATTTCGTGAGAAGAGTTCTTATACAAGACATAGCACCATAAAGAGTCCCTTTTTGATCAAAAATCTTATTAATTCGACCATTGGAACTCTTGGACCTGATCTCCATGAAAAACCCTAAATCCCATTGGTTTTGATGCCAAAAATCCTTCTAGAAGGTGGCGGCATGAAAGGATAAGGAAGAGTCCATGTTCATCTAGGACTCTTCCCTCAAGAGTTTGATTGAAATCAAACTCTATGAAAACCTAGTCTAGGCACATCCAAAGATCATGAAATTTTGCACACTCAAAGTATAACTCGTGCCCTATCACATATCCAAAAATTAGAGCAAAAAAATTTATATAGAAATTTTTAAAATTCTCTAATCATGTGACTCTTAATTCTCTCAATTGGGTCAACTATTGACACTAGTCCAATTGCACTAGGAATGAATTTAATTTTCATAATTAATCTAACCTAGACATGTTTCAATCAGATGAAAATAAACTCATTTAAGATATAGAAATGAGTCAAATCAAATTCGATTGGGTTGCGATAAATCAAAAAGATAACAAAAGAAGAAAGTCAGACTCAATCGTGTGCTAGCATGATTACCTTGAACTTGATTAGATCTAATCCAAATCAATCGAACTAGGTTAGCTCAATTGATGACATCCAAATCTAAACCCTTATTTGTGTGACCTAGTTAGGTTCAGTTTCATATGATAATGAGACATGTCATGATCTCTATCATCGATATCATCAAAACATCTTTTGATAAACTAGAACTTTTTTGATTCATACAATTAGAATGATTGATCATCAAAATCATTCTAATTGCTCCCAAAATCCATCAGTGACACCTAGCAGTATATGCTGGCAACCCATCAAAATTGAAAGTGAACCTCTTGGTGTAGCTACCTATGTGATTGGGTTCTTCTATATTGAGCCCCAATAGGATTAGGGTTAAGGTGAACTTGTCAAACCCAATATCCATCATATGAATTAATCATTCGATTCGAGTCCTATATGAAATCCTTATAGAAACTCTTTCTATCATCTTCACTCTATCATGGCAATGGATTTATGGACTCAATTCTCATGATCATCATAGGGCTACTCCTCATCTATCGAGGTAGATAGATCCCTTATTGGTGCAATCCAATTCCTATAATGAATGTACTATAGCCAACATAAACCTCAGAATTTCGAATGGCTAGAAGACCGAGTTATGGTGTAGTCAAACTACAGCATCCTTAAGGTGAATTATCGATGCACCTCAGGTCAAAGAATCAGACACACTACTGCAATATCGAGTTAGTCATCGACGAGAAGGTAGACTTTCTTATAAATGCTTGAGGTGGTCACGCTCAGTGCTCTCATTCTCTAACGAGTACCTATACACATCGTAGACTCAAGACTCATCTACTTAAAGAAAGCGATCGTGCACCAACCTTCCAGATCAATCACCATCCTCATGATGATCCTACGGTTGGAAATAATTTATGAGTTAATTATGAAAATTCATGTCTTAAATTTTTAACTTTTTGAAAATATGAATTGTCATTACCATTAACTCAAAGGATGTATCATATACACTTTAAATACACACTATGATAGAAAATAATTTTTTTATTAATTTATAGTCCAAATTATAAAATTATCCTTAGAAGTGTGTTACAAGTGTTTGCCAATCTAACTTCTAGGACATACATCTAACAAACTCCCACTTGACTTAAAGCCAATTGGCTATAAATCTAAGTTCTATCTTCTCAAGATGGGCTTCGATCATCTGCTGGCCTAAAGGCTTTGTCAGTGGATCTGCCACATTATTTGTAGAGTTGACTTTCTTAACCTCAATGTAACCCTTCTCGAGGTAATCATGAATGAGGTGGAATCACCACACGATGTGCTTGGATTTTTGATGAGACCTCGGCTCCTTAGCTAGAGCTATGGTGCCATTATTGTCGCAATACAGAGGGACAACATTTGATGGCATCACTCCGAGTTCTGCGATGAACTTCTTATACCAGAATGCCTTCTTTGTAACTTTCGATGCAGCAATATACTCTACTTCCATGGTGAAATTTGCTATCACAGTTTGCTTGAAACTCTTCCAGCTGACAGCACTACCATTACACACAAACAGCCTACCAGATGTCAACTTTCGATCATCTATATCAGACATAAAATTTGAGTCTATATAACCTTGGACCTGAAGTTCTCCATTACCAAAAATCAAGAACATATCCTTAGTCCTTCTCAAGTACTTAAGGATACATTTCATAGAAGTCCAGTGCTCTTCACCTAGATTCAATTGATATCTACTCATGACACTCATAGCATGGGTGATATCAGGTCATATACATAGCATGGCATACACGAGGCTCCCTATTGCCGAAGCATAAGGGATCTTGCTCATGCATTCAATCTCCTCAGGTGTGTTGGGACACATCTTCTTAGAGAGATGAATATCATATCTGAAGGGCACCAATCTCCTCTTGGAGTTTTCCATGCTAACCTCTTTAGTATCTCCTCTATGTACATCTTCTATGAGAGACCTAGCATCCTATTCGGTCTATCCCTATAGACCTTAATTCCTAGAATAAAGGATGTCTCTCCTAGATCTTTCATAGAGAACTCTTTTGATAACTATATTTTAACTATGGTCAACATGAAAATATCATTTTCAATAAGAAGGATGTCATCCATGTATAGTACAGGGAAGACAACAATGCTCTCACTGACCTTTTTGAATACACATGGTTTCTCCTCATTCTTGATGAATCCAAACGATTTGATCACATCATTGAAATAAGCATTCCAACTCTGAGATGCTTGCTTAAGTCTATAGATGGACCTTTATAGCTTGCAGACCTTATGATCAGCATTACTAGATATGAAACCTAATGGCTATTCCATATAGATATCTTCTTCAAGATATCCATTTAAGAAGGCCATTTTTATGTCCATCTACCATATTTCATAATCAAAATAGGCTGCAATAGCAAGCAATGTATGGATGAATTTTAGCATGGCTACTAGAAAGAAGGTATCCTGATAGTCAATGCCTTCGCACTGACTATACCGTTTTGCCACTAACCTAACCTTGAATGTCTCCACATTTTCATCTTTACCTATCTTTCTCTTGTAGATCCATTTACACCCAATAGGTACTATACCCTTAGGTGGATCTACCAAGGTCCAGACTTGCTTTGAGTGCATTGAGTCAATCTCTGACTTTATTGTCTCTAACCATTTCTTAGAGTCGATATCTAATATCACCTCGTCATAGGTTTTGGGATCATCACCATGAACCCCATTTTTCATGAGGAATATTTTCTCTACGTCTTCTAAAATAGTACCTAAGTACCTTTCAGAAGGATGAAAAATTCTTTCTGGTCTATGAGGTGGAGGAGGTAGTAATTAGACAGAATCAATTTGATTGGATTTTATAGGGTCCTTAGCTCATTACTCTTGGGAGACTTTCTCCTCGAGCCTAATCTACCTTCATATGCCATCATCTTGAATAAACTATTTACAAGAAAGATGGCATGTCGACTCACAATCATATTATGGTCTTTCAGAATGTAGAAATAATATCCTAATGACTCTTCAAGATATTCTATGAATCGAGCTCTAAAGGACCTATACTCTAACTTGTCCGTCCGTTGTCTCTTGACATGAGCCAGACAATCCTAAATTCTGAGATGACTTAGACTTGGTTTCTTACCATGCCATATCTCATATGGTGTGGTAGGAATAGTTTTGGAGGAAACCCTATTCAGTAAATATATAGCGGTCATTAGACTATCCCCAAAGAAACTCAAGGAGGTTCGTGAAGCTCATCATAGATCGAACCATATCTAATAAGGTTTGATTTCTCCATTCTGAAATTTCGTTGAGTTGAGGTGTTCCAGATGGAGTCCATTGAGAGACTATGCCATTTTACTTAAGATTGTCTAGGAATTTTTGACTAAGGTATTCACCTCCTCGATCTAATCGAAGAATCTTAATGAATTTTTTGATTTATTTTTCTACTTCATGTATGAATTTTTTTAAATTTTTCAAAAGCTTTAGATTTATGTCATATCAAATACACATATCCATACCGAGATAAATCATCGGTAAAGATGATGAAGTAGACATAGTTGCCTCTAGCTGGCACATCAAATGGGCTGCACACATCAGAATGTACTAGGGCAAGTAGTTTTGTGGCCCTTTCCCCATGTCCTACAAAAGGGGGCTTGGTCATTTTGCCATGAAGGCATGATTCATAAATCGAATATGACTCAAAAGTCAATAGACTCAATAGTCTAGATTTTTCCAATTTGTTAATCTTATCTTTCGCTATATGACCAAGCCTAAGGTGCCATAGATACCTATTGTTTAGACTATCCCTAGGTCATTTTGATCCTACGGCATTCACATTTTGCTCGATATTAAAAATAAAAATATCAATATATAATAGATAAAGACCATTTATAAGAAAACCACTTATAATTTTATTTCTTTTATAAAGAATATTACAATGGTCCTTAAGAAAACTAATTACATAACCTTTCGGTGCTAAACATGAAATAGAAATCAAATTCCTGCTTGCTGTAGGCACATAAAAATAGTCTCTAAGAACTAAATCTAATCCTAACGATAATCATAGAGGATAGATTTCCATGACCACTGCAGCAACTCTTACTCTATTTTCGATGTGTAGGATCATCTCACCATCCCTCAACCTTCTGCTATCCTCAAGATCCTGCATAGAAGTGCATAAGTGAGCACTAGAACCAAAGTTAAGCACCCAACTAGATGCAAAAGAAACCATAAGGTTAGATTTTATAACGAGCATACCTCCAGAAGGACCTGCCTCCTTCTTATTTTTCAAGCTGGTCAGGTACAAGGGGCAGTTCTACTTCCACTGACGGTCTGTATTGCAATGAAAATATTTTTCTTTGTCAGTAGCCTTCTTCTTCAACTTTGCCTTCTTCTTCTTTCCACCATCCATTTTTTGCTTCTTCATAGACTTCTTCTTCTTTTTAAAAGATTTTCTCTTGGAAGAAGTCTACTCCACAGCAAGTACTGAGCCTTTAGAACCTTTCATAGAAAGCTCAACAATAACCAGCATATTCATAAGTTCTGCCAAAGTATTCTATAGTTTATGCATATGGTAGTTCATAATGAACATTTCATATGCATCAGTCAAGGATTGTAGAATTATATCAATCTGTAAATCCTTGTCCAACTTGACACCAAGCTTCTCAAGCTCTTCTAAATCCTTGATCATCATTAGATAATGATCTTGGATCGTCTACCCATCATGCATTTGAGCCTTAAAAAGTCTTCTAGTGACTTAATATTTGGCTGCATGATTTTGTTCACCAAACAACTCTTGCAGGTGAGCCAACATTTGGCAGCTAGTCTTAATGTCTTCATATTGGCGTTGGAGCTCATTAGACATCAAAACCAACATGTAATACCTAGCTTTGTTATCATCATCCATCCAATTCTCTAGAGATGCTCTCTGATCAGTGGATGGATGGGCAGATAAAGTGGAAGGATCCTATTCCAACACATGAGTCAACTTCTTAAAATCCAAAATAATTTTGAAGTTTCGGATCCAGTCCTTGAAGTTGGGTCTGGTCAGTCTATGGGTGTCTAGGATACGAGCTAGTGGATTGGATGCAGACATTTTTCTATAGAGAGTCAAAGTTTCTAGTTAGATTTTGTAATTAGACTTAATCAATTTATTTAAAAATTTTATTTTTAAATAAATTAGATTTTTACTATTTTTTTGGATCCCTACACTCCCTGGGTAGAGATGTAAAAATCTTCACGATCAATTAATTTCTAGTGGATGGTGCAGTCCTACCGACTGGCTCACCACCTCACCTAACAGTTATTGATGATGGGTCAACCGATGAGTGGACAACTCTTATCCAATGATTCTCTAATCATGGTGCACCTAATCTTGATCTCTAATTCATAAATCTCACCATGTCTGGAATATTGATCCACTCCTTAGTTAAGTCAGACCCACCATTTATATAAATTAGATTTCTGATTGGATCCCTCATCATATTTGAAATATTAAGCTCAATCTATCCTCCAACCCATAGCATCCAATACCTAATAAATATGGTTGCATCTTTCTGATGCAACTGAGCCACTGTAACCAGCCAAGAATAATCAACCCCAGGGAGGGCCTGCACATCTACAATGGTGGTAGACCAATTGACTTAATCTTTTCTTAGGAAGATTCAATTTAGGTCTCTTAGACTTGACTCAGTCATAATAGTTATATAAGCCTAGTGGCATGGGTTAGCTAGAACTATTAGCCACCTCAAATCAGAACTGGATTGACATAAATGGTCAGATAAGTGAGACCGATGAAAGGGATATGCCATTAACTCAACAAGAATGCATTCAAGTCGAGTAGCTTTCAATTAAAAATTAATCAATCGTATCTGCCAAACTTACCTTAGACATTAAATTGTCGAATCAAAACTAATCAGATTAGCCTACAATCCAGGCTTGAATCATGGAGCTAAATTAGGTCTTAATTGGATCGATCACATGTGACTGTGAGTTGACCTTGACCCAGACTTACAACTATTGGGTTGGTCAATTCTTAGCACTCTTGATCCCACCTAACTAACTCTTGATTCAGTTTGATCAACCACTAGACCTAATTGAGCTACCCAAGTTCGAACCCAATTTTATGAAAATATCTTAGATCTGAAAATTCTTAATTTTAGATCTAATTAGTTTCATAACCTTAATTTTTAATTAAATTTAGATTCATAAATAAAAAAAAATATGTATCAAAATTCTAAGGTTTCAGGATTTAGGATTTTACAGAAAATAAGTTCTGATTTTTTATTAAGGACGAACGTGCAGCATCCTTACATGCCATAAGAACACCTCATTAAATAGAAGGAGAGGGCCTTTAAATCCTACTTTATTCTTATGATCGGATGGCCAAGGGAAATGCCTTAATCAAAAATATAATTGAAACTATAAAACTAGTTAGATCTAGATCATATATCACATATATAATTAATGATCTAACTAATACATGCTTTGCATACATCTCATGTATCATCACTAAATTAAATTTACATATTTTTTAGATCTTAAATATCATATATAATATTCAAAAAAAAATTTAAATTTGATCATATCAAAATAAAATTATTCTAAATAATTTATAAAACTATTCTACAACTAGTCTAAACATGCATCTTTTCATATCACATATGAATAAATCAAAAATTAAAAACTTTTCATATCAAAATAATTATAATATCAAAAAAATAGAAATTAAAAAGATCTAAAATTATATTTAATCAAATTAACAACATGATTATACTAGACTACATATAGAACTATTTTATTCTCAGTCTAGTCATGCATCTCATACATATTAGATCTAAATAATTTAATTTTAGTTTTTTAATTTTAGATCTAATCACATCTGATGTGACATCTAAAACTTTTTAATATTAAATAAAAAATAAAAAAAATTAGATCTAAAATAGATCCGAAGAACTGCAATCTGGCTCTGATACCAGTTGAAGAAAAAACCTATTTTTTCAGCATAAGATCATTCAGATCTGGTTGGATCTAAAGAAATATTTCAAAATTTTTTCTCAAAATCTTAATCAAATCTGAGACTTCTCAAATCTAATCATAGAGATCTAATATTAAAAATTAAAATTAAATTAGATTTAATTTTAAGTACCTGATTTGATAATCTAATTATCCTACGATGATCCTATTGATTCATGAGGTTCTGGAAGGAGCCATGCATGCGCCTGGCCTCTACTGGTATCTACTCTAGCAGGATCTGAACATCTTCTCCTCATGAATCTCTTCTCCAAAAATTAAATTTGGATCCAATTTAAAAGGTTTTCAAAATAACTTCTGAGGGCAGCCTGTTCATCTCACGAACACAGTCACGTAGATGCTAAATCTTGTGCCAAAAATCTTGGACCTTCAACTCAAATTTGTACCTAATATTTTAGGCATATAGAAGAGATGGAGAGAGAGGATAGAGGGGGTGTGGATATCCAAGGGAAGGCTCTTTTGGATATGGAAAAAATAAATTATGTTGAAGCAATTTCATGAGAAGAGTTCTTATACAAGACATAGCACCATAAAGAGTTCCTTTTTGATAAAAAATCTTATTAATTCAATCATTGGGACTATTGGACCTGATCTCCATGAAATACCCTAGATTTTATTTGATTTTGATGCCAAAAATCCATCTAGAAGGTGGCGGCATGAAAGAATAAGGAAGAGTCTATGTGCATCTAGGACTCTTCCCTCAAGAGTTTGATCTAAATCAAACTCTATCAAAACCCTCACAAAATTTTGCACACCCAAAGTATAACTCGTGCCCTATCACATATCCAAAAATTAGAGCAAAATAATTTCTAAAGAAATTTCTAAAATTTTTTGATCATGTGACCCTCAATTCTCTCAATTGGGTCAACTATTGATCCTAGTCCAATTGCACTAGGAATGAATTTAATTTTCATAATTTATCTAATCTGGACTTATTCTAGTTAGATGAAAATAAACTCATGCAAGATATAGGAATGAGTCAAATTAAATTTGACTCGATTGTGATGAATCAAAAAGATTATAGAAGGAGAAAGTCAGGCTCAATCATGTGCTAGCACGATTACCTTGAACCTGATTGGATCTAATCCAAATCAATCAAACTTGGCTAGCTTAATTGATGACATCCAAATTCAAATCCTTATTTGTGTGATCTAGTTAGGTTCAGTTCCATATGGTAATGAGATATGTCATGATCTCCATCATCGACATCATCAAAATATCTTTTGATGGACCATAACTTTTTTGATTCATATAATTAGAATGATCGATCATCAAAATTATTCTAATTGCTCCCAAAATCCACCAGTGACATCTAGCAATATAGGTGGCAATCCATCAGAACTAAAAGTGAACCTCTTGGTGCAGCTACCTATGTGATTGGGTTCTTCTATCTTGTGCCTCGATAGGATTAGGGTTAAGGTGAACTCGTCAAACCCAATATCCATCATATGAATTAATCATTTGATTCGAGTCCTATGTGGAATCATTATAGAAACTCTTTCTATCATCTTCACTCTGCCATGGCCATGGGCTTATGAACTTGATTCTCATGATCATCATAGGGCTACTCCTCATCTACCAAGGTAGATAGATCCCTTATTGATGTAATCTAATTTCTACAATGAACGTACTATAGCCAACATACACCTTGAGATTTCAAATGGCTAGGATATCGAGTTATGGTGTAGTCAAACTACAATACCCTCAAGATGAATTGTCGATGCACCTCAGTCAAAGAATCAGACATACTACTGCAACATCGAGCCAGTCATCGATGAAAAGGTAGACTTCCTTATGAATACTCGAGGTAGTCACGCTTAGTGCCCTCGTTCTCTAACGAGTACCTATACTCTTGCTCCGGTGTCTCCACACCATAGACTCAAGGCTCATCTACTCAAAGAAAGCGATCATACACCAACTTTTTGGATCAATCACCATCCTCGTGATGATCCTACAGTCAGAAGTAATTTATGAGTTAATTATGAAAATTCATGTTTCAAATTTTTAACTCTTTGAAAATATGAATTATCATTATCATTAACTCAAAGGATGTATCACATATACTTTAAATATATACTGTGATAGAAAATAATCTTTTTATTAATTTATAGTCAAAATTATAAAATTACCTTTAGAAGTTTATTACAATTGTTAGCCAATCTGGCTTCTAGGGCATACATCTAATAGGTTCTTTTATTGAAGACTCTATATATTTTACTAGATGAAAAGTATTCCAAAAAGCTTCCTTCATCCAATTTAATATCAATTATTTTAATTTTATTTTTTTATTATTTAAAATAAAGCATCGGCAACTAAAAATATGAAAATAATTGATATTTGGTTTTCTACCTTCCAAAGATAATAAGGTGTTTTCTTTAATTGAGGAAACCAAAGCATTATTTAAGATGTCATGTGCTATAGTAATTTCTTCCACTCAAAAATATCTTGAAAGATTGCTTTTGCACAATATGGTATAATCTATTTCTTTTAAAGTTCTATTCTTTTTTTCTACCATCTTATTTTGTTGAGGTATCCTACGTGTAGAAAAATTATGATTAATTTTTTTTACTACAAAAATTTTTAAATTGATGATTTTCAAATTTAGTTCTATGATTACTTCTTATGCAAACTATAGTAGAGTTTTTCTCATTTAAAATTTTTTGATAAAATTTCAAAAATATCAAAAAAGCTTCATCTTTTTGTGCTAAGAGTAGAATCCAAGTAAATTAAGAGAAGTCATCAATAATCATAAGTCCATATCCTTTTTCTCTTAGACTTATGGTTCTAGTGAGTCCAAATAAGTCCATGTGAACTAATTTTAAAAGTCTAAAAATTAAAATAATATTTTTTAATTTGAAAGAGCTTTTAGTTTGTTTTTCAAGTTGACAAGCATCACAAATCTTGTCTTTTCAAAATTCAATTTTGGTAGACTCTTAATAAGATCCTTTTTGATAAGTTTTGAAATCAAAGCCATGCTAATATATCATAATTTTTTATGCCATAATCAATTTGTCTCATTAACTTTGGCGTCTATTGCAACTAGAAGTTAACCATTCTTCATGGAAAGATTATCAAGATCAATTATATAGACATTTCCATGTCTATATCCAACAAGCATAATGCCATTATTATTGGAACTAGAAACAATACACATTAAAGATTCAAAAGCAACTTTGAAATATTTATCACAAAATTGATTAATACTTAGTAAATTATGTTTCAATTCATCTACAAGTAAAATATTTTTAATATAGATAGAAGGAGTGATTCTTATGTTACCAACTTCAATAATACATCCTTGGTTGTTATCACCAAAAGTCACCACCCCACCTTTCTTTACTTCAAGCATGACAAATTGAGCCTTATAACCTATCATGCATCTTGAATAACCACTATCAAGATACCATCTCCTTTTTCTTCTACTAGCTGTAAGACATATCTACAAGAAAAGATTAAGTTATAATTTTAGGAACCTAAGCTTTCTTGGATCCTTTGAAATTAGTTACGATGATTTCTTTCAGAACCCAAATCATTTTGACCTTATTGTTATTTAATTTTCTTAAATCACATGAGTATACTTTATGTCATAATTTACCATAGCAATAACATGAAATATTTGAAGATGCATTGGATGAAGATTTAATAAAGAAATTCTTCAAAAGATTTGATTCTTGTAGGGATTAATGATGCGTGCTAATCTATAGCTATGGCAAGGGCACCAGTCGATCAAGTAATAAAGTAAATGAGTAGAGTATCGTTCCTAGAGGATTGAAAAATAAGTATTGAAAAGCTCTTTTCTATGCTTTATTTAGAAGATCGATTTATGAGAATAAAAAATTAAAGAACAAAATAAAGAAATAATTAAAAATTTTAAGGAAATAGAGAGAGTGTAATTATTAGGCTTTTAAACTTAAGAGCAATGTATTACTAAGGCAATCGGTTCACTAACTCAGTCAATATAATATTCAAGTTACTAGATTAATTTTATTTCATGTGACGGTGGAATTTTTTAGTTCATTTACTACCCTTTGGTCCAGGTGTAGCAAAACTATCAATATTTATTAATTACCCCTTGGTCCAGGTGTAATGTAAATAAATATTAATGTATTAAGTTTTGTGAAACCCTCTAATTAAAATACGCTGCATCCAAAGCACACTAAAATTTCTGCATGCATATGAATTCTAATTTGATTCATAATACAAGGTATATAATCAAGAAGCAATAACATAGATGTACTTGGTCCGTAACATCTATGTTCATCAGGTCAATTAGAAGATGGCCAGTAATCTAAAAGTATTAAGATCAAATTTATATACTCCTCATGAATAAAATTTAAAATTAAAAATAAATTGCTGAATATTGCATCAAAAGAGTGGCTACACCTTAGCCTTAGTAAAAGAAAATTTAGTTCATGATAACAAGTTTAAAAATAGTAAATAAAATAAAAAGTATAAAGAAATTAGACTATTTGATTGCTGAAATTAATTGTCCATCACTCTTGGCGTGGAGAACTTGGTGAAGAAAAAAAAAAGCTTCTTGATCAATGTTCTGATTGTTGGAAGAAGAAAAAAATTAAGGAACCCTTCCTTTTCTCTCAAAAATCTCTCTTCTCTTTCTACCTCTCTCCTCTCTTCCTCTTCTTTTTCTTTTTTTTTGACTGTCTCCCCTCTCTTTTTTTTTCTTCGGCAATAGCAGGCTTTTTATAGGCTGAAAGGTAAATTTTTTCATCGAAATCCTATTAAAATTAAGTTTAAAACTCTCAAAATAACTCAAAAAGAGTTCTAGACCAATTCTAACCATTGGATGTTGATCAAATGGTCCAAAAATTACTTAAAAATCATCTTAAAATTCTAAATCAAATCAAAATTCATTTGGACCATCAGATCAACCTTGAAGATCAAATCTGGGCCATCAGATGGTGCACAGGAAAGCTTATGATCTTTAGTTTAAAGTCGGGATGAATCTCAACCATTAGATCTTGATCAGGAGCTGTGGATACCGTTCGTTAGCGCATGCATTTCGGTCGTTCGATCAAATCTCAGGGAAAAGCGCCCGTCAAATTAGACAAAATTCTTAAATTATCCTCTATAGACCATGCGCGAGCCTGGTGTTGCATTGACTGCTGCATTCTTCAGTCAATCAGAGCATGCTTGTCCATGTGAAATCCTCGAAATGCCCTCTAAACGGTCCACCATGTGCCGCAAAAAATGCTAACGTCAGCTTGGTGTCAGCATTGCATCAGTGGGTCGGTCTGCTGGGTGTGGTTGGATCGGACAGTCTGCTGAGCCAATTTTTTTAAATCGGTTTGAACCGAACCGGCTTTTTTTTTTAAATTCAATTTCGGGCTCGTTTGAAGTCCATTTTGCCTGAAATTTATTTCATCTAAATCAGAAAAATAAGATCTTCATATTGGTGGCCTTCTTTCCTATATAAGATTAATAAAAATATTAATTTCTAAAAAAATAGCTTAAGTTATTTTATAATTTAATACTTTTATTAGTATATTTTTACCACTTATCACACCTCCCAACTTAGTCATTGCTAGTCCCTTAGCAATGTTTTATTTAATACCATGTTTCAATAAGATTATCCATCAAAAAGATAAAATCTAGGACTAAAGATCAAAAAGTTTAGAAAATACTGCTAATTAAGCATTGAGCTTCAGAAGCAAATTTTTCAGTCAATATAATTAAAAACTTTCTTAGAGTACATCAAAGATCTACAGCACTTGTGTTCGTGATGACTAACTTTAGCATTTCAGTGTTAAATTAAAAGAACAAAAGTATCCTCTCTTATCACCTATTTTGATCAATTTTCTATACATTCTCAATTTTATACTCATGAATTAAGGTAGCTTTCACACTGCCCCTTTTTTTTTTTTTTTTTTTTTTATGCTGAGCATCCTGGCCTTTCCTTCACCGTTTTACATGAATTTTCACACTTGACCTAGGTGCAGAGACCCAGTTACTAGGCTTTGGGCAATCCACATATACTCTGTCTTTTGTACTTTATTTTTAGGCAGGTAGCTCTTTCCTTAAATTCAAGTTTCTTTGATTAGAATGTATATTAATTATCAATTTTTAGTGATAATTGAATCCTCAGTTGGCCTTATAATCAATACCTACTTTGCCTTGTTAGTGTGCATGTGCAATTAGAAGTGCTAATAGTCTTTTAATGACCTAAGTAGGCTGCTAAAAGTCGACCAACTAATCTACTTCTTTAACTCGTTACATTCATTAGCAAATAATTCTATCTTTTATCACTTGTCCAGTCTATCTTGCTCAAGATTTTCTTCTTGACACATGATTTTTTTTTTTTTTTACCCCCTAACTTATTCTACATTGTCTTAAAGGAGAAAGAAAAATAAAGGGTGCAATAAAGGATAGGAAGGAATACACCTGATTTGGTTCAGTCTGGTTCTTTAAAGCTTTGAAATTTTGCTTGAGCTCTCATTGATTTTTTTTTGCAAAATTGAAAATACACACCAAAGCAGTAAAAGAGCAATAATAAATTACTAAAAAATAAAAGAAAAGAAAAATGATCAAAACTAAAAAGAAAAAATAACCTATCTAGTAGTTCTGATTTATAGTCTTTAGCTCGACATTCTTTGAGTTCTAACGTGGATCTTGTAATTGAAATGCTTCCTTCTCCTTTTCAAAACTTTCATTAATATAATTTTTCAGCCTGTGATCGTTTACCTTAAAGGTACCTTTTGATTCATCAAAGATCTCTATTGCTCCATATGGAAATACCTTAGTAATTGTATAGGGACCTATCCATCTTGATTTTACCTTTCCTGAAAACAAATGTAGCCATGAACTATACAAGAGAACTTGCTGTCCCTCATGGAATTCTCTTTTTACAATATGGTTATCATGCCATTTCTTAGTACGTTCTTTGTAAATCTTGGTATTCTCATAAGCATGGTGGCGAAATTCGTCCATCTCATTTATTTGCATTAACCTATTCTTTTCTGCATCTTGTATATCAAAGTTAAAAATTTTCATAGCCCAATATGCTTTATGTTCTATCTCAATAGGGAGGTGGCATGCTTTTCCAAAGAGTAGCTTATATGGGAACATACCAATAGGTGTTTTATATGCAGTTCTATATGCCCACAATGCATCATCTAATTTCAATGACCAGTCTTTTCTTGATACACTTATAGTTTTTTCTAAAATTCTTTTTAATTCCCTATTAGACACCTCTACTTGACCACTGGTTTGTGGATGATATGGGATAGCTATTTTATGAGTGACACCATATTTGATTAATAGTTTTTCAAATTATTTATTACAAAAGTGTTTACCTCCATCACTAATGATTGCTCTAGGAGTGCCAAAACGTGTAAAAATATGCTTTTTTTAAAATTTGACAACTACCTTAGCATCATTAGTTGGAAAGGGTGCTGCTTCTATCCATTTTGAAATATAATCTACAGCCACAAGTATATATTGATTTAAAAAAGAACTAGGAAAAGGTCCAATGAAATCAATACCCCAAATATCAAAAATTTCACATACAAGAATATTGTTTAAAAGCATTTTATGTCTTCTAAAGAGATTTTCAGTTCTTTGATAGTGGTCACATGAAGAGACATAAGTATGAGAATCTTTAAATAGAGAGGGCCAATAAAAATCTAATTAAAGAACCTTATAAGCTATTCTAGTTGGACCGAAATGTCCTCCTGCCTTTCAATCATGACAATGATGCAGAATTTTCTCCATTTCTTCCTCTGGAATGCATCTTCTAATGACCTGATCTGAACAACACTTATATAAGAAGAGTTCATCCCAGAAATAATGTTTAATAATAGATAAGAACCTCTTCTTTTATTGAAAAGAAAAATCAAGTGGAAAAACCTTACCAACCAAGTAGTTAATAATATCAACATACCATGGAAATGTTCTACCTGATATAGCATAGAGGTGTTCATCTGAAAATTCCTCCTTGATAGGGCAAATATCTAATTCCTTCTCTGTGATGTTTTCCAGTCTGGAAAGGTGGTCAGCAACTGAATTCTCTGTGCCCTTCTTGTCCTTGATCTCCAAATCATACTCTTATAGCAAAAGAATCTATCTGATCAATCTGGGTTTTGCATCTTTCTTAGTAAGAAGATACTTTAGAGCTGCATGGTCAGTGTATATAATAACTTTAGATAAAATAAAATAAGAATAAAATTTATCTAATGCAAATACTACTGCCAGAAGCTCCTTTTTAGTGGTTGCATATTTTTGTTGAGCTTCAGTCAAAGTGCGGCTAGCATAGTATATAGTTTGAAAAATCTTATCCTTTCTTTGACCAAGTACTGCTCCTATGGCTATGTCACTAGCATCACACATCAACTCAAAAGGTAGGGACCAATCTGGTGCTACCATAATAGGTGCCGTGACCAGCTTCTCCTTGAGGATGTTGAATGCCGGCAAACACTCATCAGAAAAATGAAAAGAAATGTCTTTACATAATAATTTAGATAAAGGTTTAGAAATTAGGGAGAAGTCTTTTATAAATCGATGGTAAAATCCAGCATGCCCCAAAAAGCTCCTAATAGCCTTAACTGAGGTCGGTATGGGTAACTTTTCGATCACCTCAAGCTTAGCTCTATCGACTTCAATACCTTTATATGAAATTTTGTGGCCTAACACTATGCCTTCTTGTACCATCAGATGACACATTTTCTAATTTAAGACAAGATTAGTATCCTCACATCTTTGTAAAATAAGAGGTAAGTTATGCAAGCATTTATCAAATGTGGATCCAAAGATAGAAAAATCATCCATAAATATTTCAAGAGAATTTTCAATCATATCATAAAAATTAGCCATCATGCATCGTTAAAAAGTAGCTGGTGCATTACATAAACCAAACGACATTCTTCTAAAAGCAAATGTACCATAAGGACATGTAAAAGTAGTTTTTTCTTGATCCTTAGGTGCTATGGCAATTTGATTATAACCAAAATATCCATCTAGAAAGCAGTAAAAATCATGTCCAGCTAACCTTTCTAACATCTGATCAATGAATGGAAGAGGATAATGATCTTTTCTAGTTGCATCATTTAATTTTCTATAATCCATACATACTCTCCATCCAATAACAGTTCTAGTAGGAATTAATTCATTATTATCATTTTGAACTACAGTAATCCCACCTTTCTTAGGAACAACTTGAACAGGACTCACCCATGAACTATCAAAGATAGGATAAATAATACCTGCATCCAGTAGCTTGATTACCTCCTTTTTGACCACTTCTTGCATCTTGGGGTTGAGTCTTCTTTGGGGTTGGACTGTAGGCTCATAGTTGTCCTCCATGACAATTTTGTGCATATAAATTGAGGGACTAATTTCTTTGATGTCTGTTATGGTCCATCCAAATGCCTTTTTATGTTTCTTTAGTACTTTTAACAACTTCTCTTCCATTGAATCTATCAAAGAAGAAGAAATAATAATAGGTAAGTGCGATGAACCTTCCAAGAAGACATGTTTTAAATGAGAAGGGAGAGGTTTAAGTTCAAGAGTAGGTGGCTCTTCAATTGATGTCTTTGGAAAAGGAGTGGATGATTTTTCTAATTCTTCAAATCATGGTCTGTATATGCATGGAATATATGGTCTGGCCTTTAACAATTTTATGCATTCTATTTGCCTTCCATCTTCAGCTGAACCCTCTTGTGATTGGACAATGCAAGCTTCAATAGGATCCTTAAACTTGTTTCCTAGAAAATACTCATGCACTAAATTGTCAATATCATCTATACGAAAATAAGTTTGATTATCATTAGGATGTTTAATAACTTTAAAAATATTAAAAGTTACTTGCTCATCTTGGACTCTAAGAATTAATTTTTCTTGTTGAACATCTATTAAAGCTCCTCCAGTAGCTAAAAAGAGTCTCCCTAAAATAAGGGGTACATCATAATCTTCTTTCATATCAAGAATAATAAAATCAATAAGAAAAATAAACTTGTTTACCTTTACCAAGACATCCTCCACTATACCTCTTGGATATTTGATGGATCTGTTGGCTAATTGAAGAATAATAATAGTAGACTTCAGTTCTCCTAGACCCAGCTTTCTGAAAATAGAAAAAGGTATGAGATTAATACTTGCTCCTAAATCACATAAAACTTTATCAAAACTACAATCACCAATAATGCAAGGGGATAGTAAAACTCCCTGGATCTTTTAGCTTCTGTGGTAATTTATTTTGAAGTATTGCTGAGCATTCTTCATTCAAATTTATTCTCTCATGCTCCTTCAGCTTTTTCTTATTTGTTAGGATTTCTTTGAGAAACTTGGCATACCTGAGGCATTTGAGTGATAGCATCTACAAAAGGAATATTAATATGTAAATTCTTTAATATTTTGAAAAAGTTAGAAAATTTCTTATCTGGATGCTGTATTTGTCTCTCTGGAAATGGTAGTGGCGGCACGTAGGGCTTCACATTTGGATCGGCAAATTGTATACCTGGAGACCATCCATCTGCTGGTTGTTTTGGTGACTGACGAATTTTAGTTGATGGTTCCTTATTTGTAGTTGGCTCTTCAGTCTCTTTCTTCTGATGTGGCTCCTCCAGCTTTGTACCACTTCTTAGGGTGATAGCATTGACTTGCTCCCTTGGATTGGTCTCCGTGTTGCTGGGCAAGGATCCCTGAGGTCTCTCAGAGATTATCTTAGCCATTTGACCTATTTGCATCTCCAAGTTTCGAATTGCTGCTGCTTTGGTACCTGTCCTAAGTTTGGCTTCCAAATTTTTTATAGTTGCTTCTTGGTTTTGCATAAATTTGACCATCAGCTCTTCCATGTTGGACTTCTTTTCAGGTACTTGGAATCCTTGGGGGTGGCTGTTGTGCTGCATTTTGATTACTCCATGAGAAATTTGGGTGCTGCCTCCATCCCTTGATTGTATGTGTTGGAGTAGGGATTATTTTGTTGCGGCCTAAAAAAATTACCAATATAATTAGCTGTATCAGTTGCTTTAGCAAAAGGATTACCTGTCTGGCAATTGCTCGTATCGTGTCCTCCTCCACACAGGTCACAGGTGATGCTCTGAACATGCATAGCTGTTCCCTTCAAGTTGTTGACTTTGGCTCTAAGGGCTGCAATTTTAGCTAGTAAGGTTGGCACGCAATCTACTCCCTGCACAGCTGCTAGTCTTTTTGGCATCATGCATTCTGTCTACCACTGATAGCTATTTGATGCCATCTCATCGATCAGATCGAAGGCTTCTTCCTCCATTTTTTGATTAATGGTTCCTCCTGCTGCTGCATCAATCATAGAACGATTAGTAGGAGATAAACCATTATAGAAAGTTTGTACCTGAAGCCATACGGGTAGTTGATGATGTGGACATCTCCTCAGCAATTCCTTGAAATGCTCCCAAGCCTCATATAGTGTCTCCATGTCCATCTGCATAAAAGAAGTGATATCGTTGCGCATCTTGGCAGTCTTGGAAGGTGGAAAGTACTTGGCTAAGAATTTTTGGGCTAGGACATCTTAAGTTGTGATAGAACCTGTAGCAAGAAGAGAATGAAGCCAACTTTTAGCTTTGTCCCATAAAGAGAAAGGAAATAACCTTAATCTAATAGCATCATCCGACACCCCATTAATTTTAAAAGTATCATAAAGTTTAAGAAAGTTAGAAATATGGGCATTCGGATCATCATGCACGTGTCCACTGAATTGGACAGTTGATTGAATCATCTGGATCATCGCCGATTTTAATTCAGAGTTGTTTGCTCATACAGGTGGTCTCCTGATGCTCGAAGCTGCATCGGCTATAGATGGTGTGATGTAATCATTTAATGGATGATGTACTGGTCGAATAGCTTCATGCTGTCCTTCGATCGCCATATCCAATCCTAGATTGATGTCGTTAGGATCTTCAGCTGCCATGTTTCTTTCTTGTTGTAGTCTTCTAATGGTCCTTTCAATTTCTGGATCTAAAGGTAGTAAGTTACTATGTCCAGTACGTGTCATGCACTGAATAAATTTTTTTTAAAAAAAATAAAATAATAATAAAAATTAAAAATAAAATTTCTAAAGTAAAGCTAGGATCAAAATTTTAATATTATTTTAGACACAATCCCCAGCAACGGTGCCAAAAACTTGATGCATGCTAATCTATAGCTATGGCAAGTGCACCAGTCGATCAAGTAATAAAGTGAATGAGTAGAGTATCATCCCTAGAGGATTGAAAAATAAGTACTGAAAAGCTCTTTCCTATGCTTTATTTAGAAGATCGATTTATGAGAATAAGAAATTAAAGAACAAAAATAAAGAAATAATTAAAAATTTTAATTAAATAGAGAGAGTGTAATTATTAGGATTTTAAACTTAAGAGCAATGTATTACTAAGGCAATCGGTTCACCAACTCAGTCAATACAATATTCAGGTTATTAGATTAATTTTATTTCATGTGACGGTGGAGTCTCCTAATTTATTCACTACCCTTTGGTCCAGGCATAGCAAAACTATCAATATTTATTAATTACCCTTTGGTCCAGGTGTAATTTAAATAAATATTAATGCATTAAGTTTTGTGAAATCCTCTAATTAAAATACGCTGCGTCCAAAGCGCACTAAAATTTCTGCATGCATATGAATTCTAATTTGATTCATAATACAAGGTATATAATCAAGAAGCAATAACATAGATGTACTTGGTCCGTAACATCTATGTTCATCAGATCAATTAGAAGATGGCCAGTAATCTAAAAGCATTAAGATCAGATTTATATACTCCTCATGAATAAAATTTAAAATTAAAAATAAATCATACTGAATATTGCATCAAAAGAGTGGCTACACCTTAGCCTTAGTAAAAAAAAATTTAGTTCATGATAACAAGTTCAAAAATAGCAAATAAAATAAAAAGCATAAAGAAATTAGACTGTTTGATTGCTAAAATTGATTGTCCATCGCTCTTGGTGTGGAAAACTTGGTGAAGAAGAAAAGAAGCTTCCTTGATCAATGTTCTGATTATCGGCTGAAGAAAAAAATTAAAAATCCTTCATTTTCTCTCAAAAATCTCTCTTCTCTTTCTACCTCTCTCCTCTCTTTCTCTTCTTTTTTTTTTTTTTTTACTATCTCCCCTCTCTTTTTTCTTCTTAGGCAATAGCAGACTTTTTATAGGCTGAAAGGTGAATTTTTTCATCAAAATCCTATTAAAATTAGGTTTAAAACTCTCAAAATAATCAAAAAGAGTTCTGGACCAATTCTAACCATTGGCTGTTGATCAAACGGTCCAAAAATCACTCAAAAATTATTTTAAAATCCTAAATCAAGTCAGAATTCATTTGGACAGTCAGATTAGCCTTGAAGATCAAATTTGGGCTATCAAATCGTGTATAGGAAAGCTTCTGATCTTTAGTTTAAAGTTGGGATGAATCTCAACCGTTGGATCTCGATTGGGAGCTGCAGATGCCGTTCGTTAGTGCATGCATTTCGACCGTTCGATCAAATTCCAATGAAAGGCGCCCATCAGATCAGACAAAATTTCCAAATTACCCTTTATAGACCATGCACGAGCCTGGTGTTGCATGGACCGCCGCATTCTTTAGCCAATTGGAGTGCGCTTCTCTATTTGAAATCCCCAAAATGCCCTTCAAATGGTCTACCGTGCGCCACGAAAAATGCTGACGTCAGCTTGGCATCAGTGGGTCGGTCTGCTGAAATCGCCAAATGCCCTTCAATTTTGGGCTCATTTGAAGTCTATTTTGCCTGAAATTTATTTCATCTGAATCAAAAAAATAAGATCTTCATATTGATGGCCTTCTTTCCTACATAAGATTAATAAAAATATTAATTTCTAAAAAAATAGATTAATTTATTTTATAATTTAATACTTTTATTAGTATATTTTTACCACTTATTAATTAAAACCAAGTCTTGCTTTGTTAAAAATAACTCTTTGACTACTAAAAATTATATATAATTTTTTAGAACTATAAGTGAATTTATCGATAATGGATTTTAGTTTTTCAACTTTCTTATTCAGATTTTGATTTTCTTTTAGCAAAGAATCCTTTTCTTTTAGAAAGTTCTCATTTTCACTATAAGAAAGTGAAGATACATCCACATGAAATATACATGGATAAAGGCTTAAAAAATATGGGGATACACCTATACCCATGTTGGTACACATGTTTGTTTAAACGTGAGTATATCTGGCTTGGGTATAGCTTATACCCATGTTATTTTCTTCCGTGTATATATCTCCTGCTTTACCAACGTAACATATAATGTAAGTGAGAGTGTATACATGGGTATAGACCTAGTGTACACCCTCCTTTATTAAACATAGATAACTAAATACACACGTATTAGAATACGTGGGAGTTATCAAAGCATGGGTATAAATAGACCTCTACTATCAATAATAAAATATGGGTAACTAAATACACATGTGTTAAAATTTCTAGGAGTTACCGAAGTATGGGTATAAATAGACATCTACTATAAATAATAAAATATGGATATATAATCAACTTTTAGACATTACTATCTTGTCCAATTTTAAAACATGGATCATCTATAATAATAAATAAAAACTAAAATGATGCATTGGTAACTTATTTAAGTATCCTGTATCACTGAATAATATATGAAGATAAAACAACTATAAATAAGATTATCTTCACCATTGTATTAAAGAGAATAGAACATACATAGTGGTAGTCTCAAAAAAATTATCCCAATTATCTTTTTAGTTTTATCAAAATTCAAAGAACAAAATCATACACCATTAGATTTTTGAATAAAAAAAGAAAGTAAATACTAGAACTCAAAATATAGAATAAATAAGTTTCAACTAATGATCTCCTGTACTTTATATATAAGTTCTAAGCTCACTTTTGCTATACCAAAAAGAGAATAAAGTTGAATTGCTGACACCAAAAAAATAACTTTATAAAATCTGAGAGTTCATTCAGCAAGACTATCCCTATCTTTTTTTGGCACCATCCATCATATCCTTAATCTAAATCTGCAAAAGAAAGAAAATATATATATATACGTATATATATATACGTATATATATATGTATATATATATATACGTATATATATATATATGTATATATATATATATATATGTATATATATATGTATATATATGTATGTATATGTATATATATATGTATATATATGTATGTATGTATGTATATATATATATATATATATATATATATATATATATATATATATATATATATATATATATATATATATTATTTTAGAGCTTAAGTAACTATTAAAAATATATGTATCTAGATACATACATAATCCTTTTACCAAATAATATGAGTGTCCACAGCATGTTTCATTAAAGCTCGACTTTTGTTCATTACAAGCAATGGAGCATCAGGCTCAATTGCATAAGAAACAGAAACCTCACAAAACATATCTCCCAAACACTTTCCCATTAACATCTTGCCTTTATCATCAAAAATGAATGTTTCTTTATCTATTTTTTTTGTGAGATATCCAATAAAATAACTTTTTTACCATGCAAGTACTAATTTCATAAGATCTAATCAGTAAGTCCTGATGATTCACTACTATGACAACATTGAACCATTCTATTAAAATCTTCAAATTTATGAAACAAAATTTCTCTTATCATTTTAGATGATTCAGGAATAGGTGGCGTGTTCAGTTGAGGAAAGGTTTATTCAGCTCTATCATCATTCTAGAAACAACTAAGAGTTAGCCAACATGATTAAAAAATATTAAATTATGAGTGTGGCATAAAGTAATTATATCATAGATACCTCTGGGCTATGTTTGGTACTAACTGATGACATTTTGTCTATTTTTGGTGAATGATCATTAGCTTCTTTCATGTTGGCAATAACCTATTAATAAATAAGTATAATCAACTTAAAACAAAAATCAAATGGCAAGTAGAGCAAACGATTATCAGCTCATTGCATGACACTTTCACTATTTCCAAAAAATTAGATGATAATTTTGAAAATAAAGATTGAGTTATCCAATCTCATTCACATGAAAATAAAAAATGAATTGCATATTCAACTAGAGTACCCACCGAAGCTATTGAATCATAAATATTTGCTACTTGGATTTGGAGAGTTCCAACTTGACCTGCTAAGTCATGAACCATTTTAAGCAGACTCTTATTTTTCTTTTTCAAGACTTCATTCACTGCTTTAGGGCCCCATAATGAACTAAGAGTTGGTCCTATCCCCAAATAATGAATCATGTCCAACCTTTCTCCACCAAACTATTTAGAAAATACCTTATCCTCTTCTGCATCTTTAAACATCTCTTGTTGGTTCCCAATAGACATGTGTTAATTACAAGGAACAAATATTATAATAAAAAAAGACATACCTATAATTTAATTAACTAATAAAGGATACTTGCAACAAGTCCAGCAGTAGTATCATTTACAGGATTACCATCCTTTCTAGTACGAGTCTTGGCCCACATGCAGGGGCGGCTCAATTTTTTTCCTATCCTTTTGAATTGAATATACAATATAAGAAAAGATTAAATGAACACAATAAACATATTTCTCAAATCAAGCACTTAAAGAAATTTAGATGTGTTTTACCTTTAGGTAATTGATTTGTGCAAAGCTCCTTATTCTTGCACAATGTAGGTACTTATACTTCTTCTTGCATTCAATATTGGTATCTGCCCTATTCTGCCATTATTCCATATATACCAAAATTTAAGATCGACCTTAACCACAACAAAAAAAATTAAGCTCAATCAATAAAAAATAATAATTTCTATATACCTGCCACTATAGAGTAGACCAACTATTTGTAGCTTCCTTCCATTGAGCCTCTGGGATATTTTTAGGAACTTCACCTTTCCTTTTTCTATATACCTTTCCTTTCTATTGCATAGCTACATGACAGTCATGACTTTTCAACCCCCATATCTTTCCATGCACTGGGTTAACATGCCTAGAGATGTTAGCTACGTACCCATCAGGAACCTTTATATCTTTAAGAACTTGGCATATGCTTTCCTTCTCCTTTTTACTCAATATGAAGTGAGCTAGTGGCAACTATTGGGAATAGTGTCCCAAAGCCAATCGCTAGCTTGTTGATGGTTGTACTATTTCTTATACTTGTATATAAATTATTAATAAATAAAATTTATTTTGGCATTTTATCATCATAAATTCTCACATCTTCTAATGAACTTTTATGTTGTGGTGATATCTTTAGGACTATTTAGAATCGACAAAGAAGAATTTGTCATTTAGTCCTTAAACCTATTTATGATCAAATGATACATTATTACCAACAACGACGATGTTTATCGAGTGTAGGTTGTTGTGTGCCATATAGGTTGGTTATCCTCTTAACCAAGAAGTATAAAGACACTGCTATGGCATTCAGGTGAGATGTAGGGGTACATCTACATTGAACATGATCAACTCTGGAGATTTTCTACTATCAAGATTTACTCTAATGGAATATGGGTATAAATATCCTTCCAACCTAAGATCACCATGGTGACTTCCAAGCAACTCACTCTGCTTTGGTGCTAAACTACCTAAATTTTTAATTCAATGATAGAAGGTTTTTGGGCATAGTCAAGTACTTGAGGAGTCGGTGCATGTATCAAGATGGGATTGATCACTCCTGATTTCAAGGGCTGTGTTCAATTATGTTTTAATTTAGCAAATTCTTAGTTAGGATAGTTCTAGTGAGGGGTCACAGGACTAATTGCTTTGAGACACGATTTGGATGTATCTTTCAGGATTGACAGTTTAACTCTAAGTTATCCTCATACACAGAGATCAAAGAGATGAATTATGCGATAGCCATATTCACGTAGATTCTGAATATTGTGATTACGACTATTCGATCTATCCAAATATTGGATACCATTGCTAGATAGTCACTTCAATTTGTATAGAAAGTGGTTCTTATGCTACTGGCTTAGGTTTGAACCTATGGGGTCTCACATACTAGAGGTTCCTATTAGATCTAATGGCTGATGAAAAGTCCCATTATACTAGGACTCCATGGTCAAGAGTCCTACTAGATTAGGATTCTTCGATCGAGACTCTGACTGCATTAGAACTTTGAGTCCTGGTTATTTGGGACTCTATGATCAGGAATCCCAGTGGACTGAGACTCTATGGTCAAGAGTCCCACTAGATTGGGACTCTTCAACCAAGAGTCCTACTTTTCTAGGACTCTGTAATTGAGAGTTTGGCCTTTGTGATCACGAGTTCCACTCGTTTCGAATATCGGGATCAAGAGTCCCACTAGTTTGGGACTCTTCGATCAAGAGTTTTATTTTGATGGAACTCTATTATCTAGACACCCAATGGATTTGGACTCTATATTTATGAAAGATTTAATTAATGATTTGATCACTAATTAACTTAATTTGATTGAATAATTATTTTTAGATCAAGTGTAATTGAATTAGATTCAGTTTGGTTTGACCTCATTAGGTTATGAGATGACCTAATCACCGAGGAAGTATGATCGCTAATTTAATCAGGGGTTGGGCTTATTTAATTCTTGATTTGATTAAAATTTAACTAAGCCTAATTAAGTCTAAATGAGTTGGGTTTAATCTAGTCCAATTGGGTCTAACCAATTTATGTTGGGTTGGTTCAATTAGATGAATAATTATGAGACTAGTTTGACCTAGTCTTCCATGTGCCACCTCACCCTCTTTGCACCATATTTTTCTCCACGAGAAAGATGTTCTCATGAATAATTTTTCATTCAAAAGAAGGCTTGTGCCCTCCCTTCTCACACCCCAAATGGATCAGCATGATCTAGTCACAATTTAAATTCAAATAGGTTTTGAGTTCAAATAAGAAACCACCTCATCCAAAACTCTCCCTCATGCCATCTCTCTTGTGCACCCTATATATAATTCCATAATTTTTTTTTTAGGACATGCACAACTTCTAAGAGATTTCCATCTGGTGCATGAGCCATTCCCAATGCGAAAAAAATAAGAAAAAAATTTGAGAAGTAAATTTGAGAGAGAAAACTAGGAACTAGGGTTTGAGTGCTATGCTGCCCTAAATCTTGATCTAGGGTTTCTATTCTGATTTTGCAAGATCTGAGCATTAGATCTTAATGAGATTTTTTTTTAGTACTTCCTCATCCTCTCTTCTACACATCCTATTGATCTAGAGCATTCAATGTTTTGGTGGAGGGAGATCAAAATTGTTCGATCTAATTATCAAAAGCATTCTTTATCGAGCTAGCACTCGAGAGGAGCCGATCCGGATTAGGATTTCGTAAAGACTATCATGGAGGCCAGACATGTATGTGGCTGCATCATGATGATCAGATCTACTTGGTGATTAGATCGGTGGTGATTCAATTGCAGAGATCGTCTGCCCATGCAAGTTAACATATTCTGAACACATAGCATAATAAAAATTATTTTACTATTGATAGCCTTTTATTTTTGGATTTAATTGCATGAATATATTTCATATTAGATTCTGGTATTGTTGGGTTTTTAGATTAGATCTATATTTTTTTAAAAATTAATTAGATTAATTTTTATTTCTGCTTCGATTAATTTTTGAAAAAGTTTCAAAAGTAGAACTAGAAACCCTACATGCTTTCCATCAATGGCATCTGAGCATCCAGGTTATTTAATGTGATCTATATGAATGTTTAGATTATTTTTTAGATTATATCTAAATAATAATTTAATTTTTTAGATCTAAAAATAAAATAACATGATCGCACAGACCGTAGGTTATCCTACTATAGGGTTTACCCCCTACAGTGTAGGTTATCTTGGTACATACTGATCTAGATCATTAAATCATAAAATTTTAAATCTGATCTAATAATTTTTATGATTTGATTATATAATTTTAATCTAATTTTAATCATGAATAAGAGTTTAGATTAGATCTAATTTGATTTATGATTTTTAATGTATTATACATAGATATAGATTAAAACCTACAACTAGTACTGTTTGTGAAATGAGCTGACCTAATTTTTTTGAAATAGATCGACCCATTTGGTGAATAGTGCTAAGTTGTGTTGAACCTTTCAAAACTTTAAAAAATATTTTCGAAATATCGAACCCCAACCCTCAGTCCAAAAACTTAATTAAGAATTAGGTATGTTGAATTAGGATCTAGAATTATGAATTAAAGATCCTAAGTCATAAATCATAAAATGTTAGTTATTGGGTTAGATGAATTAGATCCATTAATTAGATTAGACCTAAGGTTAGTTAAAGAATAGACTAATTTAGAGTAATTGATCAAATCTAATCAAATATTGATTTAGATTAGGTCAAGGACTCTTTAGACTCAATTACAATAGTTGTAATTGGTCAAATCCATGCCTTTAATAAGGATCAAATGGTCTTGATTCGTGGCTACGCGGTCGAACCCGAAATTACTAGGTTGGTCAAATTGAAACTAATGAACTAGATGGTGTCTAAGGTAAGTCTGAAAGTTCAAACCAGTGATTATTAATTGAGAGCTACTCGTACTGATTTGGTCTTTGATGAGTTAATGGCATATCACTTCCACTGATCTCACTTACCTAGCCATCCTGGTGAGTTAGATTTTGATTAGATTATTTGGTGATTTAGGCTCATCCATGTTAATTAGGTAAATCAGTATGACAGATTTAGATGCTCCTAATACCAGCTTTAATTAAATCCTTTTGATCTAACTTGATGAAGTCAGTGGAAAGATCAAAATTGACTGGTTAATTTTCTTTAAAAAATGAGTTATTCAAATCTTCTAAAATTATTAGATCTTTAAAAATAAAATAGTTATAATGATAACTAGGTCATAACCTTCCATTAAATTGAGTGATAATGAGTCCATTAATTTAATAATCATTGGAGGCCCAAAGGCCTGATGTTTATTGATTGATGAAATTATCATTCATAATATAATAATTTGGTCGTGTCTTTCTAATGATGGTCAGGTTGAACGGCCAAAATCAGATCTGATCATTCAGTGGTCAGATACAACATATATGGTCATGTTAATGGTTGGACCTAACCGGATCTTTTCAATGGAGGCCAAAGCCTACTGATTAGGTTCCTGGGGCAAAATTAAAATACTAAAAGTTATTTAGAAAAATAATTGATTATGAACCTATCCATAGATGCACATAGGTTGACCAACCAAAGTTGGACTCGTGTGTAGTCCGTGTGTATTCTAATATCCACTAAGAAATTAAAGTAATTTCTCAAATTGGAGGTAGAGGCTACTAGTTTGTATAAAATAGTGGGAGAACCTTCAGACTAAAGTCCAAGTCTTTAGAATTAATAATTCATATACTAATTAGGTTTGATTTTTCTTAATGTAGATATGGCCACTACACTGTCACTCCGATCGTTGTTAGATAATGACAAATTAATGGGATTCAACTTCGATAGCTGGTATCAAAAGTTAAAAATCATCCTAGAGCATAAGCGAATCTTTTATGTACTGATTGATCTGGCACCTAAGGAGCCAGCTCCAAATGCTAAAGAAATGGTCTGAGATACTTATCAGAAGTGGCTCAATGATTGCATCACCATTTGGTGCATTATGCTAGCAGCAATGAATGACAAGTTCACATTACTACAGAACAAGACTATCAGAGCAATTTGTAACTACTGTAGTAGCCTAAAAAATTGCTGCCATAGGCTATAGCAATGTTAGCTAACCGCTGCCACTACGGGCATCGCCACAGGTCTATGGCAGCGGTTATGAGAATCGCTGCCATATATAGCCTATGGTAGTGGTTTTATAACCGCTGCCATTGCTCGACCTATGGCAGTGGTTCTATAACCACTACCATATCTCAAGATATGACAACGATTTCGTAACCGCTACCATAGCTCAACCTATAGTAGCGATTTCGAAATTATGGCCATAGCTTGACCTATGGCAGCGGTTATGGAACCGCTACCATAGATCTAATGTAGCAGTTTCATAACCGCTGTCATAGATTAATGGCAGTGATTGGCACATAATTTGTTGCCTCATTTGGCAGCCTACGACATCGATTTTACAACCACTGTCGTAGCTTTTGAATAATAAAAAATATAATATTTTTAATTTTTATATATTTTATCTGATAAATATAGAGATATATATAACATAATAAAAAATATAAAAAAATATTATAAATATAAGAATATTTCTAAAATGCTCAAATTTTATTATCAAATAAAATTTATTATAATATTTTTTAAAAAAAATACATCAAAAGTTTTCTAAATCTACATCATCGTCGTCATCGGGAGATGGAGCACGAGCTGGAGAAGCTAGAGCTGGAGTTGGAGGAGCTAGAGCTAGAGGGGCTGGAGCTGGAACATCGGCCAACATGTCCCCAAGGCTCATAAAGTTTATTCTAAAATACGTGCTGAGCCTCGTCACCATGGCGCTTAGGATGCCCTCTACATAAGATGTGCACTCCTCTGCATGATCTGCCCATGCCGTAGCTTAAGCTTCCTATGCCAATGTCTCCTCAAGTAGATCCTGACTGATAACATCGAAAGCATGTGAAGAGACGTTCGTCTCAGACTAGTAGCTCGTCAATGTATGTCCGGGCCTGCATTGGATCCTCCTAGAGTGCTCAAGTCTTAAGACCTAAGATAGATGGTCATAAGGGCCAGAGGTGTCCAGGCCCTCGCTTGCGAGTGTATCTAATTGCTCTTATAATTATAAATTCAAATAAAATTTTATAAAAAATGCTATAATACTGATAATATATACTAATATATTTATTACTTACAAAAATTTTTTCGATTGCAACATTCATCGGCCTGTCCTTCTTGTCTGTACGGCTGGATCAGAAGATCTTGCTATAGCTGGGCATCACTCCATCTCTCATCAGCTATAATAATGGATTAGTTCATTAGAAATATGAAAAAAATATTAATTTAATTTATCTAGTAAGATTTAGAATTCATTACCTCTCTATGCATATGACTTGCCATAGACTCGTGGCCTAGAGTGTGCGTATACTCCTAGGCTATCTAGTTCTTCCGATTTTGATGGAAGATAGCCTAACAAGTATTCAAAAAAAATAATAAATATTTAAAAAATATTTAAATATAATTTTAAGTATATTAAAAAATTTAAAAATTAAAAATTTTATCTCAAACTCCTGGCTCCTCCAATGTCTAACCATCCCCTCCCACTAACTCAAAGGATAGTTCCATATAACTGTTGTCCCTAAGAATGATTTTGATGAGCACAAAATAATTGAGAGGGATACTAATAATTTCTATTCTTGAAGATATTATTAAAAGTCATTTCAAGATTTTCAAGAATTTTTTTATTATAAAAATTTGGTTAAAGATAGTCAATTTGAAATTTACTTGAGTTGGAGCAAAAATTAAAGTTTTTCGAAAGCCTCAAGAACTTCCAAGATGATGTCGATTCATTTGGAGGTGGTCTCAAATTATTTGAAAGCTTAAAAGTAAAGATATGACATTTTGGATAAAAGAGGACGATCCCTAGGTCGATCCTTTTTCTTTGGCAACTGGCATGCAAAACTGGCATGCTATTTCTGAACTGGCATGCAAAAAGAGGCGACCTATGGAATGCTCCATGAAAAAAGGGGTGACCTATGGGGTGCTCCCTGTAGGTTCTATGCATAAGATACAAAATACAGACTTTCTCGCCTGTTGCAAAAGGGGCGACCCATGAGGCGCCTCCTAAAGAAACTGCACAAAACCATGGAATGTTGTTTTTCTCGCCTGTTATGAAAGGGGCGATCTAAGGGGTACCCTCTGCGATGGAATTTCTGCAATGACTATTTTTTTCTCTGTTCGGTGCATTTAATATTTTCTAAATGATCTCCAACAGCTACTATTCATCTTTCAGCATTGAATGAGGGTTTAAAAGCATTCAAAAAGAAAGAAAATCATTAAGAAAATCAAATGAATATTCAGCTCAAAGAAAACTCAACCCTAAGTAAGAAAAGCATTGATTTCAAGCTCAACCACTTCTCCAACATGCATTCAAGTCTTCAATCTCTTTGAAAGAATTCTTAAAAGCTTCCTCTAGTTTGTGTAATGATTTTTTAAAGCTTTATTATGCTCATTAAGGAGCTAAATGTGTTGAACTTGTACATCCTCTTTCATTCTATTTTACTATTTTGGGGCTCAAGCTTTTGGGGATTTTCAAAGCTTGGAAAGGTTGATCCGAACCTTGAATTAGATTGTATTGGATTGTCTTGTACCCAGAAAATAAGTTTTCTAGCTTGGGATAGCTAGGGTCAGAGGATCCAACATTGTATTCATTTGAATATATTAGTGAATTGAATTTTCAAGTAGGAGCTTGGAGAGTGGATGTAGGTGCAAGATTGGCACCGAATCACTATAAATCATTTTGCTTGTATTGATCTCTCTTCTTCCTCTTTACTTACTCTATTATGCTTAATTTCTTTCCATTAAATTAGGCTATTGCATCTTACTTACCTAACTCACCTCACTTCATTTAAAACTTCAAAAGCACATATTGCAGTTCTATTTTTAAGTTTAAATTTTGAAAAGAAACCTAATTCACCCCCCCTCTTGGGTTGCATAGCTGGGCAACAAGTAGTATCAGAGCCCAGTGCTCTAGCCCTTTCTTGATTTCACCATCAAAAGCTAAAGATCTATGGCAACTCAAGTTGATACTTCATTTGCCGAGAGACAATCCACAAACCAACCTCTACTTTTCAATGGGTCGAATTATACCTATTGAAAAGCTCAAATAAATATATTTATTCAAGCTCTTGACTATGACATATGGAGTGTTATAGTGAATGGACCTCACTCACCCACAAAATAAATTGATGGAAAGGACATTCCCAAACCTGAAGATGAGTGGGATGAGATTGACAAAAAGATGGCACAAGTTAATGCAAAAGCCATGAATGTTTTATACTATGCCCTAGATGCAAATAAATTCAATATGATTTCCACATGTAATTTTGCTAAAGAGATATGGGATAGATTAGAGGTAACTCATGAAGGTACAAATCAGGTAAAAGAGTCTAAAATCAATAAGCTTGTCCAAAAATATGAACTTTTCAAAATGGAACCTAATGAATCTATTATCCAAATGTTTACTCATTTCATTGATATTATTAATGGACTTAAAAGTCTTGGTAAGTCTTATACTAATAATGATCTTATGAGAAAGATATTTAAGTCTCTACCAAGAACTTGGGAAGCTAAAGTCACAGCATTTCAAAAGGCCAAGGATCTTAACACCTTACCATTGGAGGAGCTTCTCGGATCACTTATGACACATGAACTTATCATGAAGCAACATAGTGAAGAAGAAACCAAAAAGAAGAAGACTATTGCTCTCAAGTTCGTTGCTCAAGAAGAGGAAGACTCAAACCAATCAAATAATGAAGATGAAGATAAGGAGCTTGCTCTCATAACCCAAAAATTTAAGAGATTTATGAAGAAAAGGAGGCAAGGATTAAGAAGAAGGCCAATAACTAAGGGAGAGCCAAGCAAAGAGAAAGAAAAAGAGCAGCCCCTTATATATTATGAATTCAAGAAGCCGAAATACTTTAGATCCAACAGTCCTTAATTTTAGAAGACTCCTAAGAAATTCAAAAAGAAGGCTATGGTAGCAACATGGAGCGACAGTGATGAATCAAGCTCCGATGATGACACCCATGAAGAAGCCAACCTTTGTCTCATGGCATATGAAAATGAGGTAACATCTAAACCTTCAAATAACATTACAATTGATGAATTGCAAGAGGCTTTTAATGATTTATTAGATAATCTAAGGAAGTTAGGATTAAAGAACAAAGAGCTAAAAAAGTAAAACCAATATTTACTCAAAGAGAAAGAAGAAATTTCAGTTGAAAATAAAACTCTAATTCAAGAAAATCATAATCTAAAAATTGAAGTAAATAAGCTGAAACCTATAGTAGATAAATTTACCTTAAGTTCAAGTAAATTAAATATAATTCTAAAAAATTAAAGGACTATTTATGACAAAGATAGTCTTGATTATAACCCACTAAAAAAATAAAAATTTTTGAAGAACATATTTGTGAACTCTTCTTAAAGTACTATTTAATGTTTCAGCTATGGTAAATTAGGTCATAAATCTTTTGCATGCTACTCTAACAAATTTGGGAGCTCTCATATAAAAGTTGTACGGGTTCCTAAAGGAACCATTATGACTAATCAAGGAGGATCCAAGAAAGCTTGGGTACCTAAAGTTAAAACCTAATTTTCTTGTAGGTATGTCTTGCATCCTGAAGATCAAAAAGGAGTTGGTATCTTGATAGCGGATGTTCAAGACATATAACCGATGACGAATCTAAATTCATCATTCTTGAAGCAAAAGATAGGGAGATGGTCACCTTTGGAGATAATGGCAAAGAAAAAATCATTAAAGTAAATAACATTGGTATCACTCCCTTCGCTTTTATTGAAAATATTTTGCTAGTAGATGGTCTCAAGCATAATCTTTTAAATATTAGTTAATTGTGTGATAAGGGTTTTAAAGTTACTTTTGAATCTACCTTGTGCATTATAACTAGTCCTAGTAATGAAAACATGAGATTCATTGGATATAGGAATGAAAATATTTACATGGTAGACTTGAATGATTTATCTTTGCAAAACATGCAATGCCTAGTAGCAATAAATATAAAGATTAGTAAAACTAGTTGGCTATGGCACTATATGAAGGGAAATTCTGATTTCCCGATCCAGGTTCGTTCAGATCTGATCAGATCAAGAGATATATTTTAAAATTTTTTCTCTTGATCCCAATCAGATCTTGATATGTTTTAGATCTGATTCTTATTATTTTAATAAAATAAAATTAAAAGATAAATTAAATCAAATTTAATTTATCTGATCTGGGTAATCCTGTTATCCTGTTGATGATCCTGTTTGCAGCGGAAGGTTCTGGATCTTAGCCATGCAAGCGCCTGGCCTCTACCGGTATCCACTCGAGGTTGGATCTGGAGATCCTCTTCTTCTCTATCACACCTCCAAAAATCAGATCTGGATCTGATCTGGAGGATCTTCAAAACTCTTTTGAAGATGAGCAGTCGTCCTTTGCAGCAGCGCAGCCTTCTTACTTTTGATCGCCTTTCTTTGATCTGAATCACACCAACCAAGGTCCAAAACTCCTTTTGGACATGGAGAGCAAGGGGAGAAGGTGGTTTGGCATGGAGAGGGAGGGGAGAGGCAGCCTTGGGGCGTGGGGAAACTATGATCTCATCATATCTCTAATCTGAGTTGGATACAGGGTCTTATTTATAGACTAGCTATGATCCAACTCCTCTTCTTCCCAACCAATCACAACCCTTTGTGAAATCAGATCTAAATCTGATTGGTGGGAATAGAGACCCCTGGATTCCTCCTTAGAGGGTGCCTAAGACCAGTCAAAGTTGGTTCTTAGAAGAACTCTAATTGGAATCCAAAAAGGAGATGGAGTCCTTGTCCAACAAGGACTCCTAGGCGCCTCCAACTTGGGCACACGCCTAGGGTGGCGTGCGCCCTCTTTCTTGCCAGGTTCTGGCAGGGGGACAGGCCCCCACCAGCTCTCCAATAGGTGCATGACATGTGGTCAAAAGTCAAAGTGTCAATGGTCAACGTTTGACCAGTCAAAGGTAGACTTTTGACCAAAGTCAAAGAACAAGAAATGGCAGGTGACCAAAAATGGCAGGTAATGTCTTACAAAATAAGACAACCTTTTCTGACTTGGACAACCTCCAGTCAGACCATATGAAGGCCTCTGATTGAGCACAAACTCCTTTGGCTCAGACAGGATAACTTATTTATGATAGTAAAAGAAGAACGTTAGGTTCAATCGAGTGCTAGCACGATTTCCTTGAACCTAATTGAATCTCATTCAGATCAATTGAACTAGATCAGTTCAATTGATGATCACCAGATTCAAATCCCTTGTTTGTGTGACCCAGTTAGGTTTAGTTCTGTATGGTAATGGGATATGTCATGATCTCTATCATCGGACATCATCGAAACTCCTTTCGATGGATCAGAAACTCTTCTGATTCGAACAGCTAGAATGATCGATCATCTAAATCATTCTAATTGCTCCCAAAATCCACCAGTGACACCTAGCAGTATATGGTGGCAACCCATCAGAGCTGAATGCGAACCTCTTGGTGCAGCTACCTGTGTGATTCAGTTCTTCTATCTTGAGCCCCGATCAGATTAGGGTTAAGGTAAACTCGTCAAACCCTAGTCTCTGTCATATGATGTAATCATTCGATTCGAGTCCAATGTGAAAATCTAAATAGAAACTCTTTCTATTATTTCACTCTGCCATGGCCATGGGCTTCTGGACTTGATTCTCATGATTATCATAGGGCTGCTCCTCTACCACCGAGGTAGATAGATTCCATCTTGATGCCATTCAGTTCCTACAATGAACATGTCATAGCCAACATACACCTCAGGGTTCCATATGGCTAGGAGACCGAGTAATGGTGTAGTCAAACTATAACACCCTCAAGGTGAACTGCCGATGCATCTCAGGTCAAAGAACCAGACACACTACTGCAGCATCGAGTCAGTCATTGATGAGAAGGTAGACTCCCTAATGACTACTCGAGGTGGTCACGCTCAGTGCCCTCGTTCTCTAACGAGTACCTATACTCTCGCTCCGGTGTCTCCACACCATAGACTCAAGACTCATCTACTAAAGAGAAGCGATTGTACACCAACCTTCCGGATCAATCACCATCCTCGTGATGATCCTATGGTCGAGGAGCAATTTATGAGTTAATAATGATTATTCATGTCTTAAATTTTCAACTCTTGAAAATATGAATTATCATTACCATTAACTCAAAGGATGTATCACAGACACTAAATACACATATGTGATAGAAAATAACCCATTTATTTCTTTTAGTTAAAATCATAATTTTGCCCCTAGAAGTATATTACAAGTGTCAGCCAATTCTGGCTTCTAGGGCACATATATCTAACAATCTCCCACTTGTCCTAAAGCCAATTGGCTACAAGTCTAAGTCCCATCTTCTCAAGGTGGGCTTCGAACTTCTGCTGGCTCAACGGCTTTGTATGTGGGTCTGCCACATTATCTGCGGAGTCGACTCTCTTGACCTCGACGTAACCCTTCTTAAGGTAATCGCGGATGAGGTGGTATCGCCACTCAATGTGCTTGGATTTCTGCTGAGACCTTAGCTCCTTAGCAAGGGCTTTGGCGCCATTGTTGTCGCAGTATAAAGGAATGGCATCTGATGGCATTACTCCGATTTTTGCAGCAAACTTCTTGTACCAGAATGCTTCCTTCGCAGCCTCTGATGCAGTGATATATTTTGCTTCCATGGTGGAATCTGCTATCACCATTTGCTTGGAACTCTTCCAGCTGACAGCTCCACCACTGCACACAAACAGACTACCAGATGTCGACTTTCGCTTATCTATATCGGTCATGAAATCCGAGTCTGTGTATCCCTGAACTTGGAGTTCTCCGTTACCAAAGACCAACATTATATCCTTAGTTCTTCTCAAGTACTTAAGGATACATTTCACAGAAGTCTAGTATTCTTCGCCTGGATTTGACTGATATCTACTTGTGACACTCACAGCATGGGCTATATCAGGTCGTGTACATAGCATGGCATACATGAGGCTCCCTATTGCAGAAGCATAAGGGATCTTGCTCATGCATTCTATTTCCTCAGGTGTGCTGGGGCACATCTTCTTGGAAAGATGAATACCATGTCTGAAGGGTATTAATCCCCTCTTAGAGTTTTTCATACTAAACCACTTTAGTACTTCCTCTATGTACATCTTCTGTGAAAGTCCTAGCATCCTATTCGGTCTATCCCTATAGACCTTAATTCCTAGAATAAAGGATGCTTCACCTAGGTCTTTCATGGAGAATTCCTTGGACAACCACATCTTGACTGATGTCAACATGGGAATATCATTCCCAATAAGGAGGATGTCATCCACGTACAATACGAGGAAGACAACAATGCTCCCACTGACCCTTTTGAAAACACATGATTCCTCTTCGTTTTTGATGAAATCAAACTTTTTGATCACATCATTGAAATGAGTGTTCCAGCT
>QRFJ01000585.1:432102-537528 GCA_006176705.1 Cocos nucifera
GGAACAACATTCTTTAGAACCCATGCGGATATAGTTTCCATTTTAATTTTCATTCTTCCTGGACCAAAATTTTGCTCATAGGACACCTTTAGACTTAATCGTTTCAAACTTCTGATTATGTCATCCCACATTTTATATTTTCAAAAATACTTAAATCCATCTTATGGATTATCCTACGTCAGGATTTTTTGCTATTATTGAAATACAGTGATGCATTCTTCTCCAACTTTTTAGAGTGGTTTAATCCCATTTTTTGATCGCTCACCAACTTCGTAAGTACTTGAATTATGCGTAGAAATCTGTCATTACTGAATTAGAAAATTCAGTTTAGTTTTGGTACCAAAGCATAGTGAAGTTACTTCAAGCCACTTGTGGTTGATCTCGGGGTTCTAAGGGATACTTATACTATATTCCATCAGAGAAATCTTGATAATAGAATAGCTTCTAGAAGTTGATCATGTTTGAGTGACTGATGTACCCTTACACTCACTGTATGTCATTACCAATGTATCTCCAACTCCTTGGTTAAGAGATAACCAGCCTATATTGGCATAAACGATCCTATGCTCACGCAAAATTGTTCATCCTATTAGAATAATTATTTGATCGTTGAACTATGTTTAAGACTAATTGATAAAATTCCTTTTTTTTCAGATATCTAAATAGTCCCTAAGGATTCATTCACAACAATAGAGTTAATTTTGAAAGATATAGAGATTTATGATGGAAAATACCAAAAAATATTTATTTTATTCATTAATAAATTAATTTTATAATTACAGGTAGCTTCAACCGTCAGCAAGACTGACAGTTAACTTGGGACACATTTTTCAATTAGAGTATCCTTTGCTATCGGCTCTTGGCTTTGAATTTGACTCCATCTTGTTTCTGAAGCGTACCTCCTTCTTAGTGAACACCCACTTTGAGCAATAGGGCCGAGCACCTTTTTTGAAAAAATCCACTACTGCCATGTTTTGAATTTTCTTTAGTGATTCAATCTCCCTCATCATGGCCTGCAATCCATGACTCATGGTCTTCATCAACTAACCCTGCATAATTTTTTGGACCCTTTATTAGCAGTGATGAAGAGGCATTAGTGAGATAGTTCCTCATCAATGCCATTAAATATTGATAGTCTTCTTGATAGTATTGCTAGGGCTTGTGCAAAGCTACTCCCCACTGTGGCACCATTGCTCATGCTATGAAATCTATGGCTGACCTTACACATAAACTTAAATAAGTTGGCTCTTCCATGCTGGTCTCCCATCTAAGTAACTATCTCCTATCCAGCTCTACCTCAATAGGGAACATTCCTATAAGTGGTTGTGGACTGCATGTCATCTATCTCTGAATTTTGCCACCACTGTTCACATCATTTTCTTGTTCCTCCTATACTCCCAGACCTCTCCAAGGATGCTCTTCTCATCAAAAATAATATCCCTACTATCATTAATTCTGCACTTCAGATCATAGTAGGTTACCCCTTGGACTCCTTGACGGATACCTAAATAAATATCATCTTTTGAGATTTTGGGGTCCAACTTGCTGCTTTCGGTTGCCTCCCATATGTGCATAGGCTGGCGCAAAACCAAAGATCTTTTATATGGGCCAAGCTCACCTTCTTTTCCACTCTTAACCTCCTCTGGAATTGCCTTTATTTAGCTTGCAATGAGGGGACCTATGACAAGAAAATTAAGAAAAAAGTTAAAGCCATTCACCCCAAAAAGATTTTTTTGGAAGTGATGTCTACCTCAAACTCTATGCCTTTCTCGGTGAGTGTTGGTTTCATCCTCTTACGACACATTTTACTGAAAAGTCAATCTTCACTTGTGTTAATGGTGTTTGATGCCATTTTTTTCACAGTACCTCCTAAACTCTAGGCTTTGTATACTCCATCCATTATTGACCTTTAAGAGACTCACCTATCTCCCTAAACTCCTTCTCAACTTCAGCTCTCCAGCTCGAACTGGGCAAACACCTTTTGATTTTTTTTTAATAGTATTAAATCCACATCTTTTCTTGGAGTTAATCATCAATGAAAGTAACAAAAACCTTATCCCGCGTCAAGCTAATACAGGAGCCGGTCCCCAGTCCCCACCACATCGAGTGATTAAGTCCAAACACTCCTTCGTTACGCTTGATACTGTTGGCCAAATTTCTTACTTCTATTGCCAAAGATGCATGAACTCATATAAATCTATGCCCTTCCTTTTTTTTAGGCATAGATTCATCCCTCTTTACTGAGTTTTTTGTGAGCCCTCTATCACTATATGACCCATTCAATAGTGCCACAGTCGGATATAAGAGTTTCTCCTTCCTTTGTGCCATTGCTAGCCACCTCTGCACCAATCAGTTCATAACTGAGCCTTCTATTTCTGTAAGATTATTGCTCAGTCTTCTACTCTCATCACCACCAAGGCTCCCTTGAAATCTTTCAAGCATCTACTCTCAGCTTGGCTACTAAGCATAACCCTGCTCCTGCTTCCCTCCAAGAGGCTCAAAGAAATTAGATTCTTTTTTTTAGCTCTGCTACACGTCTGACATTCGATAATGTTACAAATGATTCATCATAACATCCTCATCCTAATAGCCTACTCCAGTACTTTGCATAGGTGATCATCTTCATGCTGACACTTCCACTTATCAATCTTCTGATTAGGTAGCAAAACACTCCTGATGAGAAGTATAGTTGGTGTGAGCATGCTGAATCCAATGTCCATGTAGTATCGCACTCTATGGATCCATCTAATTAACTGTAGGTTATCTACTTCATCGAAGCTGTATCATCACTCTTGCTGGCCTTTCCTTTTTCTAACTTCAAAAGGACAATTTCTGCCTCAAGTGTCTAAGCTAATAATTATTTGTAGCATTTTCAATATCTTCTTTATGATCTCGAGCATTTAAGATTTGCCCTGAATTTTCCTTTTGTCTTCTCCATTGATCTTTTCTGGTCTTCTCATTCATAGCAAAGATCTAGATTTTAGGATCTTCTTTGTAGATCTTCTTGCTCTACTCATTCGGTCTAAATTACACCAAACCAATTTCTTTATAGTTTAGATCTTCTTCCCATAAACTAAGTTGTTATTAGACCCATTATAAGAATCTGGAAGGAACATAGTAGCAGCAATGCCCGATTTCCTTCGTCGATCTTTTACATCAAACTTCATTACCTCAAAACACACTTGATTGGAACCTTTGATATGTGCAACAAGATCTTCGTCTTTAGGCATCCTTAGAATATTAAAGCAATTTCTTCAACCACAACTTACTGGTCACTGTTCTTCTTCATATATGATTCTCAGTCCTATATTCAAAGACCCCTTTTGGTCATGTTTGATAACCTTGAGCAAATCTGATCAGCCAAGCACATTCTGATTGTGCTAAAGTAATTTTCCTTCCAACCTATGCTAATCCTCACACTAATCTTTTCTGCCTTTCTCTTACCAAGAACCTTATTAGATCCCTTCTTGCTAAACTAACAGTCCTTTTACCCTTTATTACCAATAGGTATAGTTCTTTCTTGCCATTTGAACTTCTTGTATGTTAAGATGTGTGCCCTAGAAGCCGAGAATTGGCTAAATACTTTGTAATATACTTCTAGGGCAATTAATTATGATTTTTAACTTAAAGTTAAAAATAAAATGGTTATTTGCTTTATACATTATGTTTGTATTTCAACAGTTCTGTGATACCCATTTAGTTAATATAATGCATAAGTTATATATTTTCAAGAGTTTGAAAAATATGTAGAGACATAATTTTACTAATTTGTTAACTACATTAAAATCGAGCTGTCTCGACACGCCAATTATTTAGGAGTCATCATGCGAGTAGATGGTGATCTGATTTCCGAGGAAGGTTGGTGTTATAATCGACTTTCTTTAAGGATAGAGTCTTTAAGTCCAATGATGTGGAGATACGGATGCGAGAGTATAGTACTACTGTAGAGAATGAGGGAACTAGAGCGTGGACACCTCATAGATAGAAATCTTTAGGAGTCTACCTTCTCATCAATGACTGAAGCTGTGGCAGTAAGGTGTGTTGCGTTCTTTGACCTGAGAGTCGTGCATGTAGTTAACTCTGAGGGTGTATAGGTTTGACTAACCATTATACTCGTTCTCAGCTAGCCATATGGAATCTCTGGGGTGTATGTTGGTATGACATGTTCCACTGTAGGAATGATGCGACCATCAGAGAATCTATCTGACTCGGTGATGCAGGGTTAAAGCTTATATGATAATTATTGAGATGCAAAGTCCATATTCATAGATCAAGCCCATGAGCCATGTAGCATATGGCAAAGATGATATATAGAAAGAGTTTCTGATTTAGATTTTTACATTGACCTCGAATCGAATGATTACATCATATGACGGACTTGGATTTGATGAGCTTTACTTAACCCTAATCTGATCGGGGCTCAAGTAGCGAAGAACAAATCACACAAGTACGCACCAGAGTGTTCGCATTTCAACTCTGATGGATTGCCACCATATACTACAGTGTGTATCACTGAGTGGATTTTGGAGCATTAGAGAATAGATTTTAGTGATCGATATTCTAATCAAAAGTTCTTGCTTTCGAAGTGTTTTCAGAGAAGTTTTTGATCATCGAGACGGACATGTTTCATATCCATAATGAATAGGACTAATTACCAAACGCTAAAACCTAGACGTCACACAAACAATAATGAATCGTGGTTGAATATGCATCAATTGAAGCTAGATCTATTAATTGATCTGAATGAGATCAATTAGCTTTCAAGAATTCGTGCTAGCACATCCGCATTGAGCCTGACGTTCTTCTTTGCTTTCAAATAATAAGTGTTATATCTGAGCCAAAGAGAGTTGTGCTATATCAAGAGGCCTTTCATATGGTCTGACTGAGGTTGTCCCAATCAGAAAAGCTTGTCTTATTTTTATAAGACATACCTCGCATTTTTGGTCACTGTCCATTTTTGTTCTTTTGATTCTTGGTCAAAAGTCTACCTATGACTGGGTCAACGTTGACCATTGATGACACTTTGACTTCTTGACCACATGTCATGCACCTATTGGAGAGCTGGTGGGGCTGCCTTCCCTTGTCAGAACCAGCCCAGAAGATAGGATGCACTGCCACGCTAGGCGATGTGACAAGTTGGAGGCGCCTAGGAGTCCTTGGTTGGACAAGGACTTCACTCTCTTTTTGATTCCAATGAGAGATCTTTCTAAGAAACAACTTTGACTGGTCTTAGGACGCCTCTAAGGTAGACATCCAGGGTCTCTATTCCCACCAATCAGATTTAGATCTGAATTTCACAAGGGTTTGATTGGTTGGGAGAAGAGACGGAGTTGGATCATAGCTAGTCTAATAATAAGACCCTTATCCAATCAGATCTCAGAGATTATGAATGAGATCATGGTTTCCCACACGCCCATAGGCTGCCTCTCCCTTCTCTCCATGCCAAACCACTTTCTCCCCTTGCTCTCCACGTTCCAAAAGGATTTTTTGGAACCTTGGTTGGTTGCTGATTCAGAATCAAAGAAAGGGATCAAAAGAGAAGGCTGCGTTTGCTGTGAAAGGGACGAACTGGCTCAATCTTTCAAAAAGAGTTTGAAGATCCTCAGATCATGATCCAGATCTATTTTTAGCAGTGTGATAGAGAGAAGAGGATCTCCAGATCCAATCTCATGTGCTATCGTAGAGGCCAGCCTTTGCCTGGGCTTAAGAGATCCAGAACCTTCGCTAACCCAAAACAGATCAATCAACAGGATAATCAGGATTACCCCAGACTCCACCGAAATTAAATTTGGAATTTTAAATTTTAATCTTTTTTTAATTTTAATTTTATTAAAATAATAAGAAATTCAGATCTAAAACATTCAAGATCTGAAAATGATCAAGAGAAAAAATTTTTTAAAATTATTATTCTTGATCTGATCAGATCTGAAGCGAACCTGGACGCGAAAAATCAAGATTCTCCTTCAACTGGTAATCAGGAGCCATGATTCAAAATTGTTTAGGTCTAATTTTTAAATTTTTTGTTTAATCAAAAATAAGTGATTTTAGAGTGTCACATAAGATATTGATCAGATCTAAAATCAGAAAAAATTAAATTAATTTAATTTGGATCTAAGAATTTAGAAGATATGCAGACTAGTCTAGAAATAGAATAGTTCTATAGAATAGTCTTTTGCATTTTTTTTGATTTAATCTGATTAAATCAATTTTAGATCTTTTAAACTATAATATTTATTTAAATGTTTATAAATAACATCAAAATTAGCAAATAAATTTATAATTTTTGGAATATCAATGAGATATGGATTGATGCAATGTCTAGAATTAGTTGTAGAATAGTTCTACATATGTCTAGATTAGGGTTTATTTTGATATCAAGATCAATTTTTTAAATCTAATTAGGATTATTATGAAGATTATTTAGATTCTTGAAAAACATGCATAGATTATGATACATGAGATGAGCCAAAATATGCCATAATTTAGATCTGATTTATATATGAGATATATGTATGATATAGATCTTGATATTGTTTTAGTATTAGTTTATTGAATGTCCTAGATTAAGGCGTCCTCTTGGCCGTCCGGTCATAGAACGAAGAAGGGTTTAAAGGCCCTCTCTTTCCATTCGATGGTGATGGGTGTTCTTATGATGTTGTAGGTGCTGCGTGTTCGTCCTTAATCAGAAATTCCAAAACTTACTTTCTGCCCAAAAAAATCCGATCCGAAACCCTAGGATTTATTGTAATTTCAGTATTTATTTTATGAACCCTACTTAATTTATAGAATTAGTTTAGGAAATATTAATTAGGTCTAAATTAAAGAATTTTAGATCTAAGACATATTTCATAATTACTGTGTTCGAGCTTGGGTAGCTCAATTAGGTTCTAAGTGGGTTGATCAAACCGAATCAAGAGTGCGTAGATAGGATCAACAATTGCTTTAAAAATGTTTGAGACCAAGCCTAATAGGATAAGTCTGGGTCAAGATCGAGTTCACGATCAGCAAGACCTAATTAGCGCTAGAGGATTTTAGAGTTCTGGATAATAAGCTTAATCCCATTGTTTGGCCTCAACAATTTTGGTTTGTCTAAGGTAAGTTTTTGGCATCATAGACGGAGTCGACTGATTTTTAATGGAAGCTACTTCGACCTGAATGCGTTCTTGTATGAGTTAATGGCATATTTTTTCCTTCCACCGGTCTCACTTACCTGGCCATATTATTGGACCCATAGTTCTGATCTAAGGTGGTCAATCAATAATACCGAGCTAACCCATTCCACTTAGGTTAGTCATATTGTTATGACTAAGCCAGTCTATGTTTAATGGACTTGAATCAATTCCCCTTAAGAAAAGATTAAGTCTGAGGTCTTCCACCATTTGTTTAGATGTGCGGGCCTTCCGGGTTGATTGTTCTCGGCCTGGATACAAGATGGCTCAGTGCACCGGAAAAAGATGCAACACATGTCTATTCAGGCATTTGATGCTATGGGCTGGAGGATGAGTTTGGCTCAAATATTTTGGATATGGTCTGAGGACTCAATTAGGAACCAGTCTAGCAAAGTGGTTGGGTCTAGCTTAACTAAGGAGTGAGAATCAATATTCGGCGGTTGAGATTCTATGAAATATTAGAGACACTCGTTTGGGTGCACCATGATTATGGAGGAATCATTTTGAACAAGAGTTGGTATCACTCATTTGGCATACCCATCACCAATAACTGTAGGTGAGGTGATGAGTACAGTTAGGTGAGACGCACCACCCACTAGAATTCATTAATTGTGGAGATTTTTGCATCTCTACAGAAGGGAGTGTAGGAGATTCTGATGAAATCAGTGGAAGCTTAATTTATTTAAAAATAAAATTCCTAAACAAATGGTCAAGTCAAAATTACAGTATCTAACTTAGAATCATTTGACCCATACGGGAATATGTCTGCATCCAACCCATTAGCACGTAATCCTGGACAACACATAACTGACCAGACCCAATTTATAAGATTGGCTCAGGAACTACAAAATTGCTTTTGGGTTTTGAGAAGTTAAGACCCATGTTTATGGACCAGACCTCCCACATTTACCAGCCCGTCCATCTGATTGAATAGAGAGCTCTCTGAAAAATGGATTGAACGAAGATAATAAGGTCAAATATTACATTGTTGGGCTCATGTCTTGATGAGCTCCAACGCCACAATGAGAATATCGGAGACTGCTGCCCAAATGCTTGGCTCACCTGCAGGAGATGTTTTGTGAACAGAGTCGACACGCCAAATAATTCATCACAAAATGACTTTTAGCTAAATGCACTGTGGGCAGTCAGCCAAGATCACTGTCTGACAATGCATCAAGGACATGGATAGGAGCATTGAGAACTCGGTGTGAAGTTGACTTGGACCTGACAGATATGATTATTATCCTGCAATCCTTGACTGATGCATATGGGCAATTTATCAGAATTACCACATGCATAAATCTTCAGAATTCCTCTGCCGAGTTATGAATATGCTGGTTACTGCTTAGCTTTCTATGAAAGATTCTAAAAGGCTCAGTTCATTCTATGGAAACGGACTTCTTTCCAAAGAAAGTCTTATGGAAGAAAAAGATAGTCTGTGAAAAGCAAAAAGGTGGAAGATCAAAGAGAAGAAGGCAAGCCAAAGAAAAAGGCCGGAGACAAAGGAAGGTATTTCACATTTGCAAGCAGCGACTGCCATTGGAAAGCGAACTGGCCCTACTTACCTTGGCCACCCTAAAGAACAAAGAAGGAAGGTCCTTCTGGAGTTGCTCTTATTGAGTCTAACCTCTTATGATTTCTTTTGCATCATTGCGTGCTGACTCTGGTTCTATGCTCATCTGTGCACTTCCATACAGGTCTTGAAGGATAGCGAAGGCTGAGGATGGAGACATGGATCCTACGATTGGTAATGGAGCAAGAGTTACTGCAGCTAGCCCATCGGAAACATCCTCTTCTATTACCATCTGGTTGTAGATTAGTTTTTTGAAAGATTGTTATTTTGTTGCCTGCAGCTAAAGCAGGAATCTTTGATTTCTATTTCTGCTTAGCCACAGAGATTATGTTTGATCACCTTCTTTAAGGACATATTGTAAACATTCGTTTATGAAGAAAAAAATGCAAAATGGTTTTCTTATTAATGGTCTTAATCAAGCTACTATTGAATGTTACCTATTTCTAACTATCGACAAGAAAACATTGAAGCCAACGAGCCTAGGATAGTATCCAAACGACAGATATCTAGGACACTGAGATTAGGTCATATAGCAAGAAGATAGGATCAAACAAAATTGGAGAAAAATGGAGCTATTGATCCATTGACTTTCGAGTCAATATCCAACTTGCGAATCCTTCTTCAAGGCAAAATGCACCAAACTCCCTATTTGTTGGACATGGGGAGGGCCACACGATCTTCTTGGCCCTATACATTACAGATGGGTGCGCGCCCATTTTGACTGTCATCGCTTAAAGGACAATATTGTGCTACTTCATTTACCTTTACCGATATCTGTTTCTAGGTATGGGTATGTGTATCTTATGTGACATAAGTCTGAAGCCTTTGAAAAGTTTCAAAGAATTCAGACATGAAGTAGAAAAACAAACTTGGAAAATCATTAAGGTCTTTCGATAGATCGAGGGAGGTTGATACCTTAGCCAAAATTTCTAGACTATCTCAAGAAAATGCATAGTCTCTCAATGGACTCCACAGGAAACCTCAACTCAACGGGGATTTCAGAACGGAGAAATCGATCCTATGTAGTATTTCGTCCATGATGAGCTTCACAGACCTTCCCTGATTTTTTCCGTTTTGGGGGACACTCAATTGTTTAACTTCAATCTATCTTACGAATAGAGTCTCCCTCTATAAACTTCCTCAACCTATGAGATATGGCAGTAAGAAACCAAGTCTGATGTCAGTTTCTCAGAATTTTGGGGTTGCCAGCTCATGTCAAAAGACAACAAGCGGACAAGTTAGAGTTTAGGTCCCTGTCAGAGCTTGATTCAATAGGATATCCTAAATAAAGTCATTTAGAATACTGATTTTTACATTCCAGAAGACCACAATTGTTTGTGAGTCGACATGCATCTTTCTTAAAAAAATATTAGTTATCAACGATAGTGGATTGAAAAATGAAATCAAGCTTGTGATGAGAAAAGTCTCACAAGGAACGAGCAAGGACCAATCTGGAACCAAATCAGTTGAGCCAATAAGAACACTACCTCCTCCACCTCATTAGATCGGACACAAGTTTCCCATCCCCATGAAAATACTTAGGTATTATTTCAGAGAATGTAGAGAAAAATATTCCTCGTAGGTCAATTGGTTGCTCATTGTGCATGATCCCAAACCTATAATTGAGCGCGATATCAGGATATTGACTCCGAGAAATGGCTAGAGGCAATTTGCAGTTCAGAAATTGACTCGATGCACTTCAAACCAAGTCTGGACCTTGGTAGATACTACCATCAGGTAATAGACTATTGGATGCAAATGATCTTCAAGAGAAAGATTGTGCAGTGGGAATGTGGAGACCATCTCAAGGCTAGACTGTGTTGCAAAAAGGTTATAGTCAATGCAAAGCATTGACTATCATATACCTTTTTTCCAGATCTATGCTAAATCCATCCGCACATTGCTTGCTGTTTGCAGCCTTATTTCGATTATTGAAATGATGGCAAATGGACGTTGAAAACGGCATTCCTAAATGGATATCTTGAGAAGTATCTATATGGAACCGCCGCTAGGTTTCACATCTAGTGCATACTGATCACAAGATGCCAAACTGCAAAGGATCCATATATTGGGACTAAGCAAGCATCTCGGAGAGTGCTATCTTTATTTTCTTTCCATCTTGATACACCGCACCTCGAGCACTCATTTTGATTGGCATCTCCTTCCTAGTAAAGCATGCAATCATTAGAATATGCATGTATCATGGTATAAGTAAAGCCCAACTATTTAATAATCTTCGATGCCTCATAATTATTCTTCAAAATTTATGCATTATCTGAAAGAATGTCTACCAAAAGCTCTAGTATATAGTTTACTCCATTATTACTGAACCCATTGGAGCATTTTGCATAGTACAATCAAATTAAGAACTCAAGCTTTGCCATCTTTTCATATTCGGGATACAACGAAATATTAACATCCTCCATCAACTTATGGATCTTCTCCACATCCTCACTGTTTATCATTCCACCAACCATAGGATTAGGCATGGACGTAGATGCACCATCATTATAGTCAATAAATAAAAAAATATCATAAATCATTTGTTTTACTCTTCCATCATGTTGATCGCCTCATTGCAGTCTGCCCTCACTATGTTGATCCCAATAAATTTCATAATCGGATTTAAAGCCATAAATAGTAAGGTGATCATTTACATCTTGACGAGATAGCCATGGTCCAACAAAATACTTTTTATAAGGACATTGGATAAGTCCGTGGTTGTCAAATTTTTCTATAGCTAAATCAAAAAATTTTTGAAATCCAGCCTTATATTCTGACGACAGCCTACTAAACTTCATCCACTCTTTATCCATTATAAAAATTGATAATACTGTAATTAAATCATGCATGAAACTTACAATATATACTAATGCATTATAAATAAATATGCATTATAAATAAAAAATGCATCATAAATAGGGATTGAACTAAATATCATGTGCGGAACTCACATTAAATATCATTTTTAGATATGCAATAAATGCATCCTATTACCAGTTGATAGGTAAAGATAGGTCCTATCCCATTCAAAAATTACATTAATTCTATAAGTTTATTATAGTAATTAAATAATATACAATAGAAATTGAATAAAATTTTGATAGTATTTTTTCTTAATTCTCTCATGTAGGGAGAATAAAAGAAAAATACTATCTAAAATTTTATTCGAAATCCTTAGCATGCCGTTTGATTATTGAAATTATTTATAGAATTATTTATAATTCTTAAACTATCCAAATTAGACAATCAATTGATCATTGTACATAATTCTTCCATCCGTACAATTACATATAAATGTATAGATGTCGAAGATAATGTACACTAATCAATTGATGGGTCTATCATTATGCAATGCAATAAACAAAAGTAATAAGATATAAACATCTAAAAAATTCTTTCTAGAATCTTTTTCTTATCTTGTACTAAAATCAAGAAGTAAATATATTTATATGTGTATTAAGATATAGAAAACTGTCAAGAAGCTTTGTGGGTTCTCGATAACATCCTAAGGCAGCAAAGCAGTAAGTTAATTTGTTCATGTTTTCATGATTCAAGGCTAAGAGTCATGGGATAAGTAAATAAGCAGTAAGTAAATAATCTATCATCCTAGGATCCAAGGCTACCAGAACATCACAGTTCAACGCTGCCGGCACGGTCCAGAACCCACCAACGAGGGTGAGGGTTTTTTTAGCGATCGACATAGCTCACGATCACCGATACGGCCTAGAACTAGCTGGTGGAGGTTTTTTTATCGACAGGCATGGCCCAAGGGCCGTCCACGATCGTCGACACGGTATGATCCAAGGCCATCCACGACCATCGACACAGCATGGCCCAGCCTAGAATCCACCGACACGGTCCAGAACCAGTCGATAAGAGTTTTCTTATCCATTGGCATGACTCATGATCGCCGACATAGCCCAAAATCTATCGGTGGAGATTTTCTTATCGACTGGCATGACCCAAGAGCCATCCATGATCGTCGACACGGCATGGCCTAGGACTATCCACGACCGTCGATATGGCATGGTCCGACCTAGAATCCATCGATACGGTCCAAAACTAGCCAACAGGAGTTCTCTTATCCGCCAGCATGACCCATGATCAATGAATAATTATAATTTTTATAATAATATTTATAATATTAATTATAAAAATTATAACTAGATGTTATTATAAATATTATAAATAATAAATAAATAATACTATAAAATTTTAAAAAAAAATCATACCTACAGCTACAAAGAGGGGTCATATAGAGAGCTCTGAGGGTCACTAGCAGTGGCACTAGAGGAAGACGATGACGCTAAAGATCACCTATGAAATGAAAGAGATAGTGAGTTAGAAAGAGAGAAGAGAGAGAAAGAGAAAGAGGAGAGAGAGAGAAAGAGGGAAGAGATAGATATAGCAAGGAGGGGGGTCAGGTCAAGGGAAGAGAGGTGGTGGAGCGGCGGTCAGGCCGACTAGGGAAGAATGGGGAGGAGGGGGGCTTGGGTCGAGGGAAGAGAGGAGAGAGAGAGAGCAAGAAAGGGTCGGGGCTGATGGCCAGACCAAGGGAAGAGAGGAGAGAAAGAGAGGTGGCGGAGATGGTGGTCGAACTGACCGAGGAAGGAGGGAGGTGGCACGATGATGGGGAGGCCGTGAGGGATGGACTACAGGCAGAGCCAAAGGAGGGTGGGGGATGGGTTGCGGGCGACAGTCCAGCAAAGGAGCCATAGGCCTAGGCCGAGGAAGAAGAGGAAGGAAAGGGAGGAGGGGGAGGTGGTGACGCCGACTGGGGAAGAAGGGGGAGGCGGCACCGATCGGGGAGCCAATAGGAGGTGGAAGTGGCGATGCCAACTGGGGAAGGAAAGGGAGCGGTGAGGTCTCACCGACGGTGGAGAGGAGGGAGAGAGAAAGCAATCGATGAAAAAAAAATAATTTGAGGGTCGGCTAGAAATAACCTAGCCTATGGCGGTGGTTTTTGAACCGCTGTGATAGGCTATGATAGTGGTTACTGAAAATCACTACCATAGGTATATAGCAATGGTGGAGGTGGCATCAATCGAGGAAGAAAAGGGAGGGGTGAGGTGTCATCAACGACGAAGAGGAGGGAGAGAGAGCAATTGGCGGAGAGGAAAAATAATTTAGGGGCAGGCTGGAAATAACCTAGCCTTATAACCACTGCTATAGACCTATGGCAGCGATTTTCAGTAACTGCTGCCATAGCCTATCACAGCGGTTTGAAAATTACCGCCATAGATTAGGTTATTTCTAGCCCGCCTCCAAATTATTTTCCCTCTCTGTCGATTTATAACCATAGCTATAGACCTATGGTAGTGGTTTTTAGTAACCGCCACCAAAGATTGAAAATCAATTTTCATATTTTTTCCCTAAATATTGTATAATTTTAAAATTTAATACCTATCTTCATCGTTCATTATCTAAATAATTATCATTGGAGTGTCGTCACAAAAGGCCACCTCGATTCGATGGCCCTAGCTTCATCGATTAGAAAAAACTGATTTTGATTAGCATGAATGATAATATGATGATCTGATAGATAAAGACCTTTGATTGGTCCAAAAATTTACAACGATGATCTCAATGATGTTTATAACATACTGTCAAAGTTTTATTTCAATCGAATATTGTTATCATGGTCAATTTAATATGAAGTTATTTCGACCATTAAATGAGAAATGAGTGATCAAAGGACCAGATAACGTTCGATTATGAGATAATTTTTTAGATAAATGATGTTGGCTACTATTTTAATTATGTTTAAGATGGTGATCGTAAAATTTAAATCATGGATCTAAGAATGATCCAAAACTATACATCGCTTGATATCCATTCTTAAACTTCATTGGTAATTATGCTCGTGCTTTTGCAAGATCTGCTTAACGTGAATAGTTCTTATAAAAATAATTTAAATTTTATAATCACCATCATTAAAATGATTAAAATAGTAGTCAAGATCATTTATCTAATAAATTATCTCATAATCGGATGTCGTCTAGTCCTTTGATCACTTATTTCTCATTTAACAACCGAAATCATCCCATGCTAATTGACCATGATAATGATATTTGATTGAAGTAAAACTTTAGTAGTATGCTACAAATATTATCAAAATCATTATTGTGTATTTTTGAATCCATCGAAGATCTCCATCTATCAGATCATCACATCGTCGTTCATGATCGTTGAAATCAAATTTTTTTAATTGATGAAGCTAGGGCCATCAGATCGAGGTGGCCTCTTGTGATGATACTCTAATAATATTTATTTAAATAATAAACTATGAAGATAGATATTAAATTTTAAAATTATATAATATTTATAAAAAAAATATGAAAAAAGATATCATAGTGGTTATGCCTAACCACTGCAATAGGTTGAGCCTATAGCAGCGGTTACAAAAAACTACTATCATAGTTTTATCTATGGCAGTGGTTAACACTAACTGCTACTATAGATCCAAGCTATAGCAGTGGTTAACCCTAACCACTGCCATAGATCTGACCTATGAAAGTGGTTACGTGTAACCGCTTCCATATAGTGACCTATAGCGGCGGTTGGTATAAACCACTGCCATATGTCAAACCCATGGCAGCGGTTAGGATTAACCACTGTCGTAGACCCTATTGTAGTGGTTTCAAAAATCATTATCGTAATATGTGCTATCGTAGCCCTTTTCTATAATAGTGTTAGCCATAGGTTTGAGAATGCACAGCCATAAGAGATGCTTCAAATATTGAATGACTCCTTTGGCACACCTGACGATGTTGAAAGGCACAAAACTAGTTGTGCCATTTTCAATGCTCGAATGAGGGATGGGGCCTTAGTCACTAATCATATATTGTACATGATCGAGATGATTGAGCACCTAAGTAATCTGGGCTTCCCCCTACATGAGCAACTCGAGAAGGATTTAATCATGAATTCTTTGTCCAAGTCCTTCCTCCCCTTTCTTATCCATTTTAGAATGACAAAGCCTGCAGTAAACTATCATGGTTTATTGAGATTGCTGCAGAACTTTGAGAAGGATCACCAGCTCCATAAGAAGATGGTGAACATAGTGGGAGGGTCTTTTTCTGCTCATCGACCTTTTAAGAAAGGAGAGAAAAATAAGAAGAAGAAGAAAAAGAAGGTACAACCGCATGCTGAAACATCTACACAGGGTCAGACCAAGAAGCGCAAGCTAGACTAGAGTTAGGTGGAGTGTTTCTTTTGTAAGAAGCAAGGGCACTGAAAGAGGAATTACCCTCAGTACATTGCCTCGTTGGATCCGAACATGCCAAGAAAGAAGCAAGATATTGCTAGGCAAGATAATTATATGATAACACCTTTCAACTTCTTTATATGTGACACTACTACCTAGGTATTAGATATCGAAATCTTTTATAATATTTGTAATTCGATGTAGGATTTGCAGGTCAGTAGAAGATTTGATGAAAGCGAGAGGTTCTTGAACGTTGGAGATGGAAGACAAGTTATAGTTCTAGCTTTAGGAATCATGAACCTTGTAATTAATTCTCATAGAGTTACTCTTAGTGATTATCACTTTTGTCCAAATTTTTTATTGAATATTTTTCTGTAGGCCTTTTAGCTAAGAACAATTATCAATTTTTGATAAAAAAAATCTTTATGATATCATTTTGAATAGTATTATGGTTTGTGTTGGATAATTAAATAGCAATATTTACTTACTATCACGGCCTGTTAATGTGGTCCAATCCTCTGGTAAACATCCTAAATTAGATGATGTGTCAGAAGTCTATCTTTGGCACTGTAGACTAGGTCTTATTAATAAGAACAGAATAAATAGATTGGCTTAAGAAAGAATTCTTGAAGTTGGTGATTGTAAATCACTTCCGATCTATGAGTCATGTCTTCTTGGTAAAATGATCAAGTCATCTTTTACTGAAAAAGGTGAGCGAGCCAGTAAACTCTAAAGTCTAATACATACTGATGTATGTAGACTCATGAGTTCAAGTGCTAAAAATGGATATTTCTAATTCATAATCTTCACAGACGATCTATCGAGGTATGAGTATGTCTATTTAATGAAGCATAAGTCGAAGTCGTTTGAAATATTCAAACTATTCTATAATGAGTTAGAAAAATAAATTGAAAAAATATTAAAACTTTTCGATCTGACTGAGGGGGTGAGTACCTTTCTATAGATTTTTTGACATATCTAGAAGAGAATGAGATTCTCTCCCAATGGACTCCTCTTGGAATACTACAGCATAATGGTGTATCTAAAGGGAGGAATCGGATCCTATTGGACATAGTTCGATCCATGATGGGGTTTGCAAGTCTGCCTATCTTCTTATAGAAATATGCGCTCAAGTCAGTCTATTATCTTCTAAATAGGGTTCCGAGTAAGTCTATCTCCAAAATACCATATGAGATATGGATAATACGTAAGCCAATACTCTCGCATCTTGAGGTTTGGGGGTGTTTGGCTTATGTCAAACATTTAGTAATGGATAAGCTTGGACCTAGGTCTGACAAGTGTTATTTCATAAGATAGTCAAAAGAGACCAAAGGATATTACTTCTACCTAGCTGATGTGCAAAGATGTTGGTCAGCCTTAAGGCAGTCTTTTTGATAAAAAAGTTCCTAGGTGAAGAAACTAATACCTCTAAGGTCAAGCTTGAGAAAGTTTGATAGGTGGAAGAACTAACACAAGTAGCTGAACCTGAATCAAATTTGATTCGATCAAACCCGAAGTCTATTGAACCTGCATCCTTAAGGCAATCTGCTAGAGTACCACGTCAGTCAGACAAATACTATGATTTTTTGATCCAGGACAATGATTCTGTCAAACTCGATGAGAACGATCAGGATCCGATCATCTACATGGTGCAATGCAGAGATTCGACTCTATAAAATAGCTTGAGGCCATGCAATTCGAAATGGAGTCCATGAAGGTCAATGATATATGGACATTGGTTAACCCATCCGAAGGGGTAAAACCCATAGAGTATAATTGGATCTTCAAAAGAAAAAGGGGTGCAGATGGAAAGATGGAGATCTATAAAGCCCATCTGGTTGCCAAGGGATCTCATCAATGTTATGGTGTGGACTATGACAAGACGTTTTCTCCTGTGGCAATGCTCAAATCCATTCAAATCATGCTTGCGATAACTGTCCATCTGGACTATAAGATCTGATAGATAGATGTGAAGATAGCTTTCCTGAATGGAGAGCTGGACGAAAAGGTATATATGATACAACCTAAAGGGTTCACATCCACAGATGAGTCTAAGGTGTGCAAGCTTCAAAGATCCATTTATAAACTAAAGCAGGCATCTAGAAGTTGGAACATATATTTTAATAAGATGATCAAGATGTATGGCTTCGTTAAGAATGGAGAAGAGCCCTACATATATAAGTGGACTAATGATCCAGCGGTTGTATTTCTGGAATTGTATGTGGATGACATTCTCTTAATCGAGAATGATATCCCTACATTAAAAGGAATAAAGTTCTGACTGTCGTCACAATTTTTTATGAAGGATTTGGGAGAAGCTTCCTACATCCTAGGGATGAAGATCTATAAAGATAGATCTAAAAGATTGCTCAGCTTATCCCAGTCCACGTACATTGACATTATGCTGAAGAGGTTCAACATGGAGAATTTAAAGAAGGGCTATCTACCGATAGGCCATGGAATTTCTCTCGAATAGGAATTATCTGACAATACCTCAAGAGAAAGAGTGTATGAGTAGAATTCTATATACTTTGATAGTGGATTCTATTATGGATGCCATGATATGTACGCGATCAGATATGGCATACTCACTAGGGATAGTGAGTAGATACCAATCTGATCTAGGAGAGAACCACCAAAAGGTTATTAAAATCATCCTAAAGTATTTAAGAAATACTAAGAACCAGTGGCTTATTTATGGTGAGTCAGACCTGAGACTTGTTGGGTTTATAGACTCCAGTTTCTAGTCTGATCATGATGATAGCAAAAGTGTGTCGTTTATATCGCTGGAAGAGATCCCAGCAGCACACTATGACCGACTCAGTTTGCAAGGTAGAGTATGTTGCTGCATCAGATACTACCAAAGAAGCGGTCTAGCTGAGAAAATTCATCACCAAGCTTAGAGTAGCATCCTTCCTTGGTGGTCCAATTCTGCTCTATTGTGACAGCTCTAGAGCCATTGCTTAGGTGAAGAAACTGAAAGCACACCAGCGGACGAAATATATTCTGCACTGCTACCATCTTGTCTGAGAGATCGTGGATCAAGGTGATGTCGATCTTCAGAAGATCGATGAGAAGGAGAACCTGACTGATCCATTCACTAAAGCTGTAATGGTGAAAGAGTTTGATGACTTCAAGTCGGAGATGAATATTAGATACTGTATCGATTGGCTTTAGTCCAAGTGAAAGATTATTGGGAATAGTGTCCTAAAGCCAATTGTTAGTCTATTGACAGTATGCTATTTCTTATATTTGTATATGAATTATTAATAAATAAAATTTATTTTAATATTTTATCATTATAAATTCTCACATCTTCTAATGAACTTCTGTGTTGTGGTGATGTCTTTAGGACTATTTAGAATCGACAAAGAAGAATTTATTATTTAGTCCTTAAACCTATTCACGATCAAATGATACATTATTATAAAGGATGATAAAGTTTATCGAGTGTAGATCGTTGTGTGCCATATGGGTTGGTTATCGTCTTAACCAAGGATTGTGGAGATACTGGTATGACATGAAGGTGAGATGTAGGGGTACATCTGCACTAAACATGACCAACTTTGGAGCTTTTTTATTATCAAGATTTATTCTGATGGAATATGGGTATAAATATTCCTCCGATCTAAGATCACCATGGTGACTTTCAAGCAACTCATATGCTTTAGTATTGAACTATCTAATTTTCTAATTCAATGATGAAAGATTTCTAGGCACAGTTAAGTACTTGAGAAATCAGTGTGTGTATCAAGATGGAATTGACCACTCCTAATTTTAGGAGCTATGTTCAATTATATTTCAATTTAGCAAATCCTTGGCTAGGGTAGTCCTAGTGAGGGGTCGCAGAACTAATTGCTTTGAGACACGATTTGGATGTATCTTTCAGGGTTGACAGTTTAACTCTAAGTCATCCTCATACATAGGAGTCAAAGGGATGAATTATGTGGTAACTATATTTACGTAGATTCTGAATGTTATGATTGCGACTATTCGACCTATCTAAATGTTGAGTACCATTGCTAGATGCTCACTTTGATTAGTACAGGAAGTGGTTCCTATGCTACCGACTTAGGTTCGAACTTGTGGGGTCACACACACTAGAGATTCCTACCAGATCTGATAGCTGATGAAGAATCCCACTAGATTGAAACTCTATGATCAAGAGTCCCACTGGATTGAGACTCTTCGATCAAGAGTCTTACTGCATTAGGACTCTGAGTCCTAGTTGTTTAGGACTCTATGATCAGGAGTCCCAATGGGCTAGAACTCTGTGGTCAAGAGTCCCACTGGACTGGGACTCTTTGACCAAAAGTCCTACTTCTCTGGGACTCTTAGCCCTACTTATCTGAAACTATATGATTGAGAGTCTATACTTTATGATCATGAGTTCAACTTATTTCGAACACCAGGATCAAGAGTCTCACTGGTTTGACACTCTTCGATCAAGAGTTTTATTTTGATGAGACTCTATTATCCGAACACCTACTGAATTTAAACTCTATATTTATGAGAGGTTTAATTAGTAATTTAATTACTAATTAACTCAATTTGATTGAGTAATTATTTTTGGATCAAGTCTAATTGAATTAGATTCAATTGGGTTTGACCTGATTAGGTTATGAGATGACCTAATCGCCGAGGAAGTATGATCACTAATTTGATTAGGGGTTGGACTTATTTAATTTTTGATTTGATTAGGATTTAACTAAGCCTAATTAATCCTAAATGAGTTGAGTTTAATCTGATCTAGTTGGGCCTAACCAATTTAGATTGGGTTGCTTCAATTAGATGAATAATTATGAGACTAGTTTGACCTAGTCTTCCATATGCCACCTCACCCTCTTTGCGCCATATTTTTCTTCACGAGAAAGATTTTCTCATGAATAATTTTCCATGTAAAAGAAGGCTTGCACCCTTCCTTCTCACATGCAAAATGGATCAGCTTGATTTGGTTACAATTTGAATTCAAATAGGTTTTGAATTCAAATAGGAAACTACCTCATCCAAAACTCTCCCTCACGCCATCTCTCTTATGCACCCTCTATATAATTCCATGATTTTTTGGGATGTGTGCAACTTCTAAGAGATTCCCATCTGGTGCATGAGCCATTCCCAATGTGAAGAAAAATAAGAAAAAAATCTGAGAAGGAAAATTGGGAGAGAAAACTAGGCACCAGGGTTTGAGTGCTGTGTTGCCCTAAATCTTGATCTAGGATTACTATTCTGATTTTGCAAGATCTGAGCATCAGAACTTCATGAGATTTTTTTTGAGTACTTTCTTATCCTCTCTTCTACCTATCCTATTGATTTGAAGCATCTAAAATTTTGATGGAGGAAGATCAAAATTGTTCAATCAGATCTAGCTATCAAGAGCATTCTTCATCGAGCTAGTACTCAGAAGGAGCCGATCGGGATCAGGACCTCATGTGGACCATCTGTGGAAGCCAAATGTATGTGTCGCTATGTCACGATGATTAGATCTACCTAGTGATTAGATCGGTGGTGATTCGATTGTAGAGATCGTTTACCCACACAAGATAACATGTTTTGAACACATAGCATACTGCTCATAGCCTTTTATTTTTGGATTTAATTGCATGCATATATTTCATATTAGATCCTAATATTGTAGGATTTGTAGATCAGATCTATAGCTTTTTAAAAATTAATTAGATTAATTTTTATTTCTACTTTGATTAATTTTTGAAAAAGTTTCGAAAGTATAACTAGAAATCCTACATACTTCCCATCAGCAATAAGATTCTTTTCAAATCTAGAGCTTTGGGATGAAGAGATGGTTGTATATTTAAATCGACTAAGTCTTGTCGAGCTTTCAAGCCATCCTTACTTTTACTATCAATTCCCAATAATATTCCAATCAAACTATCAAAGACATTCTTCTCGATGTGCATTACATCAAGGTTATGCCAAATAGATAATAACTTCCAATATGGTAAATAAAAAAAGATACTCTTCTTTTTTCATGCCAAGTATTTATCTTCCTCAACATTATCAAGATCTCTCATAATATTCCTCTTCTTTGACTTCTTTTGCTTTGGTGCTCTCATCAAATTTTTGCTTGAGTTTCTTTTTCTTTTCTTTACATTTTTAGAAGTTTTTGAGGTAAAAGTAAGACCTTCTACTTACTGGAATACTTCACTCTCAGAAGATGGAGTAGGTATATTAGTAGGTATATCTCTCATATCTTCTTTCTTGTCATAAAATCGAGACTTCATTCGTCAAGATTTATGATCCTTGTCCAATCATTGTCTATGACCAACATAATAATATTTTCCACTAGAATGTAACCAATCAGAGCATGTGTCTTTATTACATTATGGATAAGCCAATCATCCTTTCATGCTCCAACCTGACAAGTATGCATATGTGGAAAAATCATTTATAGTCCACAACAATGCAGCATGCATGTTGAACCTCTCACCTCTCGAAGCATCATATGTGTCAACCCCATTCCATAATAGATTTAATTCATGAATGAGAGGTTGTAGGTAAACATCAATATTGTTACCAGATCCATGTGGACCTGGTATAAGCAATGATAGGATTATATTAGGCTATTTCATACACTCCCACGGTGGCAAATTATAAGACAACAAAATAACCAGCCAAATGCTATAGCTCACACTCATATTACCAAAAGGATTAAACCCATCACTTATTAAGCCAAGATGAATATTTCAAGGGTCAAATCCAAAATCATTAATAACATCAAGAGATTTCCAACAAGATGAATCAGCTGGATGTCTTAAGATGCCATCTACTTTTCGCTCTTCTTTATGCCACCTCATTTTTGTAGCCAATTTAGAGCATTTGTACATCCTTTGAAGTCTTGAAATTAATGGAAAATAGCGAAGAATCTTTTTGGACTTTCTTTTCCCTTGATGACCATCATAATTTTTTTTTCAATACATCTATCCTCTCCACATGTTGGGCAACTTGATCGATCCTTATTCTCCTCCCTCCAATACAAAATGCAATCATTGGGATATGCATCAATCTTGTTATAACTATAACCTAATGCAGAAACAATTTTTTTAACTTCATATAAAGAATTTAGATGTGCATTGCTTTCTGGAAGGAGGGGTTTATACAACTGCATCATCAAATTAAAAGTCTTTTAAGACATTCCAATCATGCACTTAATGTTGAATAAATAGAGAACAAAAGAAAGCTTCATGAAACTCTTACATCCTTGAAATAATGGTTCTTGTAAATCTTCAAGCAACTTTTTTAATCCATTTAAATATTCATCTCCATCTCCCAGACTAGTATCACCATATTTAAATTTCTTATCATCAGCAGTTGCAGCTTTAAGTGCATCTAGTATCATTTTATGTATGCCATCATCCTTAGTGCAATCTCCACTTGTTTTATTTGTGTTAGAAGGAATACTATGAGCTGAAATACGAGAACGTAATTCTCATAGTCTCTTATCCCTAATAACTCCATTAAAAGCTAAATATGCTCTAATAATGTCATTGTCATAGGTCAGAGCACAAACACACTATAGACAAGGGCATTTAAATATATCGCTGTCCAATCTCCAACATGCATACTTGATTAATTCATCAACTCCCTTAAGATACTCTACTATCTTTCTAAAAAGATAAATACTGGATAAAATGAGAATCTAAGTATTATATATATGCAAATTCTAGCCTTATAAAACAATCTTCGTTACTTTGGTAGCTTTAACCAACTCCAATTTATGTCCATAGCTTTATATATATTTAAAATAAACACAAAAGAAGAAAAATAAGTAAAAGATACTGAAGTTAAAATTTTTTAGAGGCTAACATACAAATGATCAATAATAATTTCTTTTTAGGGGCTAAAAATGCGCATGACCCTAATATTGTGGACACAGATATCTACACAAAAGGTTAGAGAAACCATGAAGATAAATCTCTAAGTGTCTGTAATATAATAGAGCCAATTTTTTTTTTAAAAAAAAAATTAATCCTAGAATCTGGAAAAGAAAAAAAATACATTCTACAATCAAATAGACCAAAAATAATATAAGGAAATAGGTTGAGAAGAAAATGAGTGTATGAAAACATTCTAAGAATTTGATAAATTATGTGATATTTCAAGCAATAACTACCAATATTTAATTAGCAAATTTGATTACTAGGATATTTCAGCATATTTAGAAAAGCTTCAAAACATTCTTTTGTTTGCTTGATTCAAACAATTAACATCCTGCATATATTGTAAACAACTGATGTAATTTCATTAAATTGAAATGACTAGTTTGAATAAAATATAAATCACATATGTAGCTTTAGTTTTCAATGCCGGGCCAACTAAGAATACCTTAGGACTGTTCTAATTGATGCTTCAATCCAATATGACCAATATACTCTAATCTAATTTAATCTAACTGATGCTCCAATCTAATCTGATATGCTTCAATCTAATACCTGAAACACAGACAATAAACAGAAACAAATTCATAATCTGATCAAAACTTCAAAAATTTACTAAGCCACAAACATATTTTTCTCTTTTTTTTTCTTTCTTTTTTCTTTCTTTTTTCTTTTCCAAAGGATAGAGATAGCCTTCTCCATCCTTGACACGTTTATCATAGTGCCATTTTATTTCAACAACTATCTTACTTGACATAAGTATTTTTTGTAATCTCGGTTTAGACGTGAATAAGATTCTTTTGGTTGTTGATTTGGGTAGATTATGAAAAACTCAGACCTAGTTAAATTTCAATTGATCTCTTGCATAACTAAGGCTAATTTTTGCATTTCAGTTGGTTCAAAAAATATCTGATAAGTGACTATTATAGGGGTTTATAAGTTCTTTTTTGTTAATCAGCCATCTGAATAGGTATCTTGGCTGTTAATTTGGGTAGATTGTGAACTTGGAATTCATAACTCCAATCACTTTACCACATGATGATGCTCTAAATGGGTCACAAAAAATTAAAAAGCAAGCAAATAAATTTTCACTTGAATTGGGTATGGGAGGAAGAACATGAGGTATAAGACCAACCAACGAGGCAAAGCTAAACTGTGGCCATATTTAAATAGTTGTAAAAAAAAGTATTTGGGTAGCAAAACTAAGAAACTCCAGCCAATGCAGTTACTTTGAAGTAGCAGAACACCGAAAGATATATCAAATTCACAATTTCCATATGTTGAAGTAATCCAGAACTGCTGCCACTTAAAAGTGATAAAAAAAATAGCATGGTTCAAAAATCAAACTAGCATCCAAAGCTATTATCTGGACAATCGAAACTCACAAGCCACAAGCCAGCGATGCAAACTACCAAACACATTGACTCTTAGATTTATTGCTTAATAAGAAAAGCAAGTATCAATGGAACAAGAAAGTTTATACTACTGTTAGCACATCAAAATCCACTAATTTTTATTCAGAGTAGTCCTGGAAAGCACATAGTGCAAGTTTTTAATGCTATCAGCAATAGAATAGGCGACAAGAAGACACAGTGACTCAGAGTATGAATAGAATGATCGCTATTAACTAATTGACAAAAAACTAGTTGGAGTGAGTGCTCATATCCACCATGAAGGTGAGCTGCAAAGAGAGGTTCAGTCCAACGCATGATCCTTGACAAAATAATCAAATTCTGAAGATGAAGATTGGCCATCTGCTAGCAGAACAGGCACAGAATCGGTGATTAAGTGTACAGAGTTTCATACATATTTTCAGACTCTGAAATCTGCAATGTTACAGTTTTTGAATAGCACCTTTACAGATTATCTGAATTCCAGCTTGTTTCCAATTTTGATCTCCTAAGTTTTCAGAGTTATTTTCTGCTCCTGGCCTAGACTTAAGTGTACTTGATTCCATGTACATTTAGTATAATATTTTAGCCCTGAAAATAGAGAGAGAACAATCAGTCTATTTTATTCATATAGATTCAGTATAGTATGTGTTGGTGCAGAATCTAGTTGATGCCGGATCGAGCTGAAGTCGAGGAAGAAGAGATCGCTGTCGGTGACCTACAAAATAAAGTCCCATTTGAAGTCAATGGTGGTAGCTCTGGTAGAATCCTCCGACGATCAAGTCAGCTCTTCTGACCAATAGAAATGGAGTGCTCAGGCAAGAATTCAGCAGAGTTTTGGGAAGGAGAAGAGAGCTTAAAGAAAATGTATCTGAAGGATCCCTTTTTATAGACGGAGCCTGTAGCAGACTGATAGTGACGGTCGTAGCCGTCTGATAGTGGGCCACTCGGGGCCACGTGGAGTTTGTTATGGAGAGTAGTATCCGTTGCCATGAAGTGATCGTTCGTTGAGATTTAATGATCGAAGTTCGGAGGAAGCAGGCATTAGTTGGTGAAGAGCTTTGATATACATCAATTCCAGAGGAGTTCGGACTCCTAAAGGTAATATGGCTAGAGGAGATCATCTAGGAGGAATGCTAGCTGAACTCTGGAAGTAATCCACTGAAGGAATTCGACTAAAGGAGAAGTCCGAAAGGAGTTCAGCTTCTGGAGAAACTTGACTAAAGGAGAAGTCTGGAAGGAGTTCGGCTGAAGGAGAAGTTCGAAAGAAGTTTGGCTCCTGAAGGAATTCGATCGAAGAAGTTCGAAAGAAGTTTGGCTTTTGGAGGAACTTATCTGAAGGAGGAATTTGTAAGGAGTTTGACTCCTGGAGTAGTTCGACCGAAGAAGAAGTCTAGAAGGAGTTTGGCTCCTGAAGGAATCCAACTAAAGAAGAAATCTGGAAGGAGTTCGGCTCCTAGAGAAGTCCGACTGAAGGAAAAATTCATAAGAAGTTTGGTTCCTGAAGGAGTCTGACTGAAGGAGAAGTTTAGAAGGAGTTCGGCTCTTGTAGAAATCCAATTAAATGAAAAATTCGTAAGGAGTTTGGCTTCTGCAGAAATCCAACTAAAGAAAAAATTCGAAAGGAGTTTGGCTCATAAAGGCATCTGACCGAAGGAGAGGTCTAGAAGGAGTTCAGCTCTTATAGAAATCCAACTGAAGGATAAATCTGTAAGGAGTTTGGCTCCTTGAGGCATCCGATTGAAGGAGAAATCTGGAAGGAGTTCGACTCCTATAGAAATCCAACTGAAAGAGAAATTCAGAAGGAGTTTGGCTCCTGAAGGAATCCAGCTGAAGCAGAAATTCAAAAGGAGTTCGGCTCCTAGAGGAAGTTAACTGAAGGAAAAATCTAAAAGGAGTTTGGCTCCTAGAGAAATCTGATTGAAGAAAAAATTTGTAAGGAGTTCGACTCTTGGAGGAATCCGACTGAAGAAGAAATCCGTAAGGAGTTCAGCTGCTGGAGGAGTCCGACTGATGAAGAAGTAATTCGGAAGGAGTTCAGTTGAAGTCCGAAAGGAGTTCGTCTGGGGTTCGGCCGTTGGAGGAAGAATTTTCGATTGAAGCTCTCCCGTGATTATCGGTTGCATTAGGCTAAGCACTAAACTGGACTTTGATGGGAGTGGAATTTATCCCCAACAATAGTTCCCCCACTTTCGAGTTTGAAATTCGAAGGAAGGGGGTACAAAAAAGGCGACTGCCGAAGTCCTTTTTCAAGCTCTATATCCATTGAGGTTGAAGCTCGAGAGGAGATCTTATCTCCAACGAAGGTTGACGTTGAAGTTGAAGCTCGGAAGAGATCTTATCTCTAGCCAAGGTTGAGGAGATCTTATCTCCTATTGACGTAGAGGCTCAGGGGAGATCTTATCTCGAGCCAAAGTTGAAGGAGATCTCATCTCCTGTTGAAGTTAATGTTGAAGCTTGGGAGAGATTTTATCTCTAGCTGAGGTTGAAGGAGAAGTTGAAGCTGGGGAGATCTTGTCTCCAGTGGAGGTTGACGTTGAAGTTGGAGCTCTGGGGAGATCCTGCCTCCAACTGAGGTTGACGTTGAAGTTGAAGCTCAAAGGAGATCCTGTCTCCAGCCGAGGTTGACATTGAAGTTGGACCTTAGGGGAGATCTTGTCTCCAGCCAAGGTCGAGGGAGATCTTATCTCCTATTGACATTGAAGTTGGAGCTCAGAGGAGATCCTGTCTCCAACCAAGGTTGAAGTTGGGCACAATAGGATTGTTGTCAGGGCCTCTCCTCTCACCTCATCTAAAATGAATGAGGCCTTCGACTTGCTCATGTTAGGATGAGGTTCTCCTCCTGTTCCTAACGGGCTGTAGGGACACATAAGGATCGTTGTCAGAGACTTTTCCTTCCATCTCATCTAAAATGAATGAGGCCCTTGACTTTGCTCGCGTAAGGATAAGGTTTTCCTCTTATTCCTAACGGACTGTGGGGGCACATAATGGCCATTGTTAGGGCTTCTTCCCCCATCTCATCTAAAATGAATGAGGCCTTCGACTTTGCTCATGTTAGGATGAGGTTCTCCTCCGATTCCTAACGAGCTATGGGGGCATATAACGGCCGTTGTCAGGGCCTCTCCCCCATCTCATCTAAGATGAATGAGGCCTTCGACTTTGCTCACGTTAGGATGAGGTTCTCCTCCTGTTCCTAATAGACTGTGGGGGCACATAAGGGCCATTGTCAGGGCCTCTCCTCCATCTTGTCTAGGATGAATGAGGCCTTCGACTTTGCTCATGTTAGGATGAGGTTCTCCACCTGTTCCTAACGGACTGTGGGGGCACGTAAGGGCCATTGTTAGGATCTCTCCCTCCATCTCATCTAAAATGAACAAGGCCTTCAACTTTACTCATGTTAGGATGAGCTTTTCCTTCTGTTCCTAACATGGCCATTATTGATTGCTCCTTCCATTCTCAGATGTTATGGAAGCATTATTCCTTCGAGCTCCTTCAGGTGATAAGTTTCGGTCCAGACGACCTCCTCTATTTCATGTTGGTCTTTCCAATTTGGAGCAAGCTTCTCCTGGATTTGAGGTTGAGGGATGGCGGCTCACCGTTGTACTAAGTCCTCTAGAGATAGTGTTGATGATGTCAAGAGGCGGCCGATCTCCTTATTGTTCCTTTCTCATTGATGGTTCTGGCTACGGCAGTGCCCTTGGTCGATCTTTACTTGCTTCAAACTGACATTTGTGGAGCATTAAGGGGGGCATAGTTGTGAAACCTTCTTGCAGAAAACTTTTTCGTGTCCTTCCATTGAGGCTTCTTTGATGACGAGCTTGAGGAGGAGTTCATGCTCGCTTGCTCTCGGTGGGAGTCCATGAGCGTGGCCAAACTTCATTCGACCCTAAATCAGCGGCAGGTCTATTAGACTAGCTCGTCTGCCGCTCTTCTATGGCTTCTTCATCCTTTAACTTGAAGGCTTCTTCTGCACGGGCATATCTCTTAGTCCGAGCTAGCAGATCGGCAAAGTTCTTAGGATACTTCTTCTCTAGGAAGAACAGCAAGTCATTCTTTTGAAGGCCATCCTTGAGTGCGGCCATTGCAACAGACTGGTCTAGATTTCGGACCTCCAATGCAGTAGCATTAAATCGGATGATATAAGCTCGGATGGATTTTTCCTTCTTCTACTTAACATTTATTAGGGAATCCAAATCTCGGTGTAGATGTCGACTGTTGATGAAGTGAGCCTCAAACTGATGGCTCGTCTGATCAAAGAAGAAGATCATACCCGATCTCAACATCGAGTACTAGTTTCACTGCTCTCTTTAAGGTAAATAAAAAAGCTCAGCATAAGATGGCATCTGGTGCACCATGGAGCAGCATTATAATCCAAAAGGCCTTTGGGTGATCGATCGGATCAGAGATTCCGTCGTAGCTTTCAAACCGGGGGAAGCTCGAAGTTCGACAGAATGGACTCTTGCATAATTCAGAGAGAGAAAGAGGGATCGATGCGGACATCGTCATGGTGAGCCAGGGCGACGTGGTCGAGCTCTTCAATCTACCAATCCATCTCCCATAGTTTTTGATCGAGGACGTCATCTTGATCGCAGACTTTGGAAGGCTTCCAACTGTAGATGGGAAAGATTTCTTCTAGAGAAGAATCATGATCCGAACAAGGATCCTATGCTCTCTATTTTTTCTTTCCAAGGGTGATGGGTATACTAGCCCAAGTGCTCTTCTTTGGGATCGGTTCCTGATATCCTAATGGTGGATTTTTTGGTGGAATCACCATAGGGGCTGCTGCATGGCCTACACCATCTCGATGAGGCCTTGAATCTATTGCATCAGTAGGTTAAACTGCTCCAAATCTATCATGGCCATTGGTAGAGGCAGAGGTTGAAGCACCAGTGCTGGAGCCTGAACGGGCGGATCTAGCTGGGATCTAGCAGTAGAAGAGGTAGATCTCCTGGTGGTCACCTTCTTTGGAGGTATTTCTTAGGATTAAGGGAGAGGATGGAGATGGATCTTAAAGAAGAAGATCCAAAGGATCGGTTGAGTACTTTTTTAAGAATAAGGATACCTCAAAAATAGAGGGCCATTCTTCTAGCGTCAATTCTATTAGTACAGAATCTGGTTGACGTCGGATCGAGTTGGAGTTGAGGAAGAAGAGGTCACCATCGGTGATCTACAAAATAAAGTTTCATCTGAAGTTGGTGGTGGTGGCTCCGGTAGGATCCTCCGACGATCAAGTCAGCTCTTCTGACCAACAGAAATGGAGTGCTCAGACAAGAATTCAGTAGAGTTTTGAGAAGAAGAAGAGAGCTTAGAAAAAATGTATCTGGAGGATCCTTTTTTATAGACGAAGTCTGTAGCAGATTGATAGTGATGGTCGTAATCGTCCGATAGTAGGCCACTCAAAATCATGTGGAGTTTGTTATGGAGAGTGGTGTCCATTGCCATGAAGTGGTCGTTCGGTAGTGGGTTGCTTTGGGCCACGTGAAGTTTGTTATGGAGAGTGGTCTCCATTGCCATGAAGTAGCTATTCATTAAGATTTAATAGTCAAAGTTTGGAAAAAGCAGGCATTGGTTGGTGAAGAGCTTTGATATACATCAATTCTAGAGGAGTTCGGACTCCTAAAAAAAATACGACTAAAGAGGATCATCCGAAAGGAATGCTAGTTGAACTCTAGAAGTAATCCATTGGAGGAATCCGACTGAAGGAGAAGTCCAAAAGGAGTTCGGCTCCTGGAGGAACTTGACTAATAGAAAAGTCTAGAAGGAGTTCGACTCCTGAAGGAGTTTGACCGATGGAGAAGTTCGAAAGGAGTTCGATTTCTGAAGGAATTTGATCGAAGAAGAAGTCTGAAAGGAGTTTGGCTTTTGAAGAAACTTGTTTGAAGGAGGAATCCATAAGAAGTTTGGCTCTTGAAGGAATTCGACTGAAGAAGAAATCTGAAAGAAGTTTGACTCCTGGAGTAGTTTGATCAAAGAAGAAGTCTAGAAGGAGTTCGACTCCTGAAGGAATTCGACTAAAGGAGAAATTCGGAAGGAGTTTGGCTCCTGAAGGAGTCCGATTGAAGGAAAAATTCACAAAAATTTTAGCTCTTAGAGGAGTCCGACTAAAGGAGAAATTCGAAAGAAGTTCGGCTTCTGGAGGAGTCCGACTGAAGAAGAAGTCTGGAAGGAGTTCAACTCGTGTAAAAATCCGACTGAAGGAGAAATCCATAAGGAGTTTGGCTCCTGGAGGCATCCAACTAAAGAAAAAATTTGAAAGGAGTTCGGCTCCTGTAGAAATCTGACTGAAGAAGAAATTCGGAAGGAGTTTAGCTCTTGGAGGCATCCGACTAAAGGAGAGGTCCAGAAGGAGTTCGGCTCTTGTAGAAATCTGACTAAAGGAGTAATTCATAAGAAGTTTGGCTCCTGAAGGCATCCAACTGAAGGAGAAATTCAAAAGAATTTTGGCTCTTGGAGGCATCTGACTGAAGGAGAGGTTCGGAAGGAGTTTGGCTCCTGAAGGAATCCGACTGAAGAAAAAATTTGGAAGGAGTTTGGCTCCTAGAGGAACATAACTGAAGGAGAAATCCAGAAGGAGTTCAGCTTCTGGAGGAATCTGATTGAAGAAGAAATCTGTAAGGAGTTTGACTCCTAAAAAAATTTGATTGAAGAAGAAATCTATAAGGAGTTTGGCCGTTGGAGGGGCTCGACTGATGAAGAAGTAATCCGAAAGGAGTTCGATTGAAGTCTGAAAAGAGTTTGGCTGGGATTCGATCATTGGAGAGAGAATTTTCGATCGAAGCTCTTCCATAATTACCTATTGCATTAGGCTAAGCATTAGACTGAACTTTGATGGGAGCGAAGTTTATCAACAATAGTATGGTACTTGAAGCGGCTTATTTTGTTCCTCACAGGATGGAGATAACCTTCTTTGGCTCATCTTCTTCTTCTTCAAAATAAAAGAGAAAACAAAATAGGGCACTTCTTAAACATATAGGGCATCTCTCTGATGTACGGTCATGGAAGACGGGGCCGGCCACCATGGTGGCTCCCGGCAACCACCAAGCCATGGCCATCGGCGATTGGTCCAATGGTGGCAGCTGCCGGCGGTAGCTGGCGGAATAACTAAAAACAAATAGGGAATAGGGACCACCTGTTTGAATAAACCAATGGTCTGCTAGCTCCTCATCGTGCATCGATGAGGATAAGAAACCTAGGGAAAGGAAGAGAAGGGATGGGAGAAAGCCTTCTCCGTCTATTCTTCTTCTTCTTCTTCTTCTTCTTCTTCTTCTCCAAAATAAGGGTTTATTCCCTATCTTCTTCCTCTCTCCCATATGGCTATGGAAGATGGGAACGGCCATGCATGGTGGCTCCCTGCAACGGTGAAGCCATGGCCCCCGACACTTGCTCCAATGGTGTCAGTTGCCGGCGGCACTTGGTGGAATAATGTCAATAAAATAGGGAATGCCTTGTTTGAATAAACCGATGGCCTACCAACTCCTCACCATGCATCAGTGATGAGAAGAAGGCTGGGGAAAGGAAGAGAATGGAGGGGAGGAAGTTACCTAGGTCTAGCAAGTTTGGTGATCCTTCCAGTGTTCAGTTTATTGGCCTTGCTGGTGTTCAATGATCCTTCCAGTGGAAAACCAAGGAAAATCGACGATCAGCGATGATTTTCTCGAGATCTTGATGGAACTCAATGGAAGGTGAATGCCTTCTTATAGAGGGGATTGGTTCGATTTTGAATCGGATAGAAACTCTTCTCCAGCTTCAACGCTCGCGGGAGAGGAAGATGCGCAAAAGTCCAATTGGTACTCTAATTTTTTTAAAAAAACTTTAAGATTTGTACAAAAAATTAGGTCCTTAAATATCATAAAATGGAGGGATTTTAATAGGTTAGATTCAATTTTAAACAAGTCCAAATATTTTAAATCAAAATCAATTTATTCTAATAAAATAATTTGATCAAACTTAATTATAATCTATTAAAATAAGATCATGACTTAACAGTAAGGATGGCAATTTCATTTGACCCATAGGACTAATATGATCCGAATGGGATGGGTTTTATCTGATCCAGCTGAAATTCAGGTCGGGTATAGATAATGGTATGTCCCATCCGAACTTAACCCGAGATAACCTGATCTAGCTTATAGCATGGTGATTGTTGGAGAAGAGGGATGGAAGATGCACAAAATAAAGAAAATGGAAGAAAGAAGAAAAAATATCTTTTTTTGAATTTTAATTCAATAGACTCAAAACTAACTGATTACAATGATGGCCAAGGATCTTATTTATAGTATAAAAGTCTTAATTTGAAAGCAGAAAGAAATCCTAAACAAAAACAAAAGCAACAAAATGAAATTAAGTCAAAAACAAGTTTTCCAATTAGACTAGAAATCCTAGTAATCTTGTATGTTTCCGTAGGCCTATCAAATAATTTAATTAGACTTCAAAATTTTTAGTAGTGGCAAAGCTGCCAAGCTTGTAGGGCTTAAAGAGAGATTTTTAGAATGGGATCATAATAAGGATTTTGACATCGGATGATAAAGCTATGGCCATTCTAGCTTGATAGTATTAGAACCTTGTAGGAATCAGTGCGATCATGTTGATTTTGCACCCTTTTGGGTTCGATCCCTCAAATTCATATATTTATTTGTAGTGGCATCTACATCATAATATCCATCATTTAAAATTATAATAATTTTATATTATTTATATGTACCCGATCTAATCCAACCAATCCTTCTTATATATCCAACTCGATCAGATCCACATCTCTACTTGATCCGACCCAACCCGACTCGAGGTGGGTACGGGACATGTATAGATATGGAGATTTTACTTACGAGATGGGTATGGATCATATATGGGCCAATTCAACCCATACTCGACCCATTGCCAGCCCTACGTAATAGTAGGGAGCAATTTATCTCACCTTATGGGTGACAATGTGGATCTCAATGATATGAAAATCTAATCTAAATTTTAATCAAACTTTTGGATTTGCAATCTACTTATTTTGGATTTAGGTCGAACTTGAAATAAAAAAATATGATCCAAATGAAATTCATATTTGGATTCAGATTCACTAGGATTTGACGCCGAGAATCTGAAATCCGATCAAAATTTGATTGAAATCCAATCTAATTTTTTGGATTCAGCTAGCTTTCTTCGAGTTAATGGGTAAAAATTTTGACTTGATTTATATGTAAGGATTTAAATGGTATAAATATACTATCAATCATAATATATGTAAGATTTGGTTAGGCTTTAGTGGATAATATAGTTGATATATTATTCAAGAATTTTAAGTTCAAATCTTTCCATCCACCTATTATAAATTTATTTTATAAACAGTTATATCTTAGATTTTATTTTTCAAACTTATGATACCAATTTTTGATGGATTATTATAATACCAATTTTCGATAGATTATTAATCACAGATTTTATTTTCAAACTTGTGACATGAATTTCTAATGGATTATTCATCATAAAATCTAATTTTATTTATTAAAATATTTCTAACTACCTTTCCATTAGAAATAATTATCTTAATAATTTAAAATTTTTTTAAATTATACTTCTAATAGAATTTTTCATCAAAAAAATCACTGACAAATAATTTATCACTAAATCGATCATAAATATTTTTTTATATATTTTTTAAATTTTTTTAAAAAGTTTTTGATGGATTTTATGATGGAGTTGTTTCTAATAAATAATCTATCAAAAATTTATCAGAGATTTTAAGACATATCAATTATATTTTATTGCTATTTTTTTTATAAAAATCTATTAATGATCCATCAGACATTAGTTGCTAGTATTATGCCTCCACGCAGTCTAATCCAAAAGATGGGGCTTTAGGGTTCCTATTGGTAGGGCGGGTGGTAACTTTATTATTTTACTTAATCAAGGGAGATTGGGCAAATGCTTTTTTTTATTTTTTTTATTTGGCGCTCCTCTCTTGGCACTAGTCACTTTTCTTCAATACTTAGTATATTTTTTTGCATATTTGAGTTATCCACATTTATCCATTAGTAGATTTGATTTACTCATATTTAATCATTAAAATATAAATTAAAAATTAATTATAGAATTTTCACATTTGACAAACGTGGGTAGACAATCTTATTTTTCAAATTTGATCTTTTTATCCACATATGTACTTTATGAGACTAAAAAGCATGGGTGTATGTGACTTTTCTTGTAGTATTTTTTTTACTTATAGCATGATTGCATTTTATTAAGTTCCTTATTCTTCAATTCAAGTTTTTTAAATTCACTCAAAAGATCATAAAATGTATCATGTAATTTATTAAATGTAAATTCAAACTTTATTTTAGATATTACCTCCTCTTCTTATTCTATAAAACATAAGTTAGCCTCTTCTTATGTTTCCTCATTAGAGCTTGAACCATCATTATCTCCAAGTAGCCAACGTTACTTTCTTTTTGGTCTTCTTTATGGATTTTGTTGGTGCAAAAAATAGATGGCCATCGAAGTTCGCTGAAGTTGGAGGAGATGATCTCATCGACAAAACCTACAAAACAAAGTTTGGATCAGAGGTGGATGGCTCTAACATGGACCCTCTGACGATCAAGTTAGCTTTCTGACCAATACGAATGGAGTACATAGAAGAATAGAGTGGAGAGAAGAGTTTAGAAAGAATAACATATCTGGAGGATCACTTATATAAATCGAGCTTATAATAGAATGATAGTGACAGCCATAATGGAATGTTAGAAGACCGTTTAGACCACTCAGAGTTTGTTACGGAGAGTGGGCTATCATTTATTGTGACTTACTGGCTGTTGGATTTCATTCGCTAAAGTTCAAATGGGAGGTTAGAGGCTTTTGAACCTGGTAGCGAGCTATTCATGTTAGGATTGGAAATTTAAAGTAGGGCTAACTGAGCTTGAAGGTCAATTTCTAAGTAGTGAATGATGGGCTCACAACTAGGTTTTGAGTTTGGATCCTATTGGTGCTATCTTGACTGCTTTTAGGAGCTCGGCTACCTTCAAGGTCGTTCAAGAGTGGGCATAAATGCTCTAATTCAGAGGGCTGAAGATCGGAAAGGATGGCGGATTCTTCAATTAGAACTGTAGCCATGTTCTCTAGAGGAAGTTCAGTGAATATCCAAGATCGACTCAAAGTTGGGATGAAGGTGTACTGAGATCCATTCCTTGCGAAGCGGCTATAGCTTATTCCAGATTGAAGATTGGACTTATATTAGTGGTGAAGTCCTCCTGCTAACTCAAGTTCTTCTATCCAAAGTCCTTAGTGTGAGATTGGTGAAATCTGGTGTTATCAAGAGGGAGCTAGTGGGGATTGTTATTGAAAAGGTCGACTGGTGCACAAGATCTGAAGGCCGATCTTCCAGAATTTGCCTGGACTAAATATTCAACTTGGCTGAGGTTTAGACTTAATGATCATGACTACAGATGGCACTATATCAGGATTGGACATCCAACTGGACTTCGGTGGGAGCTATTTTATTCTTAACATTTATCCTTCTAATTCCAAGTTCAAAGTTTAGATGAGGGGAGTACTAAAATTTGAGACCACCAAAGTTCTTTTTGGCTTCTCACCTTTGGGAGATGAAAAGCTTTGACTTCTTTGAACTAGTGCAAAAACTTTTTTATGGCTGAATGACCCAAAATGACCTCAGCCCTCAAAATTTCTTCCGACGTAGAGCTCGACCATACGATGCAATGATGATATTTTCTAATATGCATGATTGCCATAAGTAAGGTGACACGTGGAAGAATGGGGTTCGGCATCGCTGATCTACAATCACAACTGCTCTGAGACCCATCTGATTATTTAAGCACCTTCTTCTTTCCTTTTCTTCATTTTGGCTCTTTTCTATCCTGTTTCTTCCTACTCTTCATCTTCTTCACTTTTGACCACCCCGCTTAGCTCTTTTGCTGCCTGGCCTCCATCATTTTTTTGCCACTCCGACTGTACCTCCAAGATCTTCACCTATTTTAGGTTAGTCTTCTGACCTTTTGCATTTTCTTGCCTTTTTATTGCTTTTCGCACCTTAGAAGTTTCTTTTGGGATGGGTTACTATTTTTTCTCTATTTGGTAGGTTTGTCTACTAATTTCTTCTAATTTTTAGGGATTTTTCTTGATTTTGTTTGATCCAAAATGACTTTCGAAATCTCTTGGTCCACTGGTTCTAGGAGTTTGTCCAAGCTGAGCTTCCCTAACCCCGATCCTAGGAATGGAACCGAGCCTAAGGAGGTAGCTCGTCCAATTTTTGTCCTAGAGACCATTCCCTATTATCTTTCTCCTGATGATCTTTCTTTACTCAGGGTTCAGTATGGAGTCCCTCCGGAGTATGAATTGGAGCTTATCGGGTCAAGTGGCCGAGTTTGTACCCCTTCTTTAGGTTGCTTCTATTTGTACTTGGAGGCTCTTCATGTCAGGTTATGACTTCCAATCCCTTCTTTCATTATTATCCTTTTCTACTTCTTGAACATATCCCTAGCCTCAGTCATCCCAATCTTCTTTAGGTTTATTATAGGATTCCTTGCTCTTTATCTTTCGACTGAGGTCCATCTCATAGTTTCTCTACTCTAGACCTTCTTCACCCTTAAGCACCACCTCTATGTGAAGGACTATGGTATTTATCCCCCCAATTTAGCAAGAAGGGATTGCTCAAGGGTGTCCCTTCCTCTATTCATAATTAGAAGAAAAAGTTTTTCTTTGTGTCCTGTCCCTCGATAGAGTTAGGGCTTCCTCCTTGGGGCCAATAAAGAGACTCGATCCGCAAAGCTCCTGAGCTAGAATGAGAGGACCTCGACTCTGCCAATACTTTTAAAAACTACAAAGCCCCTTTACTATCCAATTTAGTAGATGAGTAGACATTATACAACCTCGACCTAAGCCCATTTAATGCTAAAGGTATACACTTATATTTTTCTTTCTATTTCTTTATCTTTTCTTCTAACTTTGGCTTGTCTGCTCTTGTAGAGATGACTCCTGAGGAGTTAAAACAATCAATCAAGGTATTTCGAGCACAAAAAAGGAAGAGAGGTATCTTAGGGGAGTCCTCAAAATGGGTGAAGGTTGGAGACCCTAACTCAACCACCCCAGTCCAGGTGGCTTCTGTGTCGGAGGCTACAGCACCCTTGCCAACTTTGATCCCATCCACTGAGAATATTGCTCCTGCACCTTTTAAGAAGAAGAGGGAGGAGGAAAAAAGAAGGAAGAAGATCGTTGCTAAGAAGATCCAGAAAGGTTCTAGTGAGTCTGATAGCAACATTGCCGGCTCGGACCAAGGCTCTTTGGACAACTGGGAGGTCATCCAGCCTTTGATGGAGGGCTGCATCCTTCCAGGAATAATTGAGAGGATGCTGTGGGTAGATGATGAGGAGAGAATGAGGGACTCCTATGTGGCCTTCATAGAGGTAATTATTTTTCTTCTTTGTACTTAACTAAATGCATGTGCACTCTACAATAATAATTTGTCTTTTGCTATTTGCAGCTGGAGCACCACCTCTTCATGAATGTGGAGGTAGTCAATCTCCATAAAGTCGAGGTCATAAAGGCAGTGGAGGCAGCCCAAAAATAAAAGGTCGATGTGCGGCGTCTTTCTAGCAAGTTTGGGCATCTGCAAGAGGTGCCCAAGAGGGAGGAGTAGGCATCAATTGGGTTGAAGGCTGCATTGACTTTAGAGGAGGAGAAGAGGAAGAAGGCCAAGATCAACATTATCAAGGAAAGAAAGTAGACAGCTAAAGTCGAAGAGTGGGCCATTTTGTCCTACAGATCTTCAAAGGAATTAGAGGCATCAAAGTGGCATTTGCTTAAGAAGCCTTCATCAAAGGGATCGAACTCTACCAGAAGAAAGTTTCAAAAAAAATTTCGAGCTAAACTTTAGATTTCTGATGGAGGATTCTTTTGAAGATAAGGCTGAAACTCCGACGGTCGGAGCTGATTTTCCTTATGCCGAGCCTACAGCTACTAAACTTGTTGAACCTGCCCCTGCATCTGTTGAAGGGCCGACGTTTGTTGAGGCCACATCGAGTTCTTCTACTTCTCCACCTCTAGAGATCGACGATTTTTATTGATTATACTTTTTTTTTCTTTCACATCTCATGTATTTAAAAATTGTTAGTTAATAAAATTAAATTTTTTCTTTTGTCATACCCTTGTGTGTTATGATATGCTTATACATCATAGTTTCACCTATAAATACTACCATCGAGTGCAGTCTCCGGCCAGAGCAGCACCACTACCTTAGGGCATTTTTCTGAAGGCCCTTATTAGAACTTTGAGGAAGGAAGTTCATCATGTCAAGAAGAAGTTGAAGAACATAGAAGACAAGCTTTAAAAATTGAAGAAAAACTACGCAGAGGCTATGGTCGAAATCAACCACCTTCGTTAGGCATCTAAACAAACTTTCAAAGAATATACTACTAAGAAATACCATTTGTCTGAAGAGCTCAAGCAGACGAAGAAACTTGTTAGCGAGAGGGCCTGGACTTCGACTACTAAGATTTGATCTCTTTAGGCCAAGCTCCGAGGGGCAAAAGAGAAGATCAATCAACTAGAGAAGGGCTCGACCTAGGCTCAAAGTTAGGAAGAATATGCATGGGACTGGTCGAAGAAGTTTTTTGACCTCCAAAAATAGCTGCATGATGCTGAGGTTGCATATGATACCTACAGACTTGGTTGGTGTGACCAAACTAATGAACTTAAGAGGAAGCTCAAGGCGGCCAATGCTGAGGTGACTTGGCTTTAGAAACAATTAGCGGATAAGGCCCAAGTTGACCCGAGTAGGGATTCAAATGAAGTGGCTTCTTTGAAGAACTCTTTCGCCAATTTAATTGAAGTGTACGATAAAAATAGGGCTGAACTCTTTCAACTAAAGGTCCGAACAACTTATAACGAAAATGCAGTAGAGAATGCTAAAGTTGAGTCTGCCATTTTACGAAAGAGATCGAGGAAGGCTGAGGGGGATGCTAAGAGAGCCTGGAAGCTACTTGGGAAGAGCTTAGAAGTAAGGAAAGAGCTTGCAAGCAAAGTGAATGACTTGAAACTCTTGCTTGTAATGGCCAGGATCGGCAATCCAAAGTCTGAATAGGACTTCATCCTTATTCTTTTCTTCTTCTTTTTTTTGTAATTGGTCCTAGAGATCTCTGTACTAAACTTCAATTTAATAAAACTGTGCTTCTTTCAATCATTCTTCTTTATCTTGTTTGGACTGAATGCTTGTAGTTTTCTTAGTTTTTACGCTGTGTTTGATGTTGGTGTTGTTTTGAAATGATGATCCTAACCTGATATCTTGCAGGCATGTCCCTCTTATTTATAAACAAGGATTTTCCAAACTTATTTAGGAGTTAACCTTTCTCCTAGTTTAGAAACTGGGGATTTTCATATCTCTCGTAAGAATTTTCACCCACATCAAGATGATGTTCTCCTCCTATTCCTGACATGGTTAACTTCCTATTTAAGAACCGAAGGCCTTCAATCCCTTGTAAGGATCTTAACCCATATCAAGACGAGATCCTCCTTTTATTTTGACATGGTTATCCTCCTATTTAAGAACCGAAGGCCTTCACCCATGTTAGGATGAGGTCCTCCTCCCATTCCTAATATGGTTAACCTCCTATTTAATATTCAGAGACCTTCAGGATAATTTTTATTCTTATCAAGATGAGGTCAACATTCCATTCCTAACAAGATTGCTGGGGTACAAAAGAGCCGCTGAGTAGGTCTCTTCCTATGGACCATTGAAAAGGCCTTGTCCTGAGGGCATGAAAGGATTGTTGTAGGGGCCTCTCCTTTGGAGTACTCTTCATCCTCATTTAGACAAGGTTAATCTTCTATTTAAGAATTGAAGGACTTTATATCCCTTATAAAGATCTTCACTTATGTTAGGATGAGGTCCTATTTTTGATGTGGTTAACCTCATGTTTAAGAACTATAGGCCTTCACCCATATTAGGATGAGGTTCTCTTTCTGTTCCTAACATGGTTAACTTTTTGTTTAAGAATTGAAGGCCTTCATGATGGCTTTTATCCTTATTAGAATGAGATCCACCTTCTATTCCTAACAAGACTGTCGGGGCACAAAAGGACCGTGAGTAGGCCTCTCCCTATGGACCATTGAAAGGGCCTCTCCCAAAGGACACAAAAGAGCCATTGTAGGGGCCTCTCTCCTAGGGCAATCTGTTGGGTATTGTATCATAAAGCCAATCATCTAGGTTATAGATGGTTGAGCTGAATGTAAAATTATACTTGAATTATAAATAAATAAAATTATTATTCTGGTATTTCATCATATTTTTACATCTTTCTATAATGAACTCTTTTGTGATGAAATTCTTAGGACTATTTAAACTTGACAAAGGAGGATTTGTCATTTAGTCCTTAAACATGTTTACGATCAAATGATACATTGTTACTAAGGATGACAATGTTATTGAGTGTAGGTCATTGCATGCCATATTCGTTGGTTGTCCTCTTAACCGAGTATGGAGATACTGGTATGGCATGTAGATGAAGTATAGGGGTATATTTTACTAAACATAATCTAACTATAGAGCTCTCTACTACCAAGAGTTGCTTATGAAGGATATGGGTATAAGTGTCTCTTAGACCTGAGATTACTACGGTAACTTGCAAGCAACTCATTGCACTTTGGTACCAGACTATTTAAATTTTTAATTTAATGATGAAAGATTATAGGGTATAGTCAAGTACTTATTTAGTCGGTGCATGAGTCAAGATGGAATTGATCCCTCCAAATGCTAGAGTATAAGCATCACTATATTTCAATTTAGCAAAACCTCGATTGAGATAGTCCATATGATGGACACTGAGTTTTGAAATACAATATGGATGATTTTTAGGATGGTAATAAATCCTAGATTGTCCTTTAAGCATTAAGGTTAAGAAAATGAATTATATGATAATCAATCCAGATGTTGGGTACCATTGCTAGATGGTCACATCGATTGATACAAAAAATTAATTTTTGTGCTACCGACTAAGGGTTCGAACCTATGGGATCATACACAATAGAAGTTTCTATCTGATCTGATGGATGATCAAGAGTCCCAATAGTCTGGAATTCTATGGTGAAGAATCTTACTAGACTGAAACTCTATGATCGAGAGTCCCACTAAACTAAAACTCTATCTTCATAGGTCCCACTAGACTAGGATTCTGAGTTCTAGTTATCTAGAATTCTATGATCAAGAGTTCTACTGGTCTGAAACTCTATGATTATGAGTTTCATTCATTTGGGATACTTCAATCAAGAGTCCCCTAGTTTGCGACTCTTCAATTAAGAGTTTCATATAGATGAGACTTTATTACCCAAACATCCATCCGATTGAGACTCTATATTTGTTAGAGGATTAATTAGTAATTTAATTATTAATTAGTTTAATTTGATTGAGCGATGAGGATCTGATCAAATCTGATTGAATTTGATTCAACTGGATTTGACCCAATAAAGTCATGAGATGACCTAATCTCTATGGAAGATTCGATCCTGATTTGATCAGTACCTAGATCTAATTAATTTTTAATTTAATTAGAATTTTATTAGGTTGGGTTAAGTCTAATTTGATTAGATTGACCTAGTCTAATTGGATCTAGATAAATTGGTTTGGTTGAAACCAATTTGAACAAGTCAAATAAGATTTGAATTTTAAACTCCCTTCTCCCTGTGCCTTGACCTTTGACCCATGTTTTCTCTCCACACACATTAGGAATGTGTGTGGGATTTCCTATGCCCAAAAGAGAAGTGTGCACCCTCTCTTATCTCCCTTTGACCTGGTCCAAGCATTGGATTAGATTGAATTGAAGTTGAATTTTGAATTCAACTTGAATTGGTTGGTTTGGTTGAAACCTCCCAACTCCCTCTCATCCTTGTGTCCATGCCCCTAGCCCTTTGTTGCACATTTTTGTGTAGTTTTTCAAAAGTGAGGTGCATAGAAGGAGAGTCCTTCTACATGCTTCTCATCTAGGAAGGCATTGGAAGTGGATTGAATGACCACTTGAATTTTGAATTCAAGTAGTTGGTGAAAAACCTCCTAACCTCCCATGCTTATCCTTTTCCACATGCTTATCCCATGGTGTATCACACTTTTAAAAGGTCAAATTTTGGTGCATGCATGGAGAGTAGAGTGGCTACGTGAGAATGGAAGAGTCCTTCTGGGGTGAGACTTCCAAAGGGTTGGGGTGCTGAGTTTTGGGTGAGAAAATTCAAAAGTGAGAAAGCCTTTTGTGCCTACCTTTTCTTACAACATTTTCATTTTTCTCTCTTTGCTTGCCCATTTAAAAATAGTTTGAGAGTGGGTGTATAGTAGGAGAGAGTTCCTTTTATTTGTAAAAATTTGTTTCATGAAAAAAAACCCTAGAGAGAGGGCGTGAGAATGTTTCCGGGCATTAAGGTTTTTGGTGTGTGTAAAATCCTAGGATTGGGACTCAGGGTTTGGATGGAGAGATTAAGCACTATGAGCACCCGATCACCACCAAATTTTACACACCATCTTTTCATCCTCAAACCACATCCTTCAATTTTCTGGAATATCTAGAAGATCGACAAAAAGGTCATTGATCGGATCGACGAAGATTAGCCATCGAAGGCCCTAGCAAGAAGCTAGCACTTCGATGGAGCTAGCCGGGACCATAAGCTCTATGTGGACACACTGTAGAGGCTGGATAAGTGTATGACTATAGTGTGATGTGAGAGCTTCTTCTTTTTGTTTCAGATTATAGAGTTTGACTACCTACACTCAGGTATTGTATCCTAAATATAAATTGATCAGCAACTATGATTTGCTGATTGAATGCATTTTATTTTTCTAATATATATTAGTATGTCTAGATTCTGAGTAGGATTTAATGATCTGATCATTACATGTAATAAATTAATATTAGTTTAATTTTTATTTCCACTATAATTTAAATTCAAAAAAAATTTTAAAATGCATGCTTTTAACCCTGCATGATTTTCTTCAGTCTTCATCCTCATTTAGATGAGATTAACCACCTATTTAAGAGCTTAAGGTCTTCATATCCCTCGTAAGAATTTTCATCCACGTCAAAATGAGATCCTTCTCTTATTCCTGACATAGTTAACCTCCTATTTACGAGTTAGAAGCCTTTGTATCCCTCGTAAGGATCTTCACCCACGTCAGGATAAGATCCTCCTTCTATTCCGGACATGGTTAATCTCTTATTTAAGAATTGAAGGCCTTCACCCATGTTAGGATGAGATCCTCTTCCTATTCCTAATATGATTAACCTCCTATTTAAGAATCGGAGACCTTTAAGATGGCTTTTACCCATATTAGGATGAGGTCTACTTCCTATTCCTAATAAGATTATCAGTGCACAAAAAGATCATTGAGTGGGCCTCTCCCTGTGGGCCATTGAAAGGATCTCTCCCTAGGAATATAAAAGGGCCATTGTATGGGCCTCTCCTCTTAGGCACTTCACCCTAGTTTAGACGAGGTTAACTAGTTTAAGAATCGGAGGCCTTCGTATCCCTTGTAAGGATCATCATCCATGCCAGGATGAGGTCTTCCTCCTATTCCCGACGTAGTTAAACTCCTATTTAAGAATTGAAGGTTTTTACCCATATTAGGATGAGGTTCTCCTCTTGTTCCTAACGTAGTTAACCTCCTATTTAAGAACCAAGGGTCTTCATATCCCATTTCATTTAAAAACAAAGCTCAGCTTGGTTATTTCCTGCCACCACTTAATTAGCACAAGAAACTAGAATATTAAGAATAAAGAATTTTTATTGAAGTATGATTATCGACAGTGCATTCATAGATTTTCTGCATTCCAAGATCGAGATAGTATAGTTCCTCTAAGCTCCTTTATGTAGTAAGTTCCTGGCCGAATGACTTCCTCAACTTCATAAGGACCTTCCCAGTTCAGAGCAAGCTTACCTTCATTTTGAGGCATCTACTCGATGCAGCACTAGATCTCGAACCTTGAAGATTTTACTTCTGACTCTAGAATTATAATATCAAGCCACTTTTTGCCTATAGAGCCGCCATCCAAATTTGGACTTTCTCCCATTTTTCTTCTAGTAGATCAAGATTTGCCTTGAGATCTTGTGAATTATTTTCTTCATCAAAACTTTCAACTCACACTGAGGGAAGTCCAAGTTCAACTGGAATAACTGCTTCAGTCCTAAAAGTCAGAGCAAATGGAGTTTTTCCAATAGGTAACTTTGGATGGTTCTGTAAGCCTAGAGTATATGATAAAGTTCATCCATCCATATTCCTTTCGTTTGCTCAAGTCTTGCTTTTATCCCCTATAGTAGAGTTCCATTGGTTACCTTGACCTTACTATTTACCTGAGGATGGGCCACAGATGTAAGATGATAGAAAATATTGAAATCCTCATAAAATTTAGCAAACTTTGCTCCTATGAACTGGCACCCATTGTTGGTGATTAAGGTCCATGGTAAGCCGAACCTACATACTATTGACTTTCAAATGAAGTCCTGTACTTTAGCTTTAGTGATTTTCGCCAGGCGCTCGGCCTCAACCCACTTAGTGAAATAGTCCACTGCTACTAGAAGAAATTTTTGCTGTCCGAATGCTATAGAAAATAGTCCAAGTATATCCATTCCTCACTATGCAAATGGCTATGGAGCATTTAGGGGTGTGAGCTGAAAAGCTGGTTGCTTTTGAATATTAGCATTTTTCTGACATTGATCACATTTCCTACATACTCAACTACATCATGTTGCATGGTTCGCCAATAATACCCTTGTCGAAGTAGCTTGTAGGATAATGATCTAGCTTCGAGATGGTTTCCACATACTCTTTTATAAACCTTCCTCAAGTCATAATTAGCTTTAGGTAGTCAAAGACATTTGAGGAGTGGCAGGGAATAAGATCTCTTATACAATATGTTCTCATATAAGACATAACGGGAGGCCTGATTTCTTAATTTTTGACTTCTTTGGGATCTCTAAAGAAGATGCCATCTTTAAGATATAGGATTAATGGATTGATCTAGCTAGGCTCATGATCCACCTGCATTACAGTCTAGGATTCCTCTGAACTTGGGTGTTGAAGCACTTCAAAGAAAACTTTCTTGGGCAACTCATTTGGAGCTAAAGTAGCCAGCTTAGATAGAAGGTCGGTCCTAGAATTCTTTGCTTTTGGAATCTGCTGAATATTAAAGCTACTAAAGGCTGAGGTTAGATTTTTCACTTTATTCAGATATTTTTTTATACTTTCCTTTCAAGCTTCATAGCCACCATTGACCTGCCCTACTACCAATTATGAATCACTATAGACCTTCACATGGTCTATCCCCAACTCTTTGGCTATTCTTAATCCTGCAATCAGAACTTGATATTTTGCTTTATTGTTAGTTGTGGGGAACTCGAAGCATAGCATAATTTAGTGATCGATAACTCCTAAATTAATAAGAATTAAGCTCGTGCCTACTCCATAAGTATTGAATGAACCATCAACGTATAGAGCCTAGAAATCTTCAAGAGGTCCACTTTCCTTTGAAGGGAGTTTAACTGCAAATCAGAAGTGCAGACTTCTTGCTACTCTGGTTCGATCGGATCTAGGATAGTGTATTTTATTATAAAATTGATCAGTATTTGAGCTTTAATTGACGATTGAGGTTAAAACTTGATATCAAATTTTGTGAGTTTAATTGCCCATTTTGCTATTCTTTCATAAGTATCTGGCTGATGAAGGACTACTTTTATAGGTTGATCTATGAGGATTATGATTGTATATCCTTGAAAATAAGATCGAAGATTTTTAGTTGTAATCAACAAAGCATAGGTTAGCTTTTTTATTTAGTATACCTTATTTTCACATCTCTTAGGACTCGACTTATGTAGTAGATCGGCTTCTAAATTTTTGTATCTTCTCTAATTAGGATAGCTCCAATGGTTGTAGGAGATACCGCTAGATACAAGAACAACTCTTTGCTAGGTTCGGGCTTGTCAAGAAGAGGAGGTGAGCTAAGATAGTTTTTTAATTCCTCAAAAGCTTGCTAACATTTTAGGATAGTTTTTTGGTTGCTTGAGCACTTGAAAGAAGGGCATGCAGCATTCTGCCGACCATGAAATAAAATGATTTAAAGCCATGATCTTCTCCATCAGGCACTGAATCTTTTATTATCCTGCGAGTAGTCATTTCCTGAATGGCCCTGATCTTCTCTAGGTTTGCCTTAATGCTGTGTCTTAATACCATGAATCCTAAGAACTTCTTCAAAGTCATCCCAAAAGCACATTTGATTGGATTCAGCTTTATTTGGTACTTTCGGAGGGTGTTGAATGTCTCTTCTAGATCAGCGATGTGATTTCTCAAGGATCGACTTTTGATAAGCATGTCATCTACATAAATTTTTGTTGAAAATTATGTTCCAAAGTCAATCATTAGCTTGTTGATGGTTGAGCTATTTTATAATTATAATTAATTTATTAATTAATAAAAATATTTTGGTATCTTTTTCATCATAAGTTTATATCTTCTAATGAACTCCATTGTTGTGATGAAGTTCTTAGGATTGTTTAGTTTCGATAAAGAGAGGATTTATCGATTAGTCCTTAAATTTGTTCACGACCAAATGATAGGCTGTTAATTAGGACAACAATATCTATCGAGCATAGGTCGCTATATGCCATATAGGTTGGTTGTCCTCTTAACCAAGGAGTGTGAAAATACTGGTATGGCATACAGATGAGATGTATGGGTACATCATCATTGAATGTGATCAACTCCAGAGCATTCTACTATTAAGAATGTCACAGATGGGATATAGGTATAAATATTTCTTAGATCTGAGATCACCTCAGTGACTTGCAAGCAACTCATTGTGCTTTGGTACCAAACTAACTAAATTTCTAATTCAGCAATAGAAGGCTTCTGGGCACAATCAAGTACTTATAAAGTTGGAGTGTGATCAAGATGGAATTGACCACTCCAAGAATTGGAGAAGAATGTATCACTATATTTCAATATAGCAAAATCTTGGCCAGGATAATCCATCAGATGAATTTGATATTTTAAAATATAATATGGACAATCTTATCAAAGTTGATAGTTAAACTCTGAGGTGTCTTACCAAGATTGTGGTCAAGAAGATGAATTATATGAAAACTATATCCGCATGGGTTCTAAGGATGGTGTTCTACACCTTCGACCTATCCGACTGTCGAATATCATTGCTAGATGGTCACTTCTATTAGTACAAAAATTTATTTCTATGCTACTGACTTAGGTTCAGACCTATGAGGTCATACACATTAGAGCTTATGATCTGATTGGATGGTTGATCAATGATTAAGAATCGTTCTAGGATTAAATAATCAATACGATTGGTGTTTAACCTAGTGTAAGTGTTACAAGAGGATCGATTAGCAATTGGATTACTAATTGGCTTAATTTGATTAAGCCAATAGGCTGAGATTAAGTTTAATTAAATATAATTTAATTAGATTTGACTTAGACTTGATTGAATTAAGTCTAATTGATTTATTGGATAAGCCAAGTGCAAGGAAGAACTAGTCCTAGTCTAACTAGGACTCGGATTAATCTAATTTTTTAATTTGATTAGAAAATAAATTAAAATTTAATTTAATTTAATTTAATCTTTAAATGAGTTAGGGCCTTATTTAATTAGATTGATTTAATCTTGATTTATTTGGTTAAAAGATCTTGTTTGACCAAGTCAAAATAGGAGTCCTAGTCACACTAGGACTCTCTATCACTTACGCCACTTAATCCTCACACTCCATGCCTTTTTGTTTTATTTCTTACGTGAAAATTCTCCACTACCATGGCTTCTCACACCCTCTTTCTCTCTTCCTTTTCTCATAAGACAATTTGTTGGAAGACCAAGTCAAAAGAGGAGTTAGTTTTGCTTAGGATTCTATAAGATAGAATCCTTGTTGACCAAAACACCTTTCCTTAAGTGCCGCCCCCTCTTTTAATTATTCTCTTATTCCATGAAAATAATCTTCTTTTTTGTGTGCCCTCCCTTGCTGGTCCATGCCATTAATTATGGAGGAGGCGCCCAAGAGTTGGGCGCCCCAACAACTTCCCATGTTTGGATATTCCTAGTCTAGGATTTTGATCTAACTTAGACTCTACTTTTTCTCTATTTTATTGGATGAATTTTGTTCTAATTTTTTCATGGAATATAGAGCTTTGGGAGAGATTTGGGGTGTGTAAAAATCATAGGAAAAGAGTCCTTGGGCATGGGGGTTCCATAGGCACCAAACTAGGTGTCTAGGTGAGAGAAAAGAGAAGAAGAAGAAAGTCTTATTCTAGGGCTATTTTACTTTCAACTTCTCCTCCTTTTTTTAAATTTTTTCTGAGAGAGTCTTAGATCAATAAACTCTCATCTTTTTTCACATATTTTGAAGAGTCCAAATTTTGAATAAGGAAGCATTGGATCGACCGTCGAAGAAGAATTAGCATAGTACTAGCATGCTATGCTGATTTTCTGCATCGGACTTCAGATCAGAGATCGTAAGCTTGTGTAGATGACTCCTAGAGGCTGGACACGTGTGTGTCTCATGACTTCATCCTCAAGCCCAGATCAACATGTTAGAATATCTAACTTGCTCAAGTAATAGATATGATCTATAAACTTCATACCTGCATTTGATGTAATGTAAATCTAGGTTGATTTGATCAATCTTTTACTTTCTTATTTGATTTTAATTTGTGATTTAATATCATATCTTAATCATTTAATAGATCTAAGATCTAGATATTTATATATTTATTTAAATAAATATTTAATTTATTTAAGTCTTTTGCTGTAAGATCTTGAAAAAATTTTCAAGATCTATCTATAAAATCCTAGATCTGATTCCTTCACTTATAACAATAAAGACCACAGTCGGTAATAAAAGTAGTTTTCTCCTCACCCTTAAATGCCATCAAGATTTGATTATATCATGAGAAGGCATCTATGAAGGTGAGGAGCTCATGGCTCGAGATTGCATTTACTAGTTGGTTGATTTTGGATAGGGGGTAGCTATCTTTTGGACAGACTTTATTCAAATTAGTGAAGTCTATACACATTCTCCACTTGCTATTTGCCTTCTTGATAAGGACCACATTGGCAATCTAGTCTAGATAGGATACCTCTGGATTAATTTGGCTTTGAGAAGTTTGTCTACCTTATCCACGATTGCCTTTTGTCGCTCTGGCGTAAAGCTATGCTTCTTTTGCTTCACAGGCTGATGCTTTGAATCTACACCCAGTCGATGCTCCATAACTTCAACGTTGATACCAGACATGTCTACAGGAATCCAAGCAAAGATATCGGCATTTTTTTGTAGAAAAGTGATGAGCTGCTTTTTAATTTCTACCTCCAAATTTGAACCAATCTGGATTGTATTGTCCTTACTTCCATCATTCAAAGAGACTGTCATAAGATCGTCAATTGGTTTCCCTTGCTCCTCAGTCAGATCATCATGGACATCAAGTCTATCCACTAGACAAAGTTCTGGCTGCTTTCCATCTTGTAGGGCAATTATGTAATAATGACGTGTCAAAGCTAGGTCTCTCCTAACTTTTCCAACTCCGCATCCTGTTGAAAACTTTATCTTCAAATGATATGTTGATATCATAGCTCGAAGTGCATTCAATCCAGGTCGGCCAAGGATTGCATTGTAAGTAGGAGTCTTTACCACCAAAAAATTGATTTGAGCTTTGGACTGCTTTGGATACCAACCTGCCATAATTGATAAAGTGATTATTCCTTCAACTGGTATAGCATCATCGATAAATTCCACTAATGGGGAGCTTATTGATCCTATATAGCCATCAGGTATAAATATTTTAGAGAAAGCATCATAAAACAAAATGTCAGCAAGGCTTCCATTATCAATCAAGATATGGGGTACATCATTATTAGCAATATTTAAAGTAACTACAACCGCATCATTATACAAAAATTGAACCTCTTGTGCATCTTCTTCAGTGAAAATAATAGGCTCTCTAGTCCTCCGCTTTTTTGCATGCTCCATCGATCTACTATCCTCTTCCTACTAATATCCCCCAGTGACTGTGTTGATGATCCCAAGTAGGGGCCAATCTTCTTATGGTTCTTCCCTCCAAGGTGGTTCTAGCTATGGAAGAGCTCTCGATCGATCTTTCCTTTTTCTAATCGATGTTATAGAAAATGATCCAGTCGACCTCATCTAATCAGCTACTCAATTTCATCATGGAGCTGGATGTATTTTTTAGTATCATGACCGTGGTCATGATAATACAGGTAGTACTTGTTGGGATTGCGCTTGCTTGGATGGGACCGTATCTTGTTCAGTCTCGGTAGTTACTCCTTAATTTTCATCAGTATTTGAGTTTTTGGAACATTAAGGAGAGAGTAGTTATAAAATCTTCTAGAAGGAGGACTCCATCGCATCCTCTGATCTGGGCTTATTAGCCAACGAGCCTGAGGTGGAGTTTGGGCCCATCTGCATTCAGGAGGGGTTCTAAAATGAGGTCAAGCTTTGCTTGGCTTCTCTACAGGTGTAGGCTTGCTAGGTTCTCCTACCTGCAGCTCTCCTACGGCCTCATCATCATAGAACTTAAAAGCTTCCTCAGCTCAAGCTAACATGTCGATGAAGTCTTGAGAATACTTCTTCTCCAGGACGAAGAGGAGATCATTTTTCAGAAGGCCATCTTTTAGAGCAGCCATAGCAATAGATTGGTTCAAGTTTCAAATCTCCAGGGTAGCAGTATTGAAGTGGCTGATATAGGCTCGGCTGGACTCTAATTTCTTCTGCTTGATATTGATAAGAAAGTCCAAACCTCATCTTTGATGCTAGTTGCTAACAAAGTGAGCTACAAATTGATGGTTCAACTGATCAAAAGAATAGATGATACCCGATTTGAGATTTAAGTATCAATTTCTTGCTGCTTCTTTTTAGATGAAAGAAAAAACTCAACATAGAATGGCGTCTGGTATGACATGGAGCAGCATCATAGTTTGAAAGGCTTTGAGATAGTCAATGGAATCCAAGATCCCATCATAACTTTCAAACTGGTAGAGTTTGAAGCTTGGTGGGATGGGCTCTTGCATGATTTGGGTGCTGAACAATGGATCAATATAGATATCATCATTGCAGATGGGGGCAGCAAGGCAGAGTTCTTTGATCCACCATTTCATCTCCTGGAGCTTCTGATCAAGGATATCATCTCGATCATGAATCTCAAAGTATGGCTAGCTCGATGGAAATAGAGACTTTTCAGGGGTAGAGTCATGCTCGAAACAAGGGCTCTCTGCTCTTTATTTTTCTTTTCCAAGGTTTACTGGCTAACTTATCTAGGTGGACCTTTCTTATGCCAGATTTTGATGCTCCGATGATGATCTTTTCAGTGATGCTAGTGCCGGAGCCTATTGCATGACTTGCATTACTTTCATGAGGCCTCTCACCTACTATAGCAGCAGGTTGAACTACTCCATATGCACCACTATTGTCAATGGAGTAGGTTGAGGTGCAAGCGATTGGGCTAGGATGGGCTGGTCTGCTGGCTTCAGGTTGGATTTGACAGTAGAGGCAATAGATCGATAAGAAGGAGCCTTCCTAGGTGGTATCTCACTAGAACACAAGAAAGATTAGAGGAAAAAAAATGGAAGAAGAGAGGAAGAAGAAGAACTCACTGGATACTCCTTTCAGAATAAGGACTCAGACGCCCTTCCTCTAACAATAATCCTGTTGGTGCAAAAGATGGAAGGTCGTCGGAGTTTGCTGCAGTTGGAGGGGACAATCTTGCTGAGGAGACCTGCAAAATGAAGTCCAAGCTGGAGGTGGGAGGTTCTAGTGTGGATCCTCCAATGGTCAAGTTAGCTTCTTGACCAACAAGAATGGAGTACACAAGAGAATAGAGTGGAGAGGAGAACTTAAAGAGAATAATATATTTGGAGGGTCTCTATTTAGATGGAGCTTATAATAGAATGATGATAGCCATAACAGAATATCAGAAGGCCGTTCAGGCTACTTAGAGTTTCTTATGGAGAGTGGACTGTAATTTGTTGCAACTTACTGGTGGTTGGATTTCATTCACTAAAGTTCGGATGGAAGGTCAGAGGCTTCTAAACCTAGTAGTGAGCTGTTCATGTTAGGATTAAAAATTTAAAGTAGGGCTAACTGAGCTTGAAGGTTAGTTTCTAAGTAGTGGATGATGGGCTCATAACTGGATTCTGAGTTTGGATCCTATTAGTATTGTCTTGACTGCTTTTGGGAGCTCGACCGCCTTCAAAATTGATCGAGGGTGGGCATAAATGCTCTAATTTAGAGGGCTAAACATCGAAAAGGATAGTAGGTTCTTCAATTAGGACTATAGCCATGTTCTCTAGAGGAAGTTCAGAGAATATCCAAGATCGACTCGAAGTTGGGATGGAGGAGTATTGAGATCCATCCCTTGCAAAGCGGCTATAGCTTATTCAAGATTTAAGATCAGACCGATATTAGTAGCGAAGTCCTTTTGTTGACTCAAGTTCATCTATCTGAAGTTCTTGGTGTGAGATTGGCAAGATTTACTGTTATTAAGAGAGAACTGGGAGAGATTGTCATTGAGAAGGTCGACTGGTGCACAAGATCTGAAGGCCAATCTTTCAAAATTTGCCTGGACTAGGAAATCAACTTGCCTGAGGTTTGGACTTGACCATCATGACTATAGATGGTGCTATATCAAGATCGGACATCCAACTGAACTTTGGTGGGAGCTATTTTACTCCCAATAGATTTCTTAAAGAGGATAGTCAATTTTGAAGTGCCCGAGCTTCTTATATTCATAGCATATAAGCTGCTCTTTTTTTTCCTCCTTACTTGGCTCATCCTTTGAGAAAAACTTTCTTTTGAAATTTTATTTCTTCTTCCTCATAAATCTTCTGAATTTGTATGTGATGAGAGCCATACCATCATCTACTTCTCCCTATTCCGATTCTTCATTTTCTTTCTCATTTTAAATAGTAGACTTAAGAGCTATAGTCTTCTTTTTCTTTACTTCCTCCTCACCATTTTGCTTTAAGGTTAATACATGAGTCATGAGAGAACCAAGAAGTTCTTCTAGAGGTAGAGCATTGAGATTCTTGGCTTCTTGAATAGCTATTACTTTTACCTTCCAAGCTTTTGGAAGTGATCTGAAAATTTTATGGACAAGTTTACTATAAGAGTAGAATTTTTCTAAGCTTTTAAGATCATTAATAATAACAGTGGACCTAGTAAACATATCAATAATTGATTTATTTTGTTTTGTCTTAAATAATTCTTGCTTATGTACAAGTATATTAATTTTAGATTCTTTTACTTAGTTGGTACCCTCATAGGTAACTTCTAGTCTATCCTATATTTTTTTAGTAGAAATTCTATTGAATTCATTGGCATCCAAAGAATAATATAAAACATTCATAGTTTTGGCATTTAAATTGAACTATTTTTTATCTATCATCCAAATCCTTCTTCAATTTTGGTATGATAATGCCATCTACCATGATTATGGATGTGTGTGGACCATTGATTATGACACTCTAATGATCATATTCTAATGTTTGAATGATCAATATACGCATGCATGCTTTCCAGTAGATATAAATTATGCTATTAAATAAGAGTGGTCTATTTGTGGATTGCCTTTCAATAAGAGATGCATTAATTTGGGCTACTATTTAATTTTTAACTCTTTATTGTTAGATCAAATCGATCTAAGCATCAAGCTCTAATACCACTTGTTGCCTGGAGAGACAACCTAAGAGGGGGTGATTGGGTTTTTCAAAAGTTTAAAACTTGTGTGTGCACAAATTTCAGAGTATTAAAGTGTAGTGAGATGATACAAAATAAGATATATTAAAATAAATGAGCAATTAGGATACAATGCAAGCAAAAGAGAAGCGATATATAAATACCAAGAATTTATAGTAGTTGGGTATCAAACCTAACACCTATGTCTACTCTTGAAGCCTTAGAAATTTCACCATAATCTCTATAGAGATTATAGTAAGATTACTTTTTGGGCTTACAATCTAAATCTAATTATTTTTTATCATAAAAATCAATCAAAATTACTTTCCAAAGCCTCTCCTATGCTTTCTTAAACAAACTCAATCTAATTTCAGGCTTGGATAGGCCATTTCCCAAATTTCAATCTCAATTAAAACTTGTTTACAGTAAAATATGAGAAATATAAATGTAAACACAATAAAAGCTCCAATAAAGCAAATAAAATGTGAGGATTAATGATTCTCTCAAGCCTTGGAAGGCCACGAGAGGAGTCAGAGTGTTGACTCCGGAAGACTAGGATAGGTGTGGTCCTAGGACTAGGATAGGAGTTATCCTAAGATGAAGGTGGTGTATATCCCTCCATGGGCTTGAGATCCTGGTGTTGAGGATCTTGAGGAGTTTGGTTGGTGCTTCAGAGACCTAGGATATAAGGTGGAGCAAGAAATCAAAGTCGACGAATGAAGACTACAAAGAAGAAACTTTTCTGTAGGTTAGTCGGCTCAGTCTGAAACTGGATCGACCCAATCTTAGATTAGCTAGCTCAATTTTGAGATTGAGCTGGCTCAATGCACGAGCATAGTTACATGAGGATCTATTTGGTGCTAGGGTTTGGGTTGATCTTATGGGTCTTAAGGCCTAGTTTGAGAGGTCTTAAGGAGGCTAACTCATATATGGATCAAGTTTAGATCCAAGGGATAAGAGCATGGAAGATATAGGATACATGGGCTTGGTGAGTGCTTTCATATATTGGGTTAGCCAGGAAAGTTTTTGATCGGACCAAATGGCTATGTATAAATACATAGATTATATTAGGATTTTTATTGAAGAAGGTGAATACAAATCTTTTCTCCCTTAATCTCTCTTCTCTCTTCTCTCTAGTGTTGTTGCCCTGGGTTCTTGAAGAAGCCTTAGAGAGAGAGGGTGCCTCCCTCAAGCCCTAGGAGGGATGCACCCCAAAATAGATCTAGGTGGTAGATCTATGGTATGCTGCCCTTAGAGAATGAAGGTCTCTCCATATCCATGCTAAAGATCAGGAGTTTTCATAATATGGTATCAAAGCTAGGTGATGCCAGAATGATGCACCAATATTTGGTATCAGAGTGGTACCATAAATTACAATAATTAGTATCAGAGCTTGATGGTGCATGAAAGCGAAGGAGAAGTCACACAGAGTGAAATCCAAAATCTACACAAGTATTTCATAGTATGTCTCAAATCTATCTTTGTTATTGCTTTGGTTTGGCCAACCGAGAGCATCAGGTTGAAGGTGTAGATTAAGAGGATGAACAAAAAGAATTTTTCCTGGGGTGGAAGGTTTGGGTGCATGATTTGCTAGTAGGTCTTGATGGAAAGATGGGGTGTATGGCGGTAGATAAGGTAGAGAGCGATGGAGTGCTGTAGTAGTGCTTCCTTGGAGATGCAGAGCTGAGAGAAGCTCGATGGTGTAGCAGTTGAGAGAGGTATCTCAGTAGAGAGCATCAGAATTCTCTAGGAAGATGGGCAATGTAGGGCTATTTAATGGTTGAAGAGAGGGTTTCTAAGAGATAATGGTCGAAGGAAGGCTGAAGAAGCGATTTTATGTCCTTCGATGGTAGGAAGGTGGGGAAGTAGTTAGGGATGTATTCAATTGTTCGATCAAAGCATGGATTTACGGAGCCTTGGGGATGATGGAGATGAATGATCCATGGAGGTCTATTAGGTCAGGGCTAGATAGTGGATCGGGTTTATTCTATAAGAGCACTAAGGAGAGTCATGGTTTAGGTGGAGGATGGGTTATGTGTAGCAAGAGATGACCCAGATACCTATGAGGAGGTAGTATTGAAATAAGACAAAAAGTGTTGGAGTGCTGTAGTAGTACTTTCCTGGAGTTACAAGACTGAAAGAGACTCGACAATGCAGCAGCCGAGGAAGGTATCTTAGTAGAGAGTGTTAGAAGGCATCTCAAGGAGATTAGGAGCAGATCTCTTGAAGAGTTAGAAAATCTTAGGAGCCTCAAAATGAGATAGGTGGGTCTAAGCCTAGGATAGAGTTTGAGCTACAGTTTCTCTAGGTGAAACTAAAGTGATGATTGGTGCAGGGATAGAAGAGGAGAAGTGCTAGGATGGAATTTGGCATGGATTCAGAGTGGAGGGATCCAAGAGGAGCGATATCCTAGCACTAGCACTGATAATGCATAGTTTTAGATGGAGTGACATGTGTAGGTGGATAGGCATAGCTCTGAGAAAATCGTGTCAGGTGGTACAGCATGTGCTGGTACAAGGATGCTATAGGTTCTCTAAGGAAGTCCAGGAAAAGTGATGCAACTGCTAAGCAGAATGGATTCTATAATTCTAGGATGGTGCTAAGGAGCGAGCACAGGTCTTCAATGGTAGAGGCAGTCATCCCAAAGATCTCCAAAGGTACACAGTAGCTTAAGAAGATTGGCAGAGATGATGTTTGCACAAGGGGTTTTCAGGGTGCGCAGTGATAGTGAGATCGTGCAGGAGGGCATTGCCAAGGAGTTTGCTAAGGCCTGGGGCACCAAGATGGAGATTATGAGGACTGGTGGTGCTTCCAAGCCTTGGAAAGCCACGAGAGGAGTTAGGGTGTTGACTTCGAAAGACTAGGATAGGTGTGGTCTTAGGGTTAGGATAAGAGTTGTCCTAGGATGGAGGCGATATATAGCCCTCCACGGGCTTGAGGTCTAGGTGTTGAGGATCTTGAGGGGCTTGGTTGGTGCTTCGAAGACCTAGGGCATAAGATGGAGAAAGAAATCAAAGTTGAGGAATGAAGACTGCAGAGAAGGGACTTTTCTGTAGATTAGCCGGCTTAGTCTGAAACTGGATTAGTCCAGTCTCAGGTTTGCCAGCTCAGTGCGCGGGCAGAGTTATGCGAGGGTCTATTTGGGGCTAGGGTCTGGGTTGATCTTAGGGATCTTAAGGCTTAGTTTGAAAGATCTTAAAGGGACTAACTCATATATGGGTTAGATTTAGATCCAAAAAATGAGAGTATAGGAGACATGGATGTACATGGGCTCGGTGAATACTTTCATATATTGGATTAGCCAGAAAAATTTTTGGTCTCGCCTAATAGCTATATATAAATACATAAGTTGTATTAGGATTTTTATTGAAGAAGATGAATACAAATCTTTTCTTCCTCAATTTCTCTTCTCTCTTCTCTCTAGTGTTGTTGCCCTAGGTTCTTGAAGAAGCCCTAGAGAGAGGGAATGCCTTCCTCAAGCCTTAGGAGGGAGGCACCCCAGCATAGATCTAGGTGGTGGATCTATGGTATACTGCCCTTTGAGAATGATAGTCTCTCCATATCCATGCTAAAGATCAAGGATTTTTGCAACATGGCATCAAAGCTAGGTGATGCCGGGATGATGCACCAATATTTGGTATTAGAGCGATACCATGGATTACAACATAAAAATCAATAAAGCTCTTTGGAGAATGTACTGAGGTATATAACTTTTCAATCAATACATTGAGGAACTCTTTAAATGCTTCAAGAATTGATTGCTTTCAGCTCTCTTGAATGCTCAATAAATGCTTTTGGGTTCAAACTTGGTTTTTTTCTTTTTTCTTTATCTCTTCTTTTCTCCTTATTTTAATCAAGTTTGAAAGTGTTTAAATGCTCTAAAAAAGCCAAACTAGCTATTTCTAGTCGTTGGAGGAAAAAAACTAGCTATTGGAAACCATTTAAAAAAAATCTAAAATTTTTTGTGGAACTAGACATTATTACTATCTGCTGTAGTTGAGTCAACTTGAGGTCAAGTAGAGGTCGACTCAAGCAAATATAAGTTGACTTGTTGTCAAGTAGGAGTTGGCTCGATGATTGTTCCATAAAAGTACTTCTTTGTCTTTCCCAAGATAGTCAGCTCGTAGTCAAGTAGGGGTCGACTCAAGGACTGGTACCGAAACTTATGTATTTAATCTGTCTAAGAGAGTTGACCCATACTTAAGTAGGGTCGACTCCTGGTCTATGACACTTGAGAAATGCATGCTGCCCATGAGTGGTAGTGTGGTTGTGTCCTGAAACTTGTGCTTTGTCTGCATTCTTTTGTCGAGTAGTTGGGGGGCTCTTGTGGTGAATGGAAAAGAAGGCTAGCAGTAGCAGTGAGGGTGGCCAATCATCGGCCAACTCTAGCAAGGGAGACCGATCCTGTGCAAAGGTGGTACAAAGAGGACTGAGGCAGGCGATGTGGACATCTTATAGGATCATGGAGGATGAAGTGGAGAGACTCTAATGGTACTTTGCTGATATTCTTGAGTTTCCGAAGGAAAAAATGGTGGCCTCTTGAAGGGAGTGGGAAAATATGGCCATGTTCATGCAGAGCCTTATTCGATGGGTGCCTTTGGACTGGGTGGTGAAGGAGATGAAAGATCGGTGGAAACTAGACTATGACCTGGAGACCTTTGCTATGGCAGAAGACCACTACCTTCTCCATTTTTGGGCAATAGTGGATTGTGAAGCGGCACTCAAGGGAGGCCCTTAGTTTGTCACCGATCGGCTCTTGGCCATGGAGGCATGGAAGCTGGACTTTGTGATAGGGCCAAATATTGTTCACTAGATGGTGGTCTGGCTCAAGCTTCCTGGCCTACCCATCAAGTATTGGAAATATGAGAAGATATTGGGAATGGTGGTGAAGGCTGGTCAACCACTATCGATGTATGACTTCACTGACCAACTCTAGAAGATCAGGTACTCCAAGATCTAGGTTGCCATTGATGCCGGTGAGCCCTTGAAGCCGGATGTCCTAATTTGGGGGGTGAATGAAACCTTTTGGCAGCCCTTTGTTTTTTAGAATATTCTAGTGGTATGTTACCTATGTGGTAGATTGGGGCACTCTAATGATGTGTGCCGATTTCCACAAGTGGAACCGAGTTTCGAAGGGAGCAATCACTTGCTTCAACCCAAGAATTTTGTGACATCTGACGACCGAGGAAAGGATCAAGAGGTATCGTCAATGGTGGTGGAAAAGGAGGTGGCACCATTGGTGGATGATCGATCCTGAAGATGTTGATCAAGTGATCGATGGCCATCCCTAGTTGGGGCCATGGATTGTCACTGTCTAGATTCGATAGCTAAGGTGCTATGGGGGGGAGGTTTATGGTTGAAGAAGGAGATCGAGTCATGCCTAGAGGCAACTGGCCCTAAATCGTCCTCTTCCTGACTAAGTTCGCCAAGAGGAGGACTTGACTCTGGTGACTCGCCACCTAAGTCGGACAGGCGGTAGAAATCGACGAAGGTGGCTCAATGCCAATCCCTAGAGAAGAACTTGGCAAGTGGAAAACCTAGGTGAGCGAGCTCATTGGACTCAGAGTGGATAAGTGGGCCTTTTCAAATTCTTATGGACATTCGGCCGACAGAGGGGGACGTGAGTTTGGACCTGGATGGTGGGCAAAGCCCATGCGATTCTGTTATGACTGAAGCAGCTATGGCTAAGTTGAAGTGGGCCTGGAGCCTACCTAAGCAAACAATCCATCCCTCTATGACCCCATCGCCCTTTGATGCTTTGAGCTGCTCGGACTAGTTGTCGGTCACCACCAAATCAAAGAAGGAAACACTAGCTATCCTACCCAGGGGCAGTCCTCGTCGGGATCCTACGCTACCAAAAGGAGAAGAGAAGTAGATGGAGGGTGTTGGTAGAATAGAGGGGCTATCTTTTTTGATGCCCATGATCCCTTCGGTTGACTTCTAGCTAGAGATATCTGGGACCTGATGCCTAGGGGGGCTACTCCCAGGCTGCCATTATTGCTGGTGAGGATGGTGATGGTGATGTGATGGCAGAACGGGGTAGCAAGAAGAGGGATATAGCAAAATCCCCAACAAAAAAATATGGGTGATGGTGAAGGCGAAACAAGCCTTAAAACACCTATAGGGCATGTCACTATGGTGGCCAAGCTAAAGAATGTCTTAAATGAAGTTGATCAAAGGGCTGAGGATAAGGAGATTAAGGAGACTGTTGAGATCAACAATAACTGCACCATGGCCAAAGGTGCTCATAGTACTCATCATTGATGCCTTGTGAAGATACTCATGTGGCATGTCTGGGGGCTGGCAAACCCTCATTTGTAGTTACCTTTAAGAAGATGGTGCAACAACATGATTTAAATGCTTGTATTCTTCTTGGGACTTGACTTTCAGGAGAGGGCTTCATCAAAGTCAGACATAGGGCTCCAATGAATTGGGGTTTTTGTGCCATTGAATCCCATGGTCTTGTGGGAGGAATCATTGTAATATGGAGGGTGGTTTGGCCAACATTGATGTCTTTCATCAGTATATCCAGCATATTGTCATTATGATTTTTGAAAGAAATAAACCCACTTGGCTTTTATCCAGCATTTATGCCCGCACTCAATATAGGGAAAGGCAGGTGATGTGGAACAAATTGATTCGATTGGTGGATCAGGATATTCCCTTCCTAGTAGTGGGAGATTTTAACTGTGTTGATAGCTTGCAGAAGAAGAGGGGTGAATGACCTTTCTTTGATAGCATTGAGGCAGGGAGTTTCATGACTTCATCCTGAGCACTAGATTCATGGACTTAGGCTTCTCTAGGCCTCGTTTTCCCTGATGCAACAATAGATAGAGGATAGCAAGTGTCTGAGAGTGTATTGACAGGGCCTTTACCATAATCAGTTGGATCCAGATGTTCCTAGCCTACCAGGTGCATCATCTCTCCAATATAGCATCTGATCATAGCCCAGTGCTCATTGTTATTGATACTAACTATCTCACCGAAGTCTATTCCGATTTGAGAAGTTTTGGCTCTTTTATTCGCATTTTTGGGATATTATTAGGGAGGTTTGGTGGATGCCTATCTGGGAAAATGCAATGTATCAAGTCACTCTAGACTTGAGCTGATGAGGCACAGATTTCAAAAATAGAATAGAGTGGAGGGAGGTGACATATTCAAGATGCTGGAGGATATTGAGACTACCATTACTGAGCTTTAGTGGAGAGATAACCAGGAGGGATACCTAGATGAGGAGGATCTGGCATAGCTCCAAAGCAGGTTGACCCTTCACTTTTCTTTATTGGGCTAGCAAGAGATCCTATGGAGATAGAAGTCTAGAGTCCAGTGGATTAGTGAGGGGGATAAGAATATAAGATTCTTTCACTAATCAACCATTATCAAAAGACAAAGGAATCAGATCAGGGTGCTGCATGATGATTCGATAGGAGATTCTTCATTTCTTCTAAGAGCGATGGACTACTTAGCTAGGTGGAGGTGAGCTCGATGCTATTCCTACTTCAATTGATTGGGTCTCGACCTAGGAGAATGCTATTTTGACAGGTCCTATCATAGCAGAGGAGGTCTGGAGGGCAATCTGCTCCATGGCCAAGGATCAGGCACCAAGTCTAGATGGTTTTCCACTGCTCTTCTTTAGATGGTATTGGGTGATCATCCAGGAGGAGGTGATTGAAGCCATCCAACTCTTCTTTACTTCGGGGTTGATGCCTAAGGCATGGAAACAGACTTTCATTGTGTTGATCCTAGCTTAAAAGACAAGATGCTTTTGAGCCAAGCCACTTTAGGTCCATCAGCTTATGTACTACTCTGTACAAGATCTGTGCGAAGATCATGTTGGAAGACTAAAGCCTATCATTCCCTGACTAATCAGTGCTGAGTAGGGAACCTTTGTTAGTGGTCAAAGTATTTCAAATAATGTTCTGACTACACAAGAATTTTGGCATGATCTCTAGAGTGCTTCAGTCTGGTGATGTTTGATGGCCATTAAGCTCGATATGGAGAGAACATATGATCAGATGGATTGGTAGTTTCTTATCTACACTCTTTAAAGCTTTGGATTTTATCCATACTGGATCACATGGATTATGGGTTATGTTGGATCTCTATCTTGCTATTTTGGTCAATGACATCCCAATGGAGTACTTTCATTCTACTACTGACCTGTAGCAAGGTTGTCCTCTATTCCCATATCTTTTTATTCTTTGTATCGATGCCCATTTTAGAGCCCTCTATGGTGTTGCCTTAGACCAAGCCTTGAATCCCTATGTGTCGACCCAAGGTGCGAGATCCATCTCGCATCTTTTGTTTGTAGATAATTATCTATTGGTAGGCTATATTGGAAAATGTGTCCTAAAGCCAATCATCTAAGTTTAGATGATTGGAATTAGTATTTGAATTATCAATTTAACTTATTCATCATAAAAGTTTCATCTTCCTTAAATAAACTTTTAAGTTATGATGAAGTCCTTAGAACCATACTTAATCGATAAAGAAGGATTTATTAGATGATTTTTAAATTTGTTCATGACCAAATGATAAGTTATTAATAAGGACGATAACTTATTGAGTGTAGGTCACTGTATGTCATATGTGTTAGTTGTTCTCATAATCAAGTGGTGTGGGATACTGGTATAGCATACAAATGGTGTTGGGATAAACTATCCTCTCCCAGACCGACGTGGTCGTTGGTGATTAGACAAGCAACAAGAAACAATCTCTTAGAATCAGCATGGAAGCAAAATAATGGATTCAAGAGAAAAGAGAGAAAGAGAGCACAAGAGTTTTTCGGAAGAAAAGAGCTTTATTTAATGAATTCAGCATCATATACAACCTTGACCTATTTGTAGTATTTATACTTTATAAAAGGATCAAGCCCCAAGCTCATAGAAAACTTTTTCAAAATTCAAACATCCCACATACATAAAATAAACCTACAAAAATTAAGTCGATCTAGTTTCAGACTGAGCCGGCTAACCTACGACTGGGTCAGCTCAGTCTAAGACTGAGCCGATTCAGTTGTGTACCATGCTAATAATTCAAAAATACTACTTTTTATCTGAATTTTTCTCTGAGACATAGCCGACCCAGTCCTGGACTGAGCTGGTCCAGTTTTCAACTTAGCCGGCTTAGTCTCAGGGTGAGCCGGTCAAGTTTCTAAACTTTGCTATCTGCACTGATTTTTCTTCTGGCTTGCTCTCATCTTTTTATGACCTATCTTCTCATGTTCTCAAGACTTGGGAGCACCACTTTTGAGCTCACATTCTCCATCTTAGTGTTTCCAAGTCCTTGTGAACTCATCTATTCTCAGCAAATCCATCCTTGCCACACACATCTGAAAGCTGTCTCTGGAGAGTACCTTCGTGAGTGCATCAGATTGATTCTTCTTAGTATGAACCTTCATCAGTTCCACTTCAACTTCCTCCACCAGCTCTCTGATCCTATGGTACCTCACGTCTATATGCTTTATGCACGCATGATAGACTGGGTTCTGTGCCAACAGTAAAGCACTCTGACTATCACTGAATAGTATAACCTTACTCTGCTCTACCTCCAACTAAATAATCAACCTCCTAAGCCAAAGGGCTTTCTTTGCAGCCTCCGTTATTCTAACATACTCGACTTCTATGGTAGACAAGGCCATAATTGGCTGAAGGGTTGATCTCCAAGACACTGGTCCACCATACATGTAGAAGAGGTATCTAGTGGTAGACCTCCTTATATCAAGATCTCCTGCATAATTGGCATCTACAAATCCTTCTAGAGGGCTCGAACCTCCATCTTCAAATCCTCCTGGCTATCCACCAAACATCAAACCATAATTCCTTGTTCCATGCAGATATCGCAATATCCATTTTAATGCTTTTTAGTATTTCTTCCTAGGGTTAGCCATGTATCTACTAACCATGCTCACTGCATGTATTATATCTGATCTATAGCATACTATAGTGTACATCACACTGCCTATAGCATTCGCATAAGAGATTTTTTTCATGTATTCTCTTTCCTTTTTTGATTGGGAGCTTTGTAACTTGGAGAGAGATATATGGCTTGGTAATGGCATCTCTGCAGGTTTGGCCTCCTCCATCCCAAACCTTTCTAGAACTTTCTAGAAATATCTTTTTTGTGACAAATGGAGCACACCTTTGTACCTATCTCTGCAAATCTTCATTTCAATAATTTTCTCAGCTGGACCTAGATTCTTCATTTCAAACTTAGATGATAATGCTCTTTTCAGCCTTTTCACAGCTGCCATGCTTCTGCTGGCTATAAGCATATCATCTACATATTGTAGTAGGTACAGAACATCCTTCTCATCTACATTCTTAACATAGACACAGCAATCATGTGTTAGATATATGTATCCTAGAAGCCAGAATTGGCTGACACTTGTAATACACTTCTAAGGGCAAAATTATAATTTTGACTATAAAGAATAAAATGGGTTATTTTCTATCATAAATGTGTATTTAGTGTCTGTGATACATCCCTCGAGTTAATGATAATGATAATTCATATTTTCAAGAGTTAAAAATTTAAGACATGAATTTTTGTTATTAACTCATAAAATGCTTCCGACCGTAGAATCATCATGAGGATGATGATTGGTCCAAAAGGTTGGTGTACAATCACTTCTTTATAGTAGATGAGTCTTGAGTCTACAGTATAGAGACATTGAAGCAAGAGTACAGATACTCATTAGAGAATGAGGGCACTGAGCATGACCATCTCGAGTAGTTATAAGAAAGTCTACCTTCTCATCGATGATTGAATCGAAGCTACAGTAGTGTGTCTGGTTCTTTGATCTGAGATGCATCGGTAGTTCACCTTGAGGGTGTTATAGTTTAACTACACCATAACTCGGTCTCCTAGCCATTCAAAATCCTGAGGTGTATGTTGGCTATAGTATGCTCACGTAGGAATTGGATTGCACCAAGAGGGAATCTATCTATCTCGGTGGATGAGGAGCAACCCTATGAGGATCATGAGAATCAAGTCCATAAGCCCATGGCCATGGTAGAATGAAATAATAGAAAGAGTTTCTATTAAGATTTTTACATTGGACTTGAATCAAATGGTTAAATCATATGACAGAAATTAGGGTTTGATGAGTTCACCTTAACCCTAATCTGATCGGGGCTTAGGATAGAAGAACTTAATCACATAGATAGCTATACCGAGAGGTTCATTTTTAGTTTTGATGGGTTGCCACCATATACTGCTAGGTATCACTGGTGGATATTGGAAGCAATTAGAATAATTTAGATGATCAATCATTCTAAGTTGTCTGAATCAGAAGAGTTCTGATCCATCGAAAGGAGTTTTGATGATGTCGATGATAGAGATCGTGACATATCCCATTACTATATAGAACTGAACCTAATTAGGTTACACAAATAAGGGTTTGGATCTAGATATCATCAATTGGACTAATTTAGTTTAACTGATTTGAGTAAGATTCAATTAGGTTCAAGAAAATCATGCTAGCACATGATTGAGCCTAACGTTCTTCTTTTACTATCATTAAAAGTTGTCTCGACTGAGCCAAATGTGTTTATGCTCACTTAGGTACCTTTACTTGGTCTGACTGAAGCTTGTCTAGGTCAAAAAAAGGTTGTCTTAATTTATGAGATAAATTTGAGACAACACCTACCATTTTCCATCACCTGCTAATTCTTGTCTTTTGACTTTGGTTAAATGTTGACCTTTGACACTTAGACATCTGCCCATGTATCATGCATCCATAGGAGAGTAGATATGGGCTTGTCCCCATGCTAGAAAATTAGAAAGAAGGGGGTGCATGCCTAGGAAGGCGTGCACCCATGGATAGGGATGCCTGGAGTCCCATCTATATGGGACTCTAGGTTGCTTCTTGGATTCTACTTAAGTGGCGCCTAGGAATAGACTTTGACCAGTATTAGGCACCATCTAAGGTTGAATTGAGGGGACTCTCATCTAATTGGATCAAGTGATGTCATCCCATCAATCAGATTTAGATCTGATTGCACGAAGCGAGGTGATTGATCGGGATGATGTGGCACTACATGGCGCAGTAGGGTCTATATAAACCCTATCTATGCCTAACTTTAAAATGAGTTCTCTCTTAGCCCATACCCCAAGGTTGCCCCTCTTCCTCCTCCATGCCATCTTCTGGTCCTCTCTCTCCTCTCCATGCCCAAAGAGATTTGGGCTCCAATTTGGTGCGATCCAAGTGAAAGAAAGATGACGAGAAAGAAAGAAGGCAGCACTACTGCAGAGATGACTGCAAATCTTCGAAAGGAGTTTTGAAGATCCTCCAAATTAGATCCAGATTTGATATTTAGAGAGGTGATAAAGAAGGAGAAGATCTCTAGATCTAGTCTGAGTGGATACTGGTAGAGGCCAGGCACTTGCGTGGCTAGATCCAGAACCTCAGGCAAATAGCAGGATCATCAAAGGATAATCTGATTACCCAACATCAAGGTATAAATTAAATTAAATTAAATTTATTTTTATTTTTATTTATTAGATCTATAAAATTATATCTAAAATATCTCATATCTAATCTAGATTCATAAGAAAAATTTTTGAAATATCTCTCTTGATCCAATCAGATCTGAACAAATCTGACCTAGGAAATCAAGATTTTCCTTCAACTGATATTAGAGCCAGGTTCTAAAAATTATTTAGATCTAATTTAAATTTATTTTTGATTTATTAAATAGGAGATTTTAGATGTCACATGAGATGTGATTAGATCTAAAATTAGAAAAATTAAAATTAAATAATTTAGATCTAAGTTTTATAAGATGCATGACTAGTTGTAAAATAGAACTATTCTATACATAGTCTTGCATGTTCATAAATTAATTTGATTAAGTTATAATTTTAGATCAATTTATTTACTATTTTTTAATATTATAATTATTATAATAATATTTAAAAAATAAAAAATAAAATTATTTAATTTTTGGATCATATGAGATATAATGAATACATGTTTAGACTAGTTGTAGAATAGTTCTACATAATTATCTAGATTAGAATTTATTTTGATGTGATCAATTGAAATCAAATATTTTAGATAATTATGGGATAATTTAGATCTGAAAATATGCATGATATGATACATGAGATGTATGCAAAATATGTTTATAGTTTGATCAATTTTTGTATATGAGATATATGATGTAGATCTAACTAGTTTTGTATATTTCTGATTAAGGCATTCTCCTTGGCCGTCCGATCATAAAAATAAAGTAGGATTTAAATGCCCTCTCCTTCCATTTGATAGGGTGTTCTTATGATGTATAGGGGTGCTCCGCATTCGTCCTTAATCAAAAATTAAGAACTTACTTTCTGCAAAACCCTAGATCCTGAAACCCTAGGATTTAATATACATGTTTTATTTATGAACCCTAAACTTAATTAAGGATTAAGATTATGAAATATTAATTACATCTAAAATTAAGAATTTTAGATCTAACATATATTCATAATATTGGGTTCGAGCTTGGGTAGCTCAATTAGGTCTAAGCGGTTGATCAAATTGAATCAAGAGTTAGTTAGATGGGATCAATAGTGCTTAAATTGACCAACCTAACAAGATTAAGTCTGGATCAAGATCGAGTCACGTGAGTGATCGATCAAGCTAAAATCTAATTAGGCTCAGTGGTTAGAGTCTGGATTATAGGCTAACCTAATTGATTCTAGCTCAACAATTTGGTGTCTAAGGTAAGTTTGGCAGATATGACCGACTGATTTTTAATTGGGAGCTACTCGACTCGAATGCGTTCTTGTAGAGTTAATGGTATATCCCTTCTACCGATCTCACTTACCTAACCATATTTGTTGGCTTAGTTCTGATCTGAGGTGGTCAATAATCTGAGCTAATCCATGCCACTAGGTTAGTCATAATGGTTATGACTATGTCAAGTCTAGTTTAATGAGATCTAAATCAATTCTTCCTAAGAAAAGATTAAGTCTGAGGTCTTCCACCATTGTAGATATGCGGGCCCTTCCCAGGGTTGATTGTTCTTGACTGGATACAGTGGCTCAGTTACACCGGAAAGATGCAACCATGTCTATTAGGCATTGGATGCTATAGGCTGGAGGATGAGTTGGGCTCAATATTTTGGATATGGTGAGAGACTCAATTAGGAATCCAGTCTATGCAAATGGTGGGTCTGACTTAACTAAGGAGTGGATCAATATTTCAGATACGGTGAGATTCATGAATTAGAGATCAAGTTTGGGTGCACCATGATTAGAGAATCATTGAACAAGAGTTGTTCACTCATTGGCTAACCCATCACCAATAACTGTTAGGTGAGGTGATGAGTCAGTTGGTGAGACAGCACCACCCACTAGAAATCATTAATCATGGAGATTTTTGCATCTCTACAGAGGGAGTGTAGGGATCCGAGAAAATAGTGGAGAGCTAATTTATTTAAAAATAAAATCCTAAACAAATTGGTCAAGTCATAATTATAGTATCTAACTAGAATCTTTGACTCTCTATAGGAAAAATGTCTGCATCCAACCCATTAGCACGTATCCTGGATACACATAGACTGACCAGACCCAATTATAAAGATTGGCTCAGGAACTACAAAATTATTTTGGATTCTGAGAAGTTAACCCATGTATTGGATCAGGATCCTCCCACCTTACCAGCCCGTCCATCCACTGAACAGAGAGCATCTCTGGAAAAAATGGATAGATGAAGATAATAAGGCCAGATATTACATGTTGGGCTCGATGTCTGATGAGCTCCAGCACCAACATGAAGATATCGAGGACTGCTCGCCAAATGTTGGCTCACCTGCAGGAGATGTTTGGTGAATAGAGTCGCACAGCCAAGTATCAAGTCACTAAATGACTTTTTAAGGCTAAGATGCGTGATGGACAGTCAGTCTAAGATCATTGTCTGATGATGATCAAGGATTTGAAAGAGCTTGAGAGGCTCGGAGTGAAGTTGGACCTGGATCTGTAGAATGATATAATTCTGCAATCCTTGACTGATGCATATGGATAGTTCATCATGAACTACCATATGCATAAACTTCAAAATTCTCTAGTCAAACTTATGAATATGCTGGTTACTACTGAGCTTTCCATGAAAGGTTCTAAAGGCTTAGTGCTTGCTATGGAATGGACTTCTTTCAAGAAAAAATCTTTTGGAAAGAAGTAGAAGTCTGTGAAAAAATAGAAGGTAGAAGGAGGAAAGAAGAAAAAGACAGAGCTGAAGAAGAAGGCCGTTGATAAAGAAAAGTGTTTCCATTGCAATAATAACGGCCACTGAAAGCAGAACTGCCCTACTTACTTGGCCACCCTGAAGAATAAGGAGGTGGGTCCTTCTAGAGGTATGCTTGTTATTGAGTCTAACCTTATGGTTTCTTCTACATCCAGTTGGATGCTTCACTCTGATTTTAGTGCTCATTTGTGCACTTCCATGCAAGATCCTGAGGATAGCAGGAGGCTGAGGGATGGCGAAATAATCCTATGTGTCGAAAATGGCATATCCTCTTTGACTACCATCTGGTTTAGACTTAGTTTTAAAAGACTGTTATTATGTGCCTACAGCAAGCAAAAATTTGATTTCTATTTCATGCCTAGCACTAGAAGGCTGTGTAATTAGTTTTCTTAAGGACCATAGTAACATTCTTTACGAAAGAAATAAAATTGCAAGTAGTTTTCTTATTAATGGTCTTTACCAGCTACATATTGATGTACCTATTTTCTAACTATTCGAGCAAAATGTGAATGCCATGAAATGACCTAGGGATAGTCCAAACGATAACAGGATATCTATGGCACCTGAGATTAGGTCATATAGCAGAAGATAGGATTAACAAATTAGAGAAAAATCAGGCTATTGAGTCCATTGACTTTTCGAGTCATATCCAACTTGTGAATCTTGTCTTCAATGGCAAAATGACCTAAACTCCACTTTTGTAGGACATGGGGAAAGGGCCACAGATCTTCTTGCCCTAGTACATACTGATGTGTGCGGCCCATTTGATGTGTTGGCTAGAGATAATTTTGTCCACTTTATTACCTTTATCGATGATCTATCTAGGTATGGGTATGTGTATCTTATGAGACACAAGTCTGAAGCTTTTAAAAAATTTAAGAAATTCAAACATGAAGTAGAAAAATAAATTGGAAAATCTATTAAGATTCTTTGATCAGATCGAGGAGGTGAATACCTTAGTTGAAAATTCCTGGACTATCTCAAGGAAAATGGCATAGTCTCTCAATGGACTCCATCTAGAATACCTCAACTCAACGGAATTTTAGAACGGAGGAACTAGACCCTATTAGATATGGTCCGATCCATGATGAGCTTCATGAACCTTTCTAATTATCTTTGGAGACACTCTTTGTTAACTGCAATATATTTACTGAATAGGGTTTCTTCTAAAATCATTCCTACCATACCGTATGAGATATGGATGGTAAGAAACCAAGTTTGAGTCATCTCAGAATTTGGAATTGTTCGGCTCATGTCAAAAGACAACAAGCGGATAAGTTAGACTTTAGGTCCTTTAGAGCTCGATTTATAGGATATCCTAAAGAATCATTAGGATATTATTTCTACATTTCAGAAGATCACAATATGATTATGAGTCGACAAACCATCTTTCTTGAAAAATAGTTTATTCAAAATAGCGGCATTGAAAAGCAGATCAAGCTCGATGAGAAAGTCTCACAAGAACAACGAGCTAAGGACCAATTGGAACCAAATCAAGTTGAGCCAATACAATTACTACCTCCTCCACCTCATAGATCGGAAAGGATTTTCCATCCCCCTGAGAGGTACTTAGGTACTATTTCAAAGGAAGTAGAGAAAATATTTCTCATAGGTAATGGGGTTCATGGTGATCCCAAAACCTATAATGAGGCGATATCGGATATCGACTTTAAAAAATGGCTAAAGGCAATGAAGTCAGAAATTGACTCGAAGTACTCAAACTAAGTCTGGACCTTGGTAGATCCATCAGAAGGTATAGTACCTATTGGGTGTAAATGGATCTACAAGAAAAAGATTGGTGCAGATGGAAATGTGGAGACATTCAAAGCTAGATTAGTGGCAAAAGATTATAGTCAGCATGAATGCATTGACTATCAGGATATCTTTTCACCAGTAGCTATGCTAAAATTCATTACACATTGCTTGTTGTTGCAGCTTATTTCGACTATAAAATATGGCAAATCGATATAAAAATGGCATTCTTAAATGAATATCTTGAGGAAGATATCTATATGGAATAGCTTCTAGGTTTCACATTCAGTGATACTGATCATAAGGTATGCAAGCTGCAAAGGTCCATATATGGACTTAAGCAAGCATCTCAGAGCCGGAACACTCATTTTAATGATGTGATCAAATTGTTTGGTTTCATAAAAAATGAGAAGGAGCCATGTGTCTTCAAAAAGGTCAGTGAGAGTGCTGTTGTCTTCCTCGTATTATACAAGGATGATATCCTCTTTATTGGAAATGATATTCCCATGTTGACCATAGTTAAAATATGGTTATCCAAAGAATTCTCCATAAAAGATCTAGGTGAAGCATCCTTTATTCTAGAAATTAAGATCTATAGAGATAGACCGAATAGGATGCTAGGACTTTCATAGAAGATGTACATAAAGAAAGTGCTAAAGAGGTTTAGCATGAAAAACTCTAAGAGGGGATTAGTATCCTTCAAACATGGTATTCATCTTTCCAAGAAGATGTGCCCTAGCACACCTGAGGAAATAGAACGCATAAGCAAGATCCCTTATGCTTTAGCAATAGGGGGCCTCATGAATGCCATGTTATGTACACGACCTGATATAGCCCATGCTGTGAGTGTCACAAGCAGATATCAGTCGAATCTAGATGAAGAACACTAAACTTCTGTGAAATGTATCCTTAACTACTTAAGAAGAACTAAGGATATGTTATTGATCTTTGGTAATGGAGAACTCCAAGTTCCAGGGATATTAACATAACTCAGATATTTTGTCCTATGTAGATGACCAAATCAACATCTAGGAGTTCTATTCTGTTGCTAGTCGTCTCCGGATGCTTCAGTTCGGCATCCACGTTTCCACTACAAACTCATAAGTCGAGTTCGCTATCACTAGCACCAATAGATCATGTCCCTGCGCATCAGAAGCCTACGAGGAACGACATCTTCGGTACAAGAAGTTTATTGTAAAATCAAAAGTGACCATGCTCAAGATTCATCTACTCCATCACAAGCCAACGATACACACAGATAGCACCATAAGCTTAGCTAAAGCCAGCCAGAGGCTCACCGACCAAGAAATCAGCCCACCACTCCGACACCCAACACAGTAACAGACTCCACCCACCCCTACAACACCTCCCCCGACACAACACGATACACCTGGTCCGTCGAGAAGGATTAGTCGAGATCAAGAGAGTCGACTCCACGGCAATAACTGTGGACGGCCTACACTCACAAGTCGTTGAAGCGTTACGTGCAGAACATCAAAGCCACCTTGAGAAGATGAGAACTTAGATTATCCCACTTGACATTCATAGGCAAGTGGGAGTATTGAGATATGTTGGCTGCTCATCAGAGACAGAACATTGGCCGACACTTTAATACACTTCTAAGGGCAAAATTCATAATTTTAACTATAAAAATAAAATGGGTATTTTCTATCATAAATGTGTATTTTAGTTCTGTGATACATCCTTGAGTTAATATAATGATAATTCATATTTTCAAGAGTTAAAAATTTAAGACATGAAATTTTTGGTTATTAACTCATAAAATGCTTCCAACCGTAGAATCATCATGAGGAGTGATTGGTCCAAAGGTTGGTGTACAATCACTTCTTTATAGTAGATGAGTCTTGAGCTACAGTATAGAGACAGAACAAGAGTACAGATACTCATTAGAGAATGAGGGCAACTAGCATGACCACGTCGAGTAGTATAAGAAAGTCTACTTCTCATCGATGATTCGTCAAAGCTACAGTAGTGTGTTGGTTCTTGATCCTGAGATGCATCGGTAGTTCACCTTGAGGGTGTTATAGTTTAACTACACCATAACTCGGTCTCCTAGCCATTCGATCCTGAGGTGTATGTTGGCTATAGTATGCTTCATCGTAAGGAATTGGATTCACCAAGAGGGAATCTATCTACTCGGTGGATGAGGAGCAACCCTATGAGGATCATGAGAATCAAGTCCATAAGCCCATGCCATGGTAGAAGTGAAATAATAGAAAGAGTTTCTATTAAGATTTTTACATTGGACTTGAATACAAATGGTTAAATCATATGACAGAAATTAGGTGTATGAGTTCACCTTAACCCTAATCTGATCGGGGCTTAGGATAGAAAAACTTATCACTAGAGTAGCTACCGAGAGGTTCATTTTTAGTTTGATGGGTTGCCACCATATACTGCTAGGTATCACTGGTGGATTTGGAGCAATTAGAATATATTTAGATGATCAATCATTCTAAGTTGTCTGAATCAGAAAGAGTTTTGATCCATCGAAAGAGTTTGATGATGTCGATGATAGAGATCGAATGATATATCCCATTACTAATATAGAACTGAACCTAATGGTACACAAATAAGGGTTGGATCTAGATATCATCAATGGACTAATTTAGTTTAACTGATTTGAGTAAGATTCAAATTAAGGTCAAGAAAATCATGCTAGCACAGATTGAGCCTAACGTTCTCTTTTACTATATTAAAAGTTGTCTCGACTGAGCCAAATGTGTTATGCTCACTTAGGTACCTTTACTTGGTCTGACTGAAGCTTTGTCTAGGTCAAAAAAGGTTTCTTAATTTATGAGATAAATTTGAGCAACACCTACCATTTTCCATCACCTGCTAATTCTTGTCTTTTGACTTTGGTTAAATGTGACCTTTGAACTTTGACACTGCCCATGTATCATGCATCCATAGGAGGAGTAGATAGGCTTGTCCCCATGCTAAGAAAATTAGAAAGGAGGGGGTGCATGCCTAGGAGAGGCTGCACCATGGATAGGGATGCCTGGAGTCCCATCTATGATGGACTCTAGGTTGCTTCTTGATTCTACTTAAGTGGCGCCTAGGAATAGACTTTGACCAGTCTTAGGCACCATCTAAGTCATGAATTGAGGGACTCTCATCTATTGGATCAAGATGATGTCATCTCCACAATCAGATTTAGATCTAATTGCAGAAGCGAGTGATTGTCGAGGAGATGTGGCACTACATGGCAACAGTAGGGTTATAACCCCCTATCTGCGCTAACTTTAAAAAGAGTTCTCTCTATAGCCCATGCCCCAAGGTCTACCCCTCTCCTCCTCCATGCCATCTTCTAGTCTCTTCTCCTCTCCATGCCCAAAGAAATTTGGGCTCCAGTTTGGTGCGATCCAGGCAAAAGAAAGGTGACGAGAAAGAAAAAAGGTAGCATTGCTGCAAAGTCGACTGCAGATCTTCGAAAGGAGTTTTAAAGATCCTTCAAATTAGATCCAAATCTAATATTTGGAGAGGTGATAAAGAAGGAGAAGATCTCCAGATCTAGCCTGAGTGGATATCGGTAGAGGCTAGGCACTTGCATAGCTAGATCCAGAATCTTAGGCAAATCAACAGGATCATCTAAAGGATAATCTGATTTACCCAACATAAGGTATAAATTAAATTAGATTTAATTTATTTTTATTTTTATTTATTAGATCTATAAAATTAGATGCGAAACATCTCAGATCTGATCTAGATTTATAAGAAAAATTTTAAAATATCTCTCTTGATCCAATCAGATCTAAGCGAACCTGACCCGAGAAATCAGGATTTCTCTTCATCAATGTTCCATATCTATTAAAACCACCAGCTCAAAACAAAACTATCAAAATCTTCAATACACTGACCGCAGGCGACCTATTCAACCATAAATGACTTTCAGAGTGTAAACACCACTACTTTCTTTCCTATCCAGTCCTCCATGAACCATCTGGCGCTCATGTAGATCCTTTCTCCAATTGCCATGAAGGAAGGCCGTCTTCACTCCATCTGTTTCCTAAACTATGTTGTACTGGTGCATCAGTGATGCAAAATCTGAATACTATATACGCATCATAGGAGAAAAAATTTTTATGTAATCAATTCCTTCTCTTTGTGAGTATCCCTTTGCTACCAGTCTTGCTTCGAATCTAACTCCACCTTGTTCTAAAGATGCCTCTTTCTTTATGAACGCCCACTTTGAGCCAATAGGTCAAGCATCTTCTAGAAGATCCACCAATTGTCATGTCTGATGCTTTTCAAGTGATTTCATTTCCTCCATCATGGCCTGCATCCATGAATCATGATCCTCACTCTCCATAGCCTCTGCATAATTTTTTGATTCTCCATTAGCAGTGATGAGTGCATAGGAGATAGCCTCATCAATGCCATATCTAACTGGTCTCCTGATAGTATGCTGGGGTTTATGCAAAGCCACTCCCACTAGCACATCTCTGCATGATATCTATGGCTGATCCTGTCAGTCTTCCATTAGAGCATCTTTTCTCCTACCCAGCTCCACCTCAATAGGAACACTCCTATATATGGATTCAGACTGCATGTCATCTGTCTCAGACTGGCCACTGCTATTTACCTTTATCTTTCTAGTTCCATCTATCCCAGACCTCCTCAAGATGCTCTTCTCATCAAAGATAATATTCCTACTGATCACTGACTTCTATGCTTGAGAGTCCCACAACAGGTACCCCTTGACTCCTTATGGATATCCTATGAATGTCATATTTTGAGATTTGAGTTCAATTTGCTCCTCTCGGTTGCCTCCACATGTGTATAGGTCGGGCAACCGAAGATCTTCAGATAGCCAAGCTCTACCTTCTTTCCACTCTAGATCTCCTTTAGAATATGTTCGTTCAGCTTATGATGTGGGGACCTGTTCATAAGAAAACAAGAAAAGTTAAGGCATCACCCTAAAAAAATTTTGGAAGTGATGTCTGCAGCCTCAAACTCCGTGCCTTCTCAATCAATGTCTGATTCATTCTCTCTGCGACACCATTCTGCTGGGGAGTCATTTTCACCATGTAATGGTGTTTGATGCTATTTTCCTGATAATAACTCCTGAACTCCAGGCTAGTATACTTTCCTCCATTGTCCAACCTCAGACACTTCACTTATCTCCCTGACTCCTCTACTTGAGCTCTCCAAGCTTTGAACTTGGCAAACACCTCTAATTTTTCTCTATTCAGATAAACCCATACCTTTCTTGAGAAATCATCAATGAAAGTGATAAAATACTTTGCCCCACCTCTAGCTGATACATGAGCTGGTCCCCATACATCCGAGTATACTAAATCTAGCACTCCTTCACTACGCTTGGTACTTTTAGCAAACTTTATCCTATGCTATTTACCAAAGATACATGGCTCGCACAAATCTGTGCCCTTTTTTTTTAAGATTGAGATCATACCTCTTCTGCTAAGTTCAGTGAGCCCACGGTCACTCATATGATCCATCTGATAGTACCACAGTCGATATAAAATCTGCTCCTCCTGTGCTGTTGCTAGCACCTCTGCACTACCATTCATCACTAAGCCTTTCATTCTATAAAAATTATTGCTCAGTCTTCTACCTTTCATCACTACCAAAGCTTTCTTGAAAATTTTCAGACATCCACTCCCAGCCAGGCTACTAAAAGCTTACCCTGCTCCTCCAAGTAGCCCAAAAAAATTAAATTCTTTTTCAACTCTGGTATATACCTGATATTTGATAATGTATGAATAATCTCATCATACATCCTTACCCTGATAGAGACAACTCTAGCTACTTTGCATGGATGATCATCTCCAAGGCTGATACTTCCACCATCGACCTTCTGGTAGGTAGCAAACTACTTCTGACGAGAAGTATAGTGGTGTAAGCATGCTAAATCTAATATCTACATAGTATCACACTCTATGAATCCATCTAATACAACTAACAGGTCTGCTCGATTACTCACAGAAGCTGTATCATCTTTCTTACTAGCCTTTCCTTTCTTTGATCTCAAAAGGGGACAATCTCTCCTCAGTTGTTCAGGCTGATGACATTTATAATATTTCAATGTCTTCCTTTGATCTCGAGACTTCGACCTGCCCTTGAATTTTCCTCTTGCCTTTGCCTTTGATCTTTCCTATCTTTCATTCACAGCCAAGATCTCAGACTTATGGTCTCCCTTGCAGATCTTCTCTCTTTGCTCATTTGATCTGAGTACACCAACAACCTCTTCATAGTTTAGGATCTCCTTCCCATAAACTAAAGTTGTTATGAGACCATCATATGAACTTGAGAAAGAAAATAATAGTAGCAACACCCGATCCTCCTCATCGATCTTCACATCCAAACTCATCACCTCAGAACACACTTGATTGAACCTTTGGATATGTGCAACAAGATCTCCACCTTCGGGCATCCTCAAACTATACAACTATTTCTTCAATCATAGCTTGTTCATCATATTCTTTCCCATGTATGTGTTCTCCAGTCTCATCCAAAATCCCTTTGTCATAGTCTCTGTGCAAATCTCGGGCAAAACCTGATCGACTAAGTATATCTAGATTATGCTGAAAGCAATTTTCTCCAACTCTTTCCAATCCTCAGCATCGATCTTTTTCAACTTTTTTCTTGTTAAGATCTTATAGATCCTCTACTGAACCAATAAGTCCTTTACCCTTTGCTGCCATAGGGTAAAGTTTCCCTTGCCATCAAACTTCTCAAAATCCATCTTGAATCCACTCGATCCCATGACTTCAAATAAGTCAAGAGTAGATCCCTAACATCCTTCTTCGATTATACACCAATAACACTATCCTTCAAAGAAGATCTAAATGCTCTAGATCCTCTTTTCAATCGTCTGTATCACCGTCCCTCCATGTAACCAATCTCGACCTTAATCTAGAGACAAACAATGAAGAAATAAGAAGATTTTGGATAAAACCTGATGCAATAGATCCTAGATGTAGTAACCCTAGTTGTCTTCCTTCCTTCCATGCAACCTGGCTCTGATACCAATTATTGGGATAAACTATCCTCTCTCGGACTGACGTGGCTACTAGTGATTAGCCAAGTAACAAGGAATAATCTTCTAGAATCAATGCGAAAGAAAAATAATGGATTTAAGAGAAAAGAGAGAAAGAGAGCGCAAGAGTTTTCTGAAAGAAAAGAGCTTTATTCAATGAATTCAGCATCATATACAACCTTGACCTATTTTTAGTATTTATACTTTATAAAAGGGTCAATCCCCAAGCTCATAAAAAAATTTTCCAAAATCTAAACATCCCACGTACGCAAACCCAAAAAAACTAAGCCAGTCTAGTTTCAGATTGAGCCAACTAATCTACGACTGGATCGGTTCAGTCTAAGATTGAGCCAATCTAGTTGTATACCATGCCAATAGTCCAAAAATGCTACTTTTTATTTAAATTTTTCTCTGAGATATAGCCGATCCAGTCTTGGACTGAGCCAGTCCAGTTTTCAACTTAGTCGGCTCAGTCTTAGGATGACTCGGCCCAATTTTTGAACTTTACTATTCGAGCTGATTTCTCTTTTGGCTTGCTTTCGTCTTTCCATGACCTATCTTCTCATGTTCCCAAGACTTGGGAGTGCCACTTTTGAGCTCATAGATGGGATATAAGAGTACATCACTGAATGTGATCAATGTAGTGCTTTGCTGTCAAGAGTAGCTAGCTAAGGCCAATGGATGTAAGTATCCCTCCGACCTGAGATCACTATAGTGACTTGCAAGCAACTCACTATACTTTGGTGATGGATTACCTATATTTCTAATACAAGATCGAAAGATTTCTAAGTATAGTCAAATACTTATAAAGTCAGTGTGTGAGTTAAGATGGAATTGACCACTCTTGATTAACTTTAGGAGCGAATGTCTTGCTGTATTTTGATTTAGCAAAACCTAGGCCTAGGTAATCCTCGTAAGGAATCACGGGATTTGCAAAATTTTAAAATATAATATGGATGACTTGTATGAGTGTTGATAGCTAACTTAAAATCATCTTAAGTATTATTGATCAAATAAATGAATTATATGATAACCATAGGCCAAGATTCTAAGAATGTTGCTTTGCATACATTCGACCTATTCGAACATTGGGTATCATTGCTAAATGGTCATTTCAATTGGTACAAGAATTAATTTCTATGCTATTAGCTTAGCTTTGAACCTATGGGGTCACACACATAAGAGGTCACTATCTGATTAGATGGCTGATCGATAATTGAAAATCATTCAGTGATCGAATCATCAATACGATTGATGATCGATCAAGTACAAGTATTGTAGAAGGATCGATTAGCAATTAGATTGCTAATTGGCTCCATCTAATTGAGAAATTAGACTAAGATCAAGTCTAATTAAATTAAATTTAATTAGAATTAATTTAAATTTAATTGAATTAAGTCTAATTGGTTTATTGGATAAGCCAATTACAAAGAAAAACTATTCCTTATTAGACTAGAACTTGAGTGCACCTAATTTCTAATTGATTTAGGATTTAAATCAGATTTAAATTTTAATTTAATTAGATTTAATTGAGCTCGTAGTTGGACTAGGATCATCTTAAATTAGATTGCATTAATTCTAGTTTAAATAGAATTTAAATCAGATTTGACCTAGTCTAAATAGGAGAGTCCTAGTTGGACTAGGACTCCTCCTAATCCCTTGCACCTAAGAAGAAGCCAATGCCATATGATTTTTTCCACCCTCCCCTTGGCTTGTGCATGAGTTTTCTCATGCCTAACATGGATTCCATGCCCACTATTTGATGGTTTTGGAAATTGGTTTGAATTGGTCAAAGATGGGAAGTTGTTTTTCTTAGGACTCTAATTAGTTAGAGTTTTAAATGCCAAAAGCTCTTCCTCCCTCTTTGTGATTTATTTTGCATGCATCCTTATTTTTGTGTGCTCCTTATTTCCTCCTTTTATGCATTGGTTTCTGGTTCTCCATGCCAAAATTATAGGAGGTGGCATCCAAGAGTTGGACACCACAAAGACTCCTTGAAAGACTAGGTTTTGACCTAGTCTTCCTTTAAAAGAGGGGCACCTCTTATTTTTATGGGGGTTGGCATGAGAAACCGTCAGGAATTCAACACAAATCAGAGAGAGAAAAGGGGAGGGGCGTGGGAGGATTGGCGCTCAAAAATAATGGGCATGGAGGGCTTTTATGACATCAAGTTGTTGATGTTCACATGAGAGAAAAAGAAGAGAAGAATATCTTCTCCTAGATTTTCTTTCAAGGGCTTTTTCTTCTTCAATTTTTGTGAGATTTTTTTATAAAAAAAATCAGAGAGAAAGAGGGCCATGGAGCATGGAAAAATAATTAAGGAAAAGGTCTCCTCTTGTCATGGAATGAAAATCAATTTTAGGATTTCAATGGTTGATATCTTGAAAGAGAAGATGGGTCTTCTCTTATTGATTTTTCTAAGTTTTTCTTTTCATATTTTTGATAGATCCAAGGATTGGTCTTCTTCCTCAATCCTCCATCTATCTTCCTCTCTTATAGAGTCCAAGAGATCCAAAGATATTTTTATAGATCGACTATCAGGAGGGATCCACAAAAAGCTAGCACTTTGAGCAGATATTCATTCGACGAACCTCCGATTTGTGTAGCAGCCTTGTATGGATTACCTATAGAGGCTGGACATGCAATGCAGCTCCAAGCAACAAGGACAATAATGGAATCAAATGCGGTATTCTCGACCAATGCAAAGGTAAGAGATCTGATCTCTTCTCTAACCTAGATATGATCTAGGATTTCTAAAATAGTTCTAGATCTTGGGTATTGATATGATCAATACTAATATGATTTATTTTTTTAGATTTATTCATGCATCATGATATATCATAGATCCTAGAAGTAAGGTTTAGTGATTAGATTACATACATAAATAGATTAAATAATTTAATTTATGTCTTCTACTGCATCTAGTTTCAAAAAAGTTTTAAAATATATGCATGAAATCTTGCATGGTTTTTCAATACTGGTATTAGAACTAAGGTTCTTTTATGATATGATCATGCATATTTTAAAATAAATTTGAAAATAAAAATTTAAGATCACACATACTGATCTATAAATTTGAATCATGAATAAGTTAGATGTAACCTAAAAGATTTATGATTTATTTTTTAATTTTAAATCTAAAATAAATAAATATTAGATCTATTTTAGATTATTTAGATTAGATTTAAATAATATCAGATCTCATATACTGATTATAAGATTGTCCTGCTATAAGCTTTATCCCTTATGGTGGAGAGATTATCCTAGTAAGTGTTGATCTGAGATTCCTAAATCATGAATATGTTAGATAAAATCTAAAATAACTTATGATATACTTTTAAATTTTAAATCTAATATTAATTAATTTATGATTTGATTTTTGATTATTTAGATAAGATCTAAATAATATATATTTCATGTTTAGATCTAGTTTCTTTTATACATATGCTAGACATGTAGTTTTGATTTTTTGAATTTAGAAAGTATATGTATGACATATTTTCTTTATGAAATTTAAATTATGAACTTACTTTCTACAAAACTTTAAATTTGAAATCCTAGGACATGATCTAAATATTGAAATAAATTAGATCTAAAATCATGAATTGAATGTGATTCAATATAAATTGTTTACACCTTGAAAATATTTCAAAAGTTGAAATCAGAAACTAGTTCTGAACATTCAAACCCCAACCCATCAACCTTGAACTTAATTGAGAATTAAGTAAATATTTAGGATCTAGATTTATGATTTTAAGATCCTAAGATATTTTAATAAAACATGCGTTAAAGGGTAGTGGATTAGCTCTGATCAGGTCATTAACTGGGTTAGATCTAGGATTAGATTAAATATGAACTAAGTTAAAAAAATTGATCAAATCTACTTAATAGTTAATTAGGATTAGGTCATTTCTTTTCTATAGATCAATTTAATAGTTGTAGTTGATCAAAGTTCATATATCTAACAAATGGACCTGATCGTGGCTCAGTGGATGAACCCAAATCTTTAGGTAGACCAAATCAAAATTAATAAATTGATTGGTGTCTATGGTAAGTTTGGTATTTTTTAATCAGTGGTTTTTAATTGGCAGCCTGCTTACCTTCCATTTTTGATGGTGTTTAAGGTAAGCCTTGGTAGACCCTCCCACCGATCTCACTTACCTAATCAGTGTGGTTAGTTAGCTTTTGATTAGGTTGCTCATTGATTCATGCTAGCCTATGTCACATAGAAAATCAGTGAGACTAATTTTATTCAGTGAGACTGATCAAGGTGCCCATGGATCGAAATTGATCCTAGTCCTCATTAATGACTTAAAAAATCAGTGGGAGGATTTGACTTGGTGAAGTCAGTAGGAGCAATTTGTTCTATGTCTTCTCTATCCTTAAATCATAAATTAATTTAAATTCCTAAATTATTAGATACTTAAAATGATAAAGTTATGGAGATAACCGAGTCATAGCTTTCTATTAAGGTGGATGGTAATGGATCCAATAGTTTGGATGGACATTGGAGGTGCCTTACGCCCAGTGTTCATCAAGATATTAGAATTATTATTCATCATATGATGATTAGGTTGCACTCGCTAAACAGCGATCAGGTTAACCAAAGCTTTTCTCAGGCCTATTCTTTATTCGTTTGTTGCACCAAACTCTATCATGTTAATGGTTGGACCTAATCGAAACTTTCAATGGAGGTGCCTTATGCCTACTGAAGAGGAGCCTAGGGCAAAACTAAATTACTAGAAATTATTTAGAGAAATAATTGATTGAGAACCTACCCATAGATGCTTATGGGTTAGCCAGAAATTTCCTCGAGCCCGTATGCAGTCTATGTGGATTTTAGTACTTACTAAAAAATTAAAGTAATTTTTTAAATTAGAGGTAGAGGCTATCAATTTGTACAAAATAGTAGAAGAATTTTTAGACTAAAGTTCAAGTATTTAGGCTTAAAATAATTCATATACGTTAGGTTATTCTTCTTTTTATTCAGAAAAAGGCTAAACCCTAATTTCTCCGATCACTATCAAACAGTGATGTACTTATGGAACCCAACTTTGATAATCAGTATTGAAAGTTGAATTTGGTTCAATAGCATGAAGGGGTTTGTGCTGGGACTTGTAAGTCTAGTCAAAACAAAATGTCCAAAGTTAACCCAAATTAGGTAGAATGCTTCTACTGTTAGAAGCAGGGTCATAAAAATAAGTATTGTTCTGAATATCTTGCTTTCTTTAACCCCAATAGGCTGAACAGGAGAAAGAAGCAAAGAGTTGCTCATCAAGAATGTTATATGATAATACCTTAAAATTTTTCTGTTAGTGATTCTACTACCTGCTGGATATTGGATACTGGTAGTCTTATGCAATTCATTGCAAGAACTTCAAGTAAGTAGAATGTTTGGAAATGGTGGGAGATTTCTAAATGTTAGGGATGGAAGTCTTATTTCAATCCTAGCTTTAGAAATCGTCAAGCTAATTTTTCAAAACAAATGTTGTAATTTTGAATAATTGTCACTATTGTCTATCATTTATGATAAATGTGATCTTTGTTGGCCTTTAGACTAGAGATGGTTATCATTTATCTATAAAGAGAGATCATTATAATATAATTATGAATAATATTATAATAATACATGGATAATAAAGAAATGGTATTTAATATTTATAGTCTGTTAATTGTAATGTACACATCTAATAAACTCTTATGTTAGATAATGTCACGAATGCCTACCTTTGGCATTTAGGCTTGGTCATGTTAACAAGAATAGGATAAATAGGTTAGCTTAAGAGGAAAACTTCGACATCAATGATTGTGAATCATTGATAACCTGTGAGTCTTGTATTCTTGGAAAGATGACAAAGTCATCTTTTACTAGAAAAGATGAAAGCTAGTAAAGTTCTAAGTCTTATACATGGTAATGTATGTGTACCTTCTCAAGTACCAAAGAAGGATATTAATATTTTATTATGTTTATAGATGATCTATCTAGGTATGGATTCATTTAGCTTGAATCATTTGAAATGTTCAAATAATTTTATAATGAAATACAAAAACAAACTAGAAAAGGTATTAGAACTCTTCGATCAGATCGAAGAGGCAAATATTTATCCAGTGCATTTTTGACACATCTAAAAGAGAATGAAATTCTCTCATAATAGACTTTTTTTTAAACACCACAGAATATTGGTATATCAGAAAGGTCAAATCGAATTTTGTAAGATATGGTTCAATCCATAATGAGATTTACTAGTCTACCTATTTTAGGGTTATGCTCTTGTGACTACTTATTTTACTCTAAAAATTATTCTAAGTAAATCTGTTGCAAAGACTCCATATGAGATATGAATCAAGTATAGACGTAGACTCTCTTACCTTCGGATTTGGGGTTGTCTAGCTTACGTCAAAAATTTGCACATAGATAAACTTGGACCCTAGTCTGATAGGTGTTTATTTATAGGATACCCTAAGAAAACTAGAAAATTATTACTTCCATCATGCTAAAGAACAAAAGTTATTCATCAGCAGTAATGCATTCTTTTTTGAAAAGAAGTTTCTTAGAGAAGAAATTGATGCCTAAAAAGTTGAACTTGAGGAAGTTTGATCGGTAGAACGAACTAATGCAATCTAGTAAACTTATAGAATCAGATTTGATTAGATCAAACCTAGAGCTCATCAAAAAGGTACTTTTAAGGAGATCTAGTAGAGTATCATGTTATCTAGATAGATACTTTAATTTCTAGGTCTGAGACGGAGATCCTATTGAGCTTAATCAGAACAACGAGGATTCGATCATCTATATGGGTGCAATGTAGAGGTTTGACTTTGAGAAGTAGCTTGGAGCCATGAAATCTAAATAGGAGTTCATAAAGATTAATAGTGTGTGGACACTAGTTGATTCACTTGAAGGAATAAAATTCATTAGGTGCAAATGGATTTTCAAAAGGATCAGAGTGGCACAGATGGATAGGTGGAGACCTACAAAGCCCATTTGGTTGTCTTCTTAAAGTTGGAAATATGCATTTTGAATGGATGTCTTCATTATGAATGAAGAGGAACCCTACATTTGTAAGTGAGCAAAAGGTTATGTAGTGTTATTTCTTATATTATCTTTGGATGATATATTGAAAAACATGCAGGGTTTCGTGCTTGTATTTCAAAACTTTTTTAAAATCTGATGCAGTGGAAGATGTAGATTAAACTATTTGATCTACTAATGCATGTGATCTAATCACTAAACCCTATATCTACAACCTATGACATGTCAAGATGCAAACATACATCTAAAAATAAAATCAAGTCAGAATTGATCAAAACAATACCTAGATCTAGAACTATTCCAGAAATCCTAGATCATATCCAGATCAAAAAGAGATCAGATCTCTTACCTTCGCACGGGTTGAGAATACCATGGTCGAATCTCAATGTTGTCCTTTATTGCTTGGAGTTACACAGCACATCCATCCTCTATAGGTAATTGACACAAGGTTGCAACATAGATTGGAGGTTCGTCGAATGAAGATCTGCTTGAAGTGTTAGCTTCTCATGGATCCCTTCTGATGGTTAATCAAAAAAATATTTTTTGGATCTCTTGGATACTCCAAAAGATGGAAAATACAAGAAGGTATGAAGAAGAAATTTAACTCTTGGAACTTCCAAAAATCAGAAAAATAAAAAGCTTGAAGAAAGATCATTAAGAGAAGACCCTTCTTCTCTTTAGGACATCAATCATCGATGTCCTAAACTAATCTCCTTACCTTGACAAGAGGAGACCTTCTCTTCTAATATTTTTCATGCCTTTTTCTCTCTTTCTTTCTGATTTTTCCATGAAAAATATCTCACATGAAGATGGGTAAGAAAAGCTTTCAAAGAAGACCTAAGAGAAGACTCTATTATCTTCTTTTCTTACCTGAAGACATCAACAATTTGGTGTCCAAAAGAAGCCTCACGCCCCAACCAATTTGGAGTGCCAAACCTCCATGCCCTCTCTCCCTCTCTCTCAAAATTTTCATGCACTTCCTCTGGCTTTCTCATGCACATAATCCCCATAAAGGTGGCACCACAAGTTTTGGGAAAGACTAGGTCAAAAAGACCTAGTAAAAGTAGGAAAAGATGGACTGCTATGGAGCGTCCAACTCTTGGACGCCCTTGCCAAATTTTTAGGCAAGAGATAATAGAAACCCATGCATAAAAGAGAGAAAAAATAGTTGACAATAAAATATATGTGCGTGGAAAATAAGGCACAAAGGGAGAAGAGGAGTTTTTGAATTATAAGACTGTCAAAATAGAATTCTTAGCAAAACCAATTTGCATATTTGACCAAGTCAAATATTAATCCCAAAAACACCAGATGGGGCATGGAAAATCTTTCTTAATATGAGAAAAATTCATGTACAAAATCTGAAATAAAACCAAAATGGGCGAGGGATCTTTCTTCTTAGAGGCACAAGGGAAATAAGAGGAGTCCTGGTCTAACTAGGACTCTTCTATTTAGACTAGGTCAAACCTTTTTAAAATCCAATTAAACTTGGATTAATGCAACCTAATTAAAAGATGATCCTAGTATATCTAGAAGACTAATTAAATCAAATTAAACCTCATTTAAATCTAATTTAAATCTTAACTCAATTAGAAATTAGGTGCACACAAGTCCTAGTCTAATAAGGAATTTCTTTCTCTTGGAATTGGCTTATCCAATAAATCAATTGGACTTAACTCAATCAAATTTAAATTAATTCTAATTGAATCTAATTTAATTAAACTTGATCATAGTTAGATTGCTCAATCAAATTGAGCCAATTAGCAATCCAATTGCGAATCGATCCTCCTGCAATACTTGCATTAGGTCAAACATCAATCGTATTGATTGTTTGACCTTAGAATGATTCTAAATCATTAATCAACCATCTGATCAGATAACAATTTTTAATGTGTATGATCCTATAGGTTCTAACCTAAGTTGATAATATAGAAATCAATTTCTATACCAATTAAAATGACCATCTAGTAATAATACCCAACATCCAGATAGGTCGAATGTATGCAAAGCAACATTCTTAGAACCCTAACCTATGGTTACCGTATAGTTCATCCCTTTGATCAATAATGCTCAAAATGACTTCAAGTAAGCTATCAATACTCATATAAGTCATCGATATTGTATTTCAAAATTTTGCAAATCTTGTGACTCCTCACGAGGATTACCTAGGCCTAGTTTTTGCTAAATTGAAACATAGAAAGATATTCTCTTCCTAAACTTAATAAAGAGTGGTCAATTCCATCTTAACTCACACATCGACTCTACAAATACTTGACTATACCTAGAAATCTTTCGTTGCTATATTAGAAATATAGATAGGTTGGCACTAAAGTATAGTGATTTACTTGTAAGTCTCCATGGTGATCTCAGGTCGGAGGGATACATACCCATCGACCTTAACTAGCTACTCTTGATAGTAGAGTGCTACATTGATCACGTTCAGTACAGATGTACTCCTACATCCTATGTGCATGTCATACCAGTATCTCCATACCACTTGGTTCTGAGGATAACCAATGTATAAGACATACAGCGACCTACACTCGATAAGTTATCATCCTAATAATAACTTATCATTTAATCATAAACTATTTAAGAACCATCCAATAAATCTTTCTTTATCGATTGAATGTGGTTCTAAGAACTTTATCATAATTTAGAAGTTCACTTAAGAAAAATAGAACTTTTATGATGAATAAGCTAAATAACTATTATTATTTAATAATTCTCATACTAATTTTAATTATTTATAACTTAGATGATTGGCTTTATGATACATTTTCTAACAACTCCCACTTGGACTAAAGCTAATCAGAGCAATATCAAATATCCTATTTTTCACTTGAGCTTGTAGAACTCCTTAGTTTTGAGGCTTTAGTAAATGGGTCAGTCAAGTTCTCCTTTTTCCATCGATCTTTTAAAGATCAACCTCACCCTGATCAAAATCTAAAGTGATAGCGATGCAGAGTATGCTAGTCCTATGGTGTACTTTTGGTTCTTTAGTAGTGGCTCCAGTGCTACATTAAGACTGGACCATTGGTGGAGGGTGCCACTCCCCAAGCTTGCTAATAAACTTATGCCACCACACGACGTACATGATAGTATAATATTCCATAATATACTCTACATTACTAAAAGAATAGGCTATAGTCTTCTACTTGGAACCTTTCTAGCAAATTGCTTCTCTAATAAGGGTAAATTTATAATCCAACATTCTCCTGCTGTCGTCTTTATCTGACTAAAATTGGAACCAAAATATTTCATAAGTTTTAATTCAGTTTCTCCATGTATAAATCATTGGACCTTAGTATTTCTCAAATACTTAAGGATTGTCTATACAATCTTCCAGTGATTGTCACTTGAATCAAACTGGTATCTGCTCACTATCCTTAGTGAGTACACCATATTTGGTATTGAATATAGAGAAATAAGATGATAGCTAAACCTTTATTTCTTGTAATGCTGGAATGTCATTTTCGATTAAGAGAATGTCATCCACAAACACCATAAGAAATAATACTATAGAACCATTTGCCCATTTATAGATGCAGGGTCCATCTTCATTCATAATGAAGACATACGTTCAAAACACATATTCTGAGATGATAGGCAGATGGGTTTTATAGGTCTCTATCTTTTCGTTTGTGCTACTCTGATCCTTTTGAAAATTTATTCACATCCAATAGGTTTTATCCCTTAAGGTGAATCAACTAGTGTCCACACACTATTGATTTTCATGGACTTCAATTTGGATTCTATGGTTCCAAGCCAGTTCTCAGAGTCGGACCTTTGCATAGCATCCATATAGTTGATCGGATCCTTGTTGTTCTCATCGAGCTCAACAAGATTGCCATCCTGGATCTAGATACCAAAGTATCTATCCAGCTAATATGGTACTCTATTGGATCTCCTTAAAGGTACCAATTTAATAGGCTTTGGCTTTGATCTAATCAAATTTTGTTCTATAGGTTTACTAGATTGTGTCAGTTCTTTCTACCAGTCAAACTTACTCAAGTTTAACTTGACAGGTAATAGTTTCTTCTCCAAAAAACTTCTTTCTAAAAGAAATGCCCTACTACTGAGAACAACTTTTGTTCTTCAACATGGTAGAAATAATAACCCTTAGTTTTCTTGCGATATCCTATAAATATACACCTATGGAACCAGGCTCCAAGTTTATCTATATGCAAACATTTGACATAGGCCTAATAACCCTAAGCCTGAAGGTGAGAGAGTCTAGGTCTATATCCTGTCCATATCCTATATGGAATCTTTATGACAAATTTACTAGTAATAATTTTCAGAGTAAAATAAGTAGTCAGAAGAGCAAAACCCTGAAATAGGCAAACTAGTAAACCCCATTATGGATCGGACCATGTCTAATAAAGTTCGATTTCTTCTTTCTAATATACTATTTTTTGAAAGAAGTCTACTGAGAGAGAATCCCATTCTCTCTTAGATATATCAAAAACTCATTGTATAAGTATTCGTCTCCTCAATCTGATCGAAGAGTTCTAATACCTTTTCTAGTTAGTTTTTCTACTTCATTACAAAATCGTTTGAACAACTCAAATAATTTAAGCCAGACATAGCCATACTTAGATAGATCATCCATAATCATAATGAAATATTAATATCCTTCTCTGGCACTTAAGTTCATAAGTCTATATACATCACTATGTATAAGAATTATAACTTCATCGGCTCATTGATCTTTTTTAGTAAAAGATGACTTTGTCATCTTCTCAATAAGACTCACAGGTTGTCAATGATTCATAATTATTAATGTCAAGATTTTTCTCTTAAGCTAGCATGTTTATCCTATTCTTGTCAAGATGACTAAGCCTATAATGCCAAAGGTAGACATCCGTGACATTATCTAACTTGGGTTTTTAATAAATGTGTACATTATACTTAACAGGCTATGTAAATATTAAATATTATTTCTTTGTTGTCCATGTATTGTTATAATATCATTCATAATGATATCACGATAACCCTTTTTTATAGATGAATGGTGATCATCTTTAGCCAAAAGGCCAACAAAGATCATATTCATCATAGACGATGGACAAAAATGATAGTCACTCTAAATGATAATATTTGTAAATAAGCTCGACAATTCCTAAAGCTAGGATTGGAACAAGATTTTCAATCCAAATGTTCAAAAAAATTTCACTATTTTTAAATTTTCTACTTACTTAAAATACTTACAATAAATTGCATAGGACTACCGATATCCCATACCCAGATAGTAGAATCATAAATAGAGAAATTACAATGTGTTATTATATAATATCCTTGATGAGCAACTCCTTCCTCTCTTCTCTTGTTCAGCTTACTGGGGTCAAGAGAAGCAAGATAATTCTTCTTCCTATGTTACTGCTTACTGTAAAAGCACTCTGCTTGAATCTGGTTAGTCTTAGACCTTTTGTTTTGACTAGACTTGTAAGCTCCAGTAAGAACCCTTTCATGCTGCCAAACCAAATTCAACTTTTGATACTAATTATCAAAGTTGAATCCCATAAATCTTCATTGTCTAATAGTGATTGGAGCAATTAGGGTTTAGCCTTAATTTGTAAGAAAAGAGAACATAGACCTATTGTATATGAATTATTTTAAGCCTAAAGACTTGAACTTTAGTCTAAAAGTTCTTCCACTATTTTGTATGAATTAGTAGCCTCTATCTCTAATTTAAAATATTATTTTAATTTTCTAGTAGGTACTAGATCCCATATAGACTATACACAAGCTCGACTTTGGTCGGTCAATCCATGTGCATCTATGGATAGGTTCTTTAATCAATTATTTTTTTAAATAATTTTTGATAATTTAATTTTACTCTAGAAATCTAATCAGTAAGTTAGGGCCTCCACTATAAAGATCCAATTAGGTCCAACCACTAACATGACCATATTTGGTGCATCTAACCAATGAATAATTAAGCCAAACTTTGGTTGGTCAACTTAATAACCATTAGAGAGACACTTCCAAGTTATCATATTATGAATGATAATTTCATTAGTCAATAAGCATCAGACCTTTGAGCCTCCAATGATTATTGAGTTAATGGATCCATTATCATCCAACTTAATCGGAGGCTATGACTCAGTTATCCCTATAACTTTATCATTTTAAGGACCTAATAATTTTAGAGGATTTAAATTATTAGTGATTTGAGGATAAAGAGGATATGGATCAAATTGCTTTCACTGACTTCACCAAGTTAAATCCTTACATTGACTTCACAAATCATTGATGAGGACTAGGATTAATTTTGATCCATGGGCACCTAAATCAGTCTCATTGATCAAAATCAGTCTCACCGATTTACCTATGTGACATGAGTTAGCACGAATCAATGAGCAACTTAATCAAGATCTGATTAACCATATTGGCCAAGTAAGTGAGATTGATGGAAGGATCTACCAAAGCTTGCCTTAGACACCATAAAAAATGGCTAGGTAAGCACGCTGTCAATTAAAAACCACTAGTTTAGAAATGCCAGACTTACCTTAGATATCAATCAATTTATTAGTTTTGATTTGATCTACCTAAAGACTCGGGCTCGACCACTGAGCCATGATCATGGTTTATTTGTTAGATGTATGGACTTTGATTAACTATAACTATTAAATTGATCTATAAAGAAGAAATGACCTAATCCTAATTAACTATTAATTAGATTTGATCAATTTCTTAACTTAGTCTATATTTAATCTAACCCTCGATTTAACCCAGTTAATGACCTGATCAAAACTAACCCATTATCCTTTAACCCATGTTTTATGAAATTATCTTAGGATCTTCAAATCATAAATCTAGATCCTAAACAATCACTTAATTTTTAATTAAGTTCAAGGCTTATGGGTTGGGGTTCAAAATCGAACTAGTTTTTGATTTTAAGTTTTGAAATATTTTCAACACGTAAACAGTTTACATAGAATCATATTCAATTTATGGTTTTAGATATAATTTGTTTCAATGTTTAGATCATATCCTAGGATTTTGAATCTAGAATTTTATAGAAAGTAAGTTCTTAACTTAAATTCTATAAAATAAATATATCAAACACAAATTCTAGATTCAAAAATAAAGATACATATCAACATATGCAACTAGAGGATGTAGATCAAAATATGAAACACATCATATGGATCTCATCTAAATGATCAAAATCAGATCATAAACTATTTAATTTTAGATTTAAAATATAAAAATAAATTATAAATTACTTTAGATCTTATTTAGCATATTTATGATTTAGGTTATTTAGGTCAGTATATACTAAGACAATCTCTCCACTATAAGGGATAAACCTTACAGCAGGACAATCTTATAATCAGTATATGCGATCTGATATTATTTAGAGCTAATCTAAATAATTTAAAATATATCTAACATCTATTGATTTTAGATTTAAAATTAAAAAATTAAATCATAAAACTATTTAGATCACATCCAACTTATTCATGATTCAAAAATTTAGATCAGCACATAACTTTATAATAGGACAATCTTATATCAGTATGTGCAATCTTTAATTTTTATTTTTAGATGTATCTTAATGCAAATGTGATCATGTCATAAAAGAACCTAGAGCTCTGATACCACTATTAAAAAACATGCAGGGTTTCATGCTTGTATTTCAAAATATTTTTGAAATTTGATGCAGCAGAAGATGTAGATTAAACTATTTGATCTACTAATGCATGTGATCTAATCACTAAACCCTACATTTAGGACCAATGACATGTCAAGATGCAAATATAAATCTAAAAATAAAATTAAGTTGGTATTGATCAAATCAATACCTAGATCTAGAACTATTCTAGAAATCCTAGATCATATCTAGGTCAAGAAGAGATTAGATCTCTTACCTTCGCATAGATCAAGAACACCATGGCTGAATCCCAATGTTGTCCTTTATTGCTTGGAGCCATCAGCATGTCTAGCCTCTATAGGTAATCTACAAAGACTACAACACAAATTGGAGGTTCATCGAATGAAAATCCACTTGAAGTGCGAGCTTCTCACGAAGCCCACCTGATGGTTAATTAAAAAAAAAATTCTTTAGATCTCTTGGATACTCCAAGAGATGAAGAATACAAGGAGGATTGAGAAAGAAATCTAACTCTTGGATCTTCCAAAAAACAAAAAATTAAAAAGCTTGAAGAAAGATCATTAAGAGAAGACCCTTTTCTCTTAAGGACATCGACCATTGATGTCCTAAACTGATCTCCTTACCTTGACAAGAGGAGACCTTCTCCTCCAATATTTTTTCTGCCTTTTTCTCTCTTTCTTTCTGATTTTCCCATAAAAAAAATCTCACATGAAGATGGGTAAGAAAAAGCTTTCAAAGAAGACCTAAGAGAAAACTCTATTCTCTTCTTTTCTTACCTCAGGACATCAACAATTTGGTGTCCAAAAGAAGCCTCACGCCCCAACCAATTTGGAGTGCCAAACCTCCACACCCTCTCTCCCTCTCTCTCAGAATTTGTGTGCACTTCCTCTGGCTTTCTCACATACATAATCCCTATAAAGGTGGCACCACAAGTTTTAGGAAAGACTAGGTCAAAAAGACCTAGTCAAAGAAGGAAAAGACCCCTCCCAAATTTTTAGGCATGAGATAATAGAAACCCACACATAAAAGAGAGGAAAAATAGGTGACAATAAAATATGTGTTCATGGAAAAGAAGGTGAAAAAGGGAGATGAGGAGTTTTTGAATTATAAGACTTTATCAAAATAGAGTTCTTAGCAAAACCAATTTGCATATTTGACCAAGTCAAATATTAATTCCAAAAACACCAGATGGGGCATGGAAAACCTTTCTTAATATGAGAAAAATTCATGTATAAAATCTGAAATAAAACCAAAATGGGTGAGGGATCTTTCTTCTTAGAGGCGCAAGGGAAATAAGAGGAGTCCTAGTCTAACTAGGACTCTTCTATTTAGAATAGGTCAAACCTTTTTAAAATCTAATTAAACTTAGATTAATGCAACCTAATTAAAGAGCAATCCTAGTCTATCTAGAAGCCCAATTAAATTAGATTAAACCTTATTTAAATCTGATTTAAATCCTAACTCAATTAGGAATTATGTGCACACAAGTCCTAATCTAACAATGAATTGCTTTTTTCTTAGAATTGGCTTATTTAATAAACCAATTAGACTTAACTCAATTAAATTTAAATTAATTCTAATTAAATCTAATTTAAATAGACTTTATCTTAGTATGATTGCTCAATCAAATTGAGCTAATTAGCAATCCAATTGCTAATCAATCCTCCTGCAATACTTGCATTAGGTTAAACATCAATCATATTGATTATTTGACTTTAGAATGATTCTAAATCATTGATCAACCATCTAATCAGATAATAATCTCTAATATGTGTGACCCCATAGGTTCAAACTTAAGTCGGTAGCATAGGAATCAACTTTTGTACTAATCAAATTGACCATCTAACAATGATACTCGACGTCCGGATAGGTCGAATGTATGCAAAGCGACATTCTTAGAACCTTGGCCTATGGTTACCATATAATTCATTCCTTTGATCAATATTGCTTAAGATGACTTTGAGTAAGCTATCAACACTCATACAAGCTATCCATATTATATTTCAAAATTTTATAAATTCCGTGACTCCTTCAAGGATTATCCAAGCATAGATTTTGCTAAATTAAAACACAGCGAGACATTCTCTTCCTGAACTTAATCAAGAGTGGTCAATCCCATCATGACTCATACACCGACTCTATAAGTACATGACTATACCTAAAAACCTTCCATTGCTATATTAGAAATATAGGTAGATTGACACTAAAGTGAAGTGAGTTGCTTGCAAATCGCCATGATGATCTCAGATCGGAGGGATATTTATATCTATCGGTCTTAACTAGCTACTCTTGATAGTAGAGTGCTATATTGATCATGTTCAGTGCAAATATACTTCAATATCCTATCTACATGTCATACCAGTATCTTCATATTATTTAATTATGAGGATAACCAACGTATATGACATATAGTGACCTATACTCGATAAGTTATCATCCTAATAATAACTTATCATTTAGTCGTGAACTATTTAAAAGTCATCTAAAAAATCCTTCTTTATCGTTTGAGTGTGGTTCTAAGGACTTCATCATAGCTTAGAAGTTCATTTAAGGAAGATAAAACTTTTATGATGAATAAGCCAAATAACTATTATTATTTTATAATTCTCATATTGATTCTAATCATCTATAACTTAGATGATTGGCTTTAGGACACATTTTTTAATATGATATTCTCTTAATCAAGGATGACATTTTAGCATTACGAGAAATAAAGATTTAGTTGTCATCGTAATTCTCCATATAGGATTTGGAAGAAGCATCCTACGTCCTTGGGATGAAGTGTTAGATATGTGTGGCTTAGAAGCCAGAGTGGCTGACACTTGTAATACACTTCTAAAGGCAAAATTATAATTTTGACTATAAATAATAAAATAGATTATTTTCTATCATAATATGTATTTGATAGTGTCTGTGATACATTCCTTGAGTTAATGGTAATGATAGTTCATATTTTCAAGAGTTAAAAATTTAAGATATGAATTTTCATTATTAACTCATAAATTGCTCCCGACCGTAGGATCTTCATAAGGATGATGATCGATCCAGAAGGTTGGTATACGATCGCTTCTTTAGGATAGATGAGTCTTGAGTCTATGGTGTAGAGACACCGGAGCGAGAGTATAGGTACTCATTAGAGAACGAGGGCACTGACCGTGACCACCTCGAGCAATCATGAGGAAGTCTACCTTATCGTCAATGACTAGCTCGAAGCTGTAGTGGTGTGTCTGGTTCTATGACCTAAGGTGCATCGACAGTTTATCTTGAGGATGTTATAGTTTGACTACACCATAACTCGATCTCCTAGTCATTCAAAATCTTGAGATGTATGTTGGCTATAGCATGTTCATTGTAGAAACTGAATTGCAACGATAGGAGATCTATCTACTTCAGTAGATGAGGAGCAGCCCTATGATGATCATGAGAATCAAGTTCATAAGCCCATAGCCATGACAAAGTAAAATAATAGAAAGAGTTTCTATTAGAATTTTCGCATTGGACTTGAATCGAATAATTAATTCATATGATAGAAATTAGGGTTTGACGAGATCACCTTAACCCTAATTCGATCGAGGCTCAAGATAGAGGAACTTAATCATATAGGTAACTACATCGAGAGGTTCATTTTTAGTTCTAATGGATTGCCATCATATGCTGCTAGGCGTCACTAGTGGATTTTGGAAGCAATTAGAATGATTTAAATGATCGATCATACTAATTATCTGAATCAGAAAAATTTTGATCCATCGGAAGGTATTTTGATGATGTCGATGATAGAGATCATGACATATCAAATTACCATATGGAATTGAACCTAACTGGATCACATAAATAAGGGTTTAGATTTGGTTATCATCAATTAGACTAATCCAATTCAATTAATTTGAATAAGATTCAATTAGGTTCAAGAAAATCGTGCTAGCACATGATTGAGCCTAATATTCTCCTTTAGCAATCATTAAAAGTTATCTCGACTGAGCCAAATATATTTGGGCTCATTCAGAAATCTTTACTTGGTCTGACTGGAGCTTGTCCAGCTCAAAAAAGGATTGTCTTAATTTATGAGATAAATTTGAGACAATACCTACCATTTTCCATCACCACCTACTAAATCTTGTCTTTGGACTTTGGTCAAATGTTGACCTTTGATACTTAGACATCTGCCCATATGTCATGCACCCATAGGAGAGAAGATGGGGCTTTGTCCCCCTACTAAAAAATAGAAAGGGAGGGGATACATTTCTAGGGAGGTGTGCACCCCATGAGGATGATGCCTGGAGTCCCATACAGATGGGACTCCAGTTTGCTTTAAGCTTTCTACTTGGATGGCGCTAAAGAGTCTTCTTTGATCAGTCTTGGCACCACCTAAGGAGATTTATGAGGGACTCTAATCTGATTGGATCAGATGATGTCATCCCATCAATCAGATTTAGATCTAATTTCATAAAGAGCCATGATTGGCCAAGATGATGTGGCACTGCATGGCACAGCAGGATCTGTATAAACCTTATCTGCACCTAAGATTTAGAGTTTCTACTTTAGCCCATGCCACAAAGCCCTTCTCCCTCCTTCTGCATGCCACCCTCTGATCCTCTCTCTCCTCTCCACACCTAAGAGGCTTTGGGCATAATTCAAGTGCGATCCAAGCAAAAGAAAGACGACAGAAAAGGAAGAAGGCAACACTACTGCAAGAGACAATAGTTGATCTTCAAAAGAGTTTTTGAAGACCTTCAAGATTAGATCTAGATATGATTTTTGGAGCATAAATTGAGAAGAAGAAGATCTCCAGATCCTGCCTAAGTGGATACTGGTAGAGGCCTGACGATTGTATGGCTACATCCAAAACCTCAGGCAAACAACGGGATCATCATAGGGTAATTGGATTACTTAAAATAAAGATATAATTAAATTAGATTTAATTTAATTTATTTTATTTTTTATTATTAGATTAATAAGATTAGATCTTAAGAATCTCAGATCTGATTAGGATCATAGAATTTTTTTTTTAAAAATATCCCTCTTGATCAAATCAAATCTGAACGAACCTGCATTGAGAAAACTAGGTTTTCTCCTTCAACTGGTATTAGAGCCAAATTTTATAATTAATTAGATCTAATTTTAATATATTTTTAATTTAATAATTAGATGATTTTAGATATCACATTAGATATGATTAAATCTAAAATTAAAAATTAAAAAAATTAAATAATCTAGATCTAAGATGTATGAGATGCATGACTAGACTAGGAATAGAATTATTCTATGTGTAACCTAGGATGATCATAATTTTATTTGATTAATTATGATTTTTAGATCTATTTATTTACTATTTTTTGATATTATAAATATTATAATTAGATCTAAAAAATAAAAAATAAATTTATTTAATTTTATTCATATGAGATATAATAGATGCATATTTAGACTAGTTGTAGAATAGTTCTACAAAATTATATTGAATAAATTTAATTTAATATGCTCAAATTTAAGTTTTATTTTTTAGATATTTATGAGATAATTTAAATATGAAAAGATGCATTATATGATACATGAGATGTATGCAAAACATATTTTTTTTAAGTGAGATTAATTTTATATGTGATATATATGTAGATCTAACTAGTTTTATAAATTTATCATATTTCTGATTAAGGCATTTTCCTTGGCCGTTTGGTTATAAGAACGAAGTAGAGTTTAAAGGCCCTCTCCTCCCATTCGATGGGGTATTCTTATGATGTGTAGGGGTGCTGCATATTCGTTCTTAATCAAAAATCTAAAACTTATTTTCTGTAAATCTTAGGATTTTATTTATGAACCCTGAACTTAATTAAGAATTAAGATTATGAAATATATCAGATCTAAAATTAAGAATTTTCATATCTAAAATATATTCATAAAATTGAGTTCGGACTTGGATAGCTTAATTAGGTCTAGCGGTTGATCAAACCGAATCAAGAGTTGGTTAGATAGGATCAAGAGTGCTTAAATTGATCAGTCTAATAGGATTAAGTCTAGGTCAAGTTCGAGTTACATGAGTAATCGATCAAGTTAGGACCTAATTAGGCTCAGTGGTTAGAGTCTGGATTATAAGCTAATCAGATTGGTTCTGGCTCAATAATTTGGTATCTTTGATAAGTTTGGTAGATACGACCGACTGATTTTTAATTGGGAGCTACTTGACTCGAATGGGATCTTGTCGAGTTAATGGCATATCCCTTCCACCGGTCTCACTTACCTGACCATATTTGTCAACTCAGTCTTGATCTAAGGTGGCTAATAATTCGAGCTAACCCATGCCACTAGGTTAGTCATAATGGTTGTGGCTATGTCAAGACAAGTTTAAAGAGACCTAAATCAAATCTTCCTAAGAAAAAATTAAGTCTAAGGTCTTCCACTGTTGTAGATGTGCGGGCCCTTTACGAGGTTGATTGTTCTCGACTAGTTATAGTGGTTCAGTTGCACTGAGAAGATGCAACCATGTCTATTAGGCATTGGATGCTACGGGTTGGAGGATAGATTGGGCTCAATATTTTAGATACGGTGAGAGATCCAATTAAAAATTTAATCTATGCAAATGGTGAGTCTGACTTAATTAAGGAGTGGATCAATATTTCGGACATGGTGAGATTCATGAATTAGAGATCAAGTTTGGGTGCACCATGATTAGAGAATTATTAGACAAGAGTTGTTCACTCATTGGCTAATCCATCACCAATAATTATTAGGTGAGATGATAAGTTAGTTGGTGGGATTGCACCACCCCACTAGGAATCAATAATCATGGAGATTTTTGCATCTCTAAAAAGGGAGTGTAGGGATCTAAGAAAATAATGAGAGTTAATTTATTTAAAAATCAAACTCCTAAATAAATTGGTTAAGTCTTAATTATAAAATCTAACTAAAAATTTTGACTCTCTATAGAAAAAAAGAAAATGTCTGTGTCCAACCCACTAGCCTGTATCCTGGACACCCATAGACTGATTGAACCAAATTACAAGGATTGGCTCTGAAACTTCAAAATTATTTTGGATTTTGAGAAGTTAACTCATGTATTGGAAAAGGATCCCCCCACCTTACCAGTCCATCCGTCCGCTGAACATAAAGCATCTTTTGACAAATGGATGGATGAAGATAACAAGATCAGATACTACATGTTGGGCTCGATGTCTGATGAGCTTCAGTGTCAACATGAAGATATCAAGATTGTCCACCAAAGTTAGCTCACCTGCAAGAGTTGTTTGGTGAACAGAGTCGCATAGCAAAATATCATATTACTAAACGACTGTTTAAGGCTAAAATGCATGATGGATAGTTAGTCCAAGATCATTGTTTGATGATGATCAAGGACTTGGAAGAGCTTAAGAAGTTTGGAGTAAAGTTAGACCAGTATCTACAGAATGACATAATTCTGCAATCCTTGACTAATGTATATGGATAGTTCATCATGAACTACCATATGCATAAACTTCAGAGTACTCTGGCCGAGCTTATGAATATGCTGGTTACTGCTGAGCTTTCTATAAAAGGTTCTAAAGGCTTAGTATATGCTATGGAACAAACTTCTTCCAAGAGAAAGTCTTTTGAAAAGAAGAAAAAGTATGTAAAAAGGCAGAAGGTGGAAGGTGGAAAGAAAAAAAAGGCAGAACTAAAGAAAAAGACCACTAACAAAGAAAAGTATTTCCATTGTAATACTGACGGCCATTGAAAGTAGAACTATCCTATATACCTAGTCATCCTAAAGAATAAGAAGGAGACAGATCCTTTTGGAGGTATGCTCGTTATTGAATCTAACCTTACGATTTCTTCTGCATCCAGTTGGGTGCTTGACTCTGGTTTTAGTACTCATTTGTGCACTTTCATGCAGGGTCTTGAGGATAGCAGGAGACTGAGGGATGGTGAGATGATCCTACACATCGAAAATGAAGCAAGGGTTGCTGCTGTGGCCATGGAAATCTATCCTCTTCGACTATCATTTGGCTTAGATTTAGTACTTAGAGATTGTTATTTTGTGCCTACTGCAAGCAGGAATTTGATTTCTATTTCATGTTTAGCACAAAAAGGTTATGTAATTAGTTTTCTTAAGGACCATTGTAATATTCTTTATGAAAGAAATAAAATTGCAAGTGGTTTCCTCATTAACGGTCTCTACCAGTTACATATTGATGTTTCTATTTTTAATATCGAGCAAAATGTGAATGCCATAAAATGACCTAGGGATAGTCCAAATGATAGGTATCTATGGCACCTAAGGCTAGGTCATATAGCAGAAGATAGGATTAACAAGTTGGAGAAAATTGGGATATTTAGTCCATTGACTTTCAAGTTATATCTAATTTGTGAATTATGTCTTCATGGAAAAATGACTAAGCTCTCTTTTGTAGAATATGGGGAAAAGGCCACGAAACTACTTGCCCTAGTACATACTAATATGTGCAGCCCATTTGATATGCCGGCTAGAGGCAACTTTGTCTACTTCATAACCTTTACCGATGATTTATCTCGGTATAGGTACGTGTATCTTATGAGACATAAGTCTAAATCCTTTGAAAGGTTCAAAGAATTCAGATATGAAGTCAAAAAGCAAACTGAAAAACTCATTAAGGTTCTTCAATCAGATCGAGTAGGTGAATATCTTAGTCAAGAATTCTTGGACTATCTTAAGTAAAATGGCATAGTCTCTCAATGTACTGCACCTAGAACACCACAACTCAACGAGATTTTAGAATGAAGGAACCGAACCCTATTAGATATGGTTTGATCCATGTTTAGCTTCAATGACCTTCCTGATTTTCTTCGGGGATATAGTCTGTTAACTACTATATATTTACTGAATAGGATTTTCTCTAAAATCATTCCTACCATACTGTATGAGATATGACATGGTAAGAAACCAAGTCTGAATCATCTCAGAATTTGAGATTATCCGGCTCATATCAAAAGACAATAAGCGGACAAGTTAGATTATAGGTCCTATAAAGCTCAATTTATAGAATATCCTAAAGAGTCATTAGGATATTATTTTTATATTCCAGAAGATCATAATGTGATTATGAGTCAGCATGCCATCTTTCTTGTAAAATAGTTTATTCAAGATGGCGGCATTGGAAAGCAGATCAAGCTCGAGGAGAAAATCTCATAAGAGCAATGAGCTAAGGATCCTGTGGAACTAAATCAGGTTAAGCCAATACAATCACTACCTCCTCCACCTCGTAGATCGAAAAGAGTTTTCTGTCCCCCTGAGAGGTACTTAGGTACTATTTCAAAGAAAGTAGAGAAAATATTTCTCGTAGATAATGGGGTTCATGGTGATGATCCCAAAACCTATAATGAGGCGATATTAGATATTGACTCCAAGAAATGGTTAGAGGCAATGAAGTCAGAAATTGACTCGATGCACTCAAACCAAGTCTGGACCTTGGTACATCCACTTGAAGGTATTGTACCTATTGGGTATAAATGGATCTACAAGAGAAAGATTGGTGCCGATGGGAATGTGGAGACATTCAAAGCTAAATTAGTGGCAAAAGGATATAGTCAGCACGAAGGCATTGATGTCAGAAAACATTTTCGCCAGTAAAGATCATATATGGCATCCACAAGAAAACTAAAAATGAATCTCTCATGTAGTTTACCCTGTGTGATTAAGTTTCTCATAATCTTGAGCCCCGATCGGATTTGGGTTGAAGGTTGATCTCGCAACCCTTAATTTTTGGCATATGAATAATCATGTTGATTCAATCAATGTGAAAATTCTAATAGAAACTCATTTTATTATTTCAACTCTACCATGGCATGGGATTATGGACTTGATTCTCATGCATCATCAGGCTCGCCCTCATCTTACAGAGGTAGAAGATCCCCAAATCAGTTGAAATCAATTTCCTACAAATGAACATGCTATAACCAATATACACCTCAAGGTTCTAATGGCTAGGAGATCGAGTTATGGGTGTAGTCAACTAAATACTCCTCAAGGTGAACTACCGTGCACTAGGTCAAAGACTAGCACACCACTAACATGCGTTCGAGCTAGTCATATGATAAGGTAACTGTCCTCATGACTGCTCGAGATGGTCACGCCAGTGCCACTCGTTCTCTATATGATGTACCTGTACTCTAGCTCGATATCTCTACACCAGTAGACTCAATGACTCCATCTATCCTTAAAGAAGCAATCGTACACCAAGCACCTTTGGAATCAATCATCAATCCTTAATGATCTTACGGTTGGAGCAATATTATATGAGTTAATTAGAAATTCATGTCTTAAAATGTTTATAACAGTCTTAAAAAGTGAAACTATCATTATACAACTTAGCTCAAGGGATGTATCACCGAACACTATCAAATACAACTATGATAGAAAATTACATTATTTTATTTATTTATAGTTAAAAAATTATAATTTTTATTCTTAGAAGTAATTATAGTGTCAGTCATCTGGCTCTGGGGCAACACATAATCTAACAACTCCCACTTGAACCTAAAAGCCAAGTTGGCTATATATCAGTTCCCATCTCTCAGGTGGCTTCGATCTTCTATTGGCACAACGTTTTGTTGAGTGGATCTATCGTATTTGTCTACAGAGTATGACCTCTTTGATCCTCGACGTAACCTTTCTCGAGATAATCAATGGAGAGTGGTATCGCGGCTTCGATTGCATGGATTGGTTTCTAAGTAAGTAACTTCAGCTCCTTAGCAAGAGGCTATTGGCACAATTATTTATCTGCATTGTATAGAGGAAGGCAAGATCCGTATGGCTATCACTTCGATCTCTATGGTGAATTTCTTAATACCAAGATACCCCTTTGCAGCTTTTGACATAAGCGATGTACTCTGCTTCGGGAAATCTGCTATCACTATCTGCTTATAACTCTCAACTTACACACCTACATTACACATAAAAACTCCCAGAATGTTAACTTTCCGATCATCTATACGGACATAAAATCAACTCAGTATATCTGGACTTTGGAGTCTCCATTACCAAAAACCAAGCAACATATCCTTAGTTCTTTCTCAAGTAACTTTAAGATACATTTCCATAGAAGTTCAGTGTGTCTTCCACTGGATTCGACTATATCACCGTGACCCTCACAGCATTGTGCGTAAATCAAGGTTCGTGTACATAACATGAGTACATGAGCTCTCTATTGTTGAAGCATATAGGGACTTGCTCACGGGCGTTCTATCCCTCAGTGTGTGGAAATATATTATTCTCGGAGAGATGAAATGCCCATGTCTGAAGGGTACCAGTCCACCTCTTGGAGTTTTTCAAATGCTAAAACCTCTTTTTAAAACACTTCCTCTATTACATCTTCTGTTGAATAGCCTAGCAATTCTATTTGGTCTATTCTCTATAGACTTTAATTTCTTAGAACGAAGGATGCTTCTCCAAGGTCTCTTCATAAAAAGATTCTTTAGATAACCATTATTTTATACTAGGTCAAATAGGAATTGTTATTCCCAATAAGGAGGATAATCCACGTACAGTACGAGGAAGACAATAGCGCTCTCACTGACCTTTTTGAAAACACATGGCTTCTCTTCATTTTTGATGAAACCAAATAATTTGATCATATCATTAAAAATGATATTCCAGCTTCAAGATGCTGCTTAAGTCCATATATGGACCTTCACAAGCTTGCATACTTTGTGATCAATATCACTAGATGTGAAACCTAGCGGTTATTCTATATAAATATCTTCATTAAGGTATCCATTTAAGAATGCCATTTTCACATCCATTTGCCATATTTTATAATCAAAATAGACTGCAATAGCAAGCAATGTGCCGGCTAGATTTTAGCAATAAGC
>QRFJ01000586.1:0-38487 GCA_006176705.1 Cocos nucifera
TGGTAGAGGAGCAGCCCTATGATAATCATGAGAATCAAGTCCAGAAGTCCATGGCCATGGCAGAGTGAAATAATAGAAAGAGTTTCTATTTAGATTTTCACATTGGACTCGAATTGAATGATTACATCATATGACAGAGACTAGGGTTTGACGAGTTTACCTTAACCCTAATCTGATCGGGGCTCAAGATAGAAGAACTGAATCACATAGGTAGCTGCACCAAGAGGTTCGCATTCAGCTCTGATGGGTTACCACCATATACTGCTAGGTGTCACTGGTGGATTTTGGGAGCAATTAGAATGATTTAGATGATCGATCATTTTAGCTGTTCGAATCAGAAGAGTTCTGATCCATCGAAAGGAGTTTCCATGATGTCGATGATAGAGATCATGACATATCCCATTACCATACAGAACTGAACCTAACTGGATCATACAAACAAGGGTTTGAATCTGGTGATCATCAATTGAACTGATCCAGTTCAATTGATCTGAATGAGATTCAATTAGGTTCAAGAAAATCGTACTAGCACTCGATTGAACCTAACGTTCTTCTTTTACTATCATAAATAAGTTGTCCTGTTTGAGCCAAAGGAGTTTGTGCTCAATCAGAGGCCTTCATATGGTCTGACTGGAGGTTGTCCAAGTCAGAAAAGGTTGTCTTATTTTGTAAGACATTACCTGCTATTTTTGGTCACCTACCATTTCTTATTCTTTGACTTTGGTCAAAAGTCTACCTTTGATTGGTCAAACATTGACCATTGACACTTTGACTTTTGACCATATGTCATGCACCTATTGGAGAGCTGGTGGGGGCCTGTCCCTCTACCAAAACCTAGCGAGGAGGAGGGCGCACGCCACCATAGGCGTGTACCCAAGCTGGAGGCGCCTAGGAGTCCTTGTTGGACAAGGACTCCATCTCCTTTTTGGATTCCAATTAGAGTTCTTCTAAGAACCAACTTTGACTGGTCTTAGGCACCCTCTAAGAAGGAATCCGGGGGACTCTATTCCCACCAATCAGATTTAGATCTGATTTCATAAAGGGTTGTGATTGGTTGGGAAGAAGAGGAGTTGGATCATAGGTAGTCTATAAATAAGACCCTACGCCCAACTCAAAGATGGATTGAGATAAGAGTTTCGATATGCCCAAAGTCCTTTTCTCCTCTCCTCGTCCATGACAAAGCTTCTTCTCCCTCTCCTCTCCACATCCAAAATAGTTTCGGAGCTTGGTTGGTACGATCCAGATCAAAGAAAGGCGATCAAAAGCAAGAGGACTGCACTGCTGCAAAGGACGACTGCTGATTTTCAAAAGGAGGTTTGAAGATCCTCCAGATCAGATCCAAATCTAATTTTTAGAGACATGATAGAGAAGAAGAAGATCTCCAGATCCAACCTGAGTGGATACCGATAGAGGCCAGGCACTTGCGTGGCTAGATCCAGAACCTTCCATTGCGTATAGGATCATCAACGGATAATTGGATTACCCGATTCAAGGTAAGTTAAATTTGATTTAATTTATCTAAATTTATTTTAATCATTAAAATAATAAGAATCAAATCTGAAATATCTCAGATATAATATAGATCCAAGAGAAAATTTTTTTGAAATATATCTCTTGATCTGATCAGATCTGAACGAACCTGGATCGAGAAATCAGGATTTTCCTTCATAAGTATCATAAATTCATCAATAAAAATATTAATTTATTAATTAATTCATATTAATTTTTAAAAATTAATGATTAATTTATATATAACTTTTAAGAAATTCATATTTTTATTAATTAAAAAATTAATTAAAAAATAATAAAAATTTAAAAATAGAATTTTATAATTAATAGAAAGAGCTCATTTTTTTTATCACAACAAAATAAGTTTTAAGTAAAATGGAGCTAAAACGAAGAAGATATGAATTTCTAAAGATAAAAAAAATTTAAATAAAAAAAAAATGGCTCAGTCGGCTCCGCAAGCCAAGCCAATTCATCAAAGTCGACTCAGCCGCAGAAGCCATCAGTTGATCCACGATCTAGATGTGGACCGCCAGCTTAGCAAAAATTGATGAATCATGAAGTGACACATGGTGGACCTAGACCCTTAAAGGGTTCATAGAAAATCCATCGTGGTCTATAGGTAAAAAGATAATTTTGCATCAAAGCAGCGAGCGCTGATTGGTTGCGGTGTATAGTACAGCCAGTCCACATGGTCCATGGCAATAGTAAAGGCACGATTGGATGAATCTGGTAGCTTATGGTCAAGATTAGACGGTGGAGGAGTTTTTCTACATTAGACTTCACATGGATCGCCATCCAACAGAGCACTCGATCCAAGCGATGATCCAATGGTCTAGAACGCTCCTGACGGTGATCAGGACTCTCGATGCATGATCAGCAGCCAAATTTTCTCCATCAACACATGATCAAATGGCCAAAATTTAATCCGACCTGATCTGGGCTAATACACATCTGATTTTGATGATTTTTAGTCCGTTGGATTCCTATCAACGGCCAAATTTCATTCAGAGCAATAGAATTCATCTAAGACTCCTTTTAATCTATTTTTCACTCAGATTTCTTCATATTTTGATGATCAAAGAGCTCCTTAGTCCCACACTATCTAGAAAAAACTCTCCAGCCCTCCTAGCTCTATAAAAAGGACCCCAGGCCTCTAGAAATCGACGTCTTCGATCAAGGTGAAGCTTTAGTACAAGTTGAAGCCAGGCTCTGAGTTAATGGCTACTTCGAGACAACTGGTGCCAAGAGGAAAAGCTGGGCTTCTACACCATCTTTCCACTCATGCCGATCCAAGATCAGAGATCAGGCTATTTTATTTTATTTTTTTAAAATTTTATATATTTAAATTCTAAAATTTTAATTAATAAAAATTTTATTTTTTTATACTTTAATTTCATGTTCTTTATTTTTATTGTAATTTAATTTTTATACTTTAATTACTGCTTTTTATTTTATTATAAGTAAATGCTAAGATCTAACTAGTAGATCTTAGTACCAAGGTTAAATTCCTGCACCTTTTAATTTTCACTTTTCATTTTCTGACTTCACTTTTGATTCCAAAACTTAAACCATTTTTTTTTCTTTTCAAAAATCAAAGATTTCAAATCTAAAACACTACCTTCCCTGTGGATTCGACCCAACTCACTGCTATCTATGCATTTTTAATTATTTTAAGAAGTCAGATTAAACTGATAAACATGGTGTCTTAACGACAACATCGCATTCCTATCAAGTTTTTGGCATCGTTGCCGGAGAAGAAATAGATGATATTTTTTCTTTGATTTCTTTGTTTTTTTTGTAAATTAATTATAAATATTTTTTTTAAATATTGCTTACCAACTTTTTATTTATTTATTTTACAAAAAAAAGAAGAAAAGGGAAAAGGAAGATAGCATCTAATCATTGTGAGATCAATTCTAACTCTAGTCCTCTTTTTTATTTATTTATTTATTTATTTATTTAATTTTTAAATTAATTTAAAAAATATTTATTTAAATCTAATTAAAAGTCTCATGATAAGATTAGAAATTCTAACTATTTAAAGCATGCATCATATTAGTTTTATTTTTTTTGGTGATTGCTGGAGGCAAGGTAAGCCTTTCAGAATTCAATTAGTTGCATACATCTAGTTTAAATTACATAGAATACTTTGATTGAATTTTTTTTTTTGCATATCATATTAAATCAAATTAAGGACAACATCCAATGAAATAAGATAAGGTGGGGATTTGATCATCCTTTCTTGGCCCACAAACAACCAACAAGCATCCTGCATTGACCTAAGCTTTTAATTTTAAAATTAATTAGACATCAACCCTAGGAACTCAAGCTCAATAGGATAAGAAACTCTAAGAGTTGAACCAGATTAGGGTTAGTCAATTTGACTGGTGTCTATGAAAGTGGTTTAGGAACGACTGGGCCCGAAGGAAGGTAATTTCTAATTGGTTCCGTTCGCTTACCTGACTAAGCATAATTAGTGTCTAAGGCAAGCAACGGGGGGACTCCCACCGATCTTGTACTTATCTAGCCAGTTGACTGGCTATCCTATATTTAGAGGGCTTGAAGGTTATCTTGATAGTCTGGAGCTATCTAGATCTAGAATAATCCTTAGTCAGGATTGATTGACCAACTTGATTGCTCCCCAACATTATCACTAATTAAACCTAATTTTTCTCTCTCTTCTTAGCTAGGACTCCTTAGGACCTCTTCTTTAGAACTTTTATTTCTTTCTTCTCTTTTTCCTCTTCAAAAATAAAATAAAATAAAATAAAAATTAAATTATAAATTAAATTAAACTAAAAAATATATATTAAAAATAATAATTAAATTAAAATAAAAATAATAAATAAAATAATTTAAAAAAATTAAAAAATAATAATATAATAAAATAATATATATATATATATAAATTCTAAAAAAATCTAAAAAAATTTGAACCATACATTAAGGTTACACTAATACATGCACAGTAGGAAATCACTTTTTCTAATTTAGTTGAACTTAGTTGAATGGTTGATTCACATTAAATCTGATAATCAAATGGCTAATGTGAACCTAATAGTCCAAAAATTAGATAAAGTTGACCTTCTTGCTCGGAAATTAGATCAACCCCTAATCCTAGGTCAACAATCTTCTGCATAATTTACATCACCTAGCCTAATCCATCATGCTGCATAGTTTTCACATTTTATCCAACAACAAGTTCAAGATACTCAAGGCTACTCTAAGCTGTTAATAATTTTCTTTTAAATTCATATAACCAACATTGGAGTAACTACTCTAATTTTTCTTGGACATCCCAACAGACTCAGGCTCAAATCCAAATTTTATCTATCCAAAACCATCAAAATAGACTCCAATACCAAAACTATGCCTATAATAATGGTCAGCCTAGTTAGTTTACCCAGCCATCATATAACAACCAACTATCATACCCACCTCCTCAACAGACCAATCTAGCCGATCATAGATTTAACCAACTTCAACAATTGATTCTGACTCAACAGCAATCTATCGCTAGGCTAGAAGTTCAAATAGGATAATTAGTTGAGTCTAACATGAGGAGAGAACTAGATCAACTATCGAGCTTACCAATTTCAAACAACCCACCTATTATCCATCAACCACCTGGACCAAGTTATCAATTTAAAGTCTCACTTAATAATCCCCAATCTGAGAATGCTAAAGTAATTTCTAAACTTAAAAGCTATAGAATTCTTATGGATCTATACCAAGATCAGGTAAGAGATGCTAGTACTGATGTTAGCCAAAATAAAAATTTAGAGGAACAGGTTAGTATTGAGACTAACCACATAGAAGAACCCGAGCTAGAAATTATTACTAATGCTAGTTCCAGTTTAAATGAGATAGAAAAAGCAAAAAAGAGAATAGATGATTTACCCAAGACTTATAAACCTAATATTCTATTTTCTTCAACCCTAGAAGCCGATTCTTCTTACAAAAATCAAGAGGCATGTAATGAAGTGTCAATAGAATTATTTAAGCAAGATTATATTAATTTACCTCCAAAATTAAAATCGCCTTTAGTCACCCTTCCAGCATTCATTGAATCAAACTTAACTCCTAATATAAAAACTTAATTCATGAGTATTTTAGAAGAACAAATAAGAGAAATTCTTAATAAACATGGGCTTGAGAATGGGGTCACAAACTATGTTCCTCTAATTAACAATCAATATATCAATAATAGAATTATAAATTAACTTTTTGAGATTGGCAATCCAAAATCATTGGAATTTATCAATCCAGTATTTGATACAGGATAGTAAGCTACATTTTGTCTGGTTGAAGATGGTAAACTTATCGCTTGTTAAGAGGTAATCTAATATTTAATTTTTTTTAGTTTAATTTATCTTTTCAATTGATTTTTTTAGGATAATTTGAATAAGTTGAAGGAAGAGCTTAAATTTTCAAAGGCATGTGCTAGACCAAAAATATAGCAGGTGTATTCTTTCATGTTCTTTGTTATATCCTTTATTTTTTCTTCTCCATTGAGGACAATATCGATTAAGTTGGAGGAAGAAAAAAATAAAAATTTTATAATTTTAAATCTTCAAAAAAGTTAGTATTTAGTATTTAGACACCTGATTATGCTTAAGAATCGAATTAAACTAAGCATTTCTAAAAGAAAATTGATGCACAGATTAGAGAATCTGTGAGATATTAAAGAATCAAGTATTAAAAAAATTCAATAAAGAATTAAGTTCAGAACATAAAATATTTTTTCTTGGAGCATTTCTAATTTTTTTCTACTAGCATCAAACAAAAGTCTACTTTTTATAAGCTTGTATAGGGTAACTATACATTTCTTCATATAAAAAAATTAAATAAAATAGTTTTCATATAAAAAAATTAAATATATTAGTTTTCATGTACTTCTCACTGAGTAACCGGGCCTCTTTGCCTAAGCAAGCATTGAGTTTCACATCAAAAGATAGGAAAGGCAAAGAAGCTCATTGTAAAGCTAGTCTTAACTCGTAGCCTGTTTGATTCGAGCTAGTAAGCCCGAGGGGTATTCTATATCTAGTGTCCTAAAACCAACTGGTTTGAGAGTCATTGGCCCAAGACTTGTTACATGGATCAAATAGAAAGCTTAAGAGTTTAAGACACTCAATAATGGTACAATGTTAAAAATATATATATATATATTGGTTTTCCATCAAGTAATCGGATCCCATTACCTAAGTAAGCAATGATATTCGCATCAAAAGGTGGGCAATATAAAAATAAAAATTAATAAATGAAGGGTGGAAGTAGCAATACACTTGTCTATATGAAAGTTTAGACAAATCAGAGATAAAGATGGGATAATTTAGAAATAGTTCAGAAAAATTTAATATTCTTTACTTAATTTTTTTATTGATAAGTATTAACATTCCAATGATATATCTCACTTAAGCTCTATTGAATATCAATGACCATTTTGAAAACTACTAAGATAAAATTCGAAACTCTAAAGTTAAAAGGTATTTAAAACTAAATTCTTTCTTTACTTGAGGATGAGCAAAGCTTAAGTTATGGGATATGATAAGTACCATAAATTTATCAATAAAAGTATTAATTTATTAATTAATTTATATTAATTTTTAAGAATTAATGATTAATTTATATATAATTTTTAAGAAATTCATATTTTTATTAATTAAAAAATTAATTAAAAAATAATAAAATTTAAAAATAAAATTTTATAATTAATAGAAAGCTCTTATTTTTCTTATCACAGTAAAGTTTTAAGTAAAATAGAGCTAAAACGGAGAAGATATGAATTTCTAAAGATAAATAAATAAATAAATAAATAAAAGAAAATAGCTCAGCCGGCTCTGCAAGCCAAGCCACCAAGTCAAGCCAAGCCATCAAAGTCGACTCAGCTGTGGAAGCCATTAGCTGGTCCATGATCCAGGCATAGACCATCAGCTCAGTAGAAATCGGTGAATCACAAAGCGACACGTGGTCGACCTAGACCCTTAAAGGATTCATAGAAAATCCATCACGGTCTATAGGGTGAAAAGATAATTTTGCATCAAAGCAGTGAGTGCTGATTGGTTGAGATGTATGGTGCAGCCAGTCCACGTGGTCCATGGCAATAGTAAAGGCATGATCGAACGGCTCTGGTAGCTTGCGATCAAGATCAGATGATGGAGGAGTTTTTCTACATCAGACTTCACACGGATCTCCATCCAATGGCAGCGCTCGATCCAGGGGATGATCCAACGGTCCAGAATGCTCTCGATAATGATCAGGACTCCCGATGCATGATGAGTAGTCAAATTTCCTCCATCAATGTATGATCGGATGGCTAGAATTTAATCCGACCTGATCTGGGCTGATACACATCCAATTTTGATGATTTTTGATCCGTTGCATTCTTATCAATGGTCAGATTTCATCTAGAGCAATAGAATTCATCCAGGACTCCTTTTAATCTAATTTTCACTCAGATTTTTCCATATTTTGATGATCAAAGAGCTCCTTAGTCCCACATTGCCAAGAAGAATACTCTCCAACCCTCCTAGCTCTATAAAAAGGACCCCAGGCCTCTAGAAATCGACGTCTTCGATCAAGGTGAAGCTTTGGTACTGGGTGAAGCCAGGCTCTAGATTAATGGCTGCTTCGAGGCAACTGGTGTCTAGAGAAAAAGCTGGGCTTCTACACTATCTTTCCACCCATGCCGATCCATGATCAGAGATCAGGCTAGTTTATTTTATTTTTTTTTAAAATTTTATGTATTTAAATTTTAAAATTTTAATTAATACATTTTTTTAATTTTAATTTTATGCTCTTTATTTTTATTATAATTTAATTTCTATACTTTAATTACTACTTTTTATTTTATTGTAAGTAGATGCTAAGATCTAACTAGTAGATCTTAGTATCAAGTTTAAATTCCTGCATCTTTTAATTTTTACTTTTTATTTTTTGACTTTACTTTTGATTCCAAAACTCAAATCTTTTTCTTTTTCTTTGCAAAAATTAAAGATTTCAAATCTAAAATACTACCTTTCCTATGGATTCGATCCAACTCACTGCTATCTATGCATTTTTAATTATTTTAAAAAGTTGGATTAAACTGATAAACACAGTGTCTTAACGACAATATCATGTTCCTATCATGCATGCCTCAGGGGGAAAATTAGGGGCCATGTGCTTTCTTCTCATGCACAAGAGCAAGTCAAAGGGAGGCACAAACTCTTGGTGCCCCCTAGTCCTAACCTATTTCAAGGGAGATCAGGACAAGGTCCTATCTATTTAGGACAAAGCCATACAGGGCTTTTGGACAAGTCAAATTCAATTTGATTGAATCCAAATTAATCAAAAAATTCAGTGAAAAGAAAGTCAGGTCCAATCATATAGTAGTATGATTTTCTCGAACCTAATTGGATCAAATCCAAATCAATCGAACTGCATGAGTCTAATTAATGACATATAGATCCAAAACCTTATTTGTGTGAACCAAAAGATTTAATTTTGTACGGTAATGAGACATGTCATGATCTTCATTATCGATATCATTGCAACTTCTTTCGATGGACCAAAACTATTTCTGATTCATCCAATTAGAATTATTGATCATCAAAATAATTCTAATCCATCTCATAATCCATCAGTGACACCAAGCAATATATGGTGAAAATCTATTAGAACTGAATAAGAACCTCTCGATGCAACTATCATGTAATTTGATTCTTCTATCATGAGTCCCAATAGGATCTAGGTTAAGGTTAACTTGTCAAACCCAATTTGTGTTATATGATTAAATCAATCAATTTGAGTCTGATGTGAAATTTTAATAGAAATTTCTTTCTATTATTTCACACAACCATGGCCATAGGCTTTAGGACTCGATCTCATGATCATCATAGGACTACTCCTCTATTGAGATTCATAGATTTCATCTTGGTGTAATCCAATTCCTACAATGAACATATTATAGCCAATGTACACCTCAGGATTTTAAATGACTAAAAAATTGAGTTATGGTGTAGTCAAACTATAACACCACTAAGGTAGACTGTCGATGCACCTCAGGTCAAAGAATTAGACACACAACTACAGCATCAAGCAAGTCCTTGATGGGAAGGTAGATTCCCTTATGACGAGAAGGACTCCTCCTCTATCAAGTAAGTTCTTTCACTCTGATGTCTCCACATGGTAGATTCAAGACTCATCTATCCTAAAGAAGTGATTATACACTAATCTTCTAGATCGATCATCATCCTAGTGATGATCCTATGATTAGAACTAGTTTATGAGTTAATTATGATAACACATGTCTCAAATTCTCAACTATTGAGAATATATGTTATCATACACATTAACTCAATGGATGAATTACAGACACATAATACATAGATGTGATTGAAAGAATAACCTAAATTTTATTAATAATAAATCAAAATTATAAATTATATCCTAAGAATATATTACATATGCTGGCCAATCTTGCTTATAGGGCATACATCTAACATAAATAATAACTTGAATATTTTGGCATAAAATTTAATAAAATTTCATAAGATGTGATAATACTAGTATAATTAATTTAACTAAAAATTTAATTCAACACTCAAGATCCAAAAATATTAAAATAAAATACCATTTCATAAGAGATCATGTATAAAATATTGTAGTGCTTGAGTTTGTTAGTATAGATAAGTAATTAGCAGACAGTTTTATTAAATCTCTTAATGAAGAAAAATTTAGCATAATCAGGAGAGAACTAAGAATGTGTTATCATTCAGATTAGATCTCTTATCTTTGACTAAGTCCAAATCTAGAATCTCTTAAACCAAAAATTCTCATACGACCTAGAAATCTCTCTTTTTTTCTCTAAGAACACTATCTAGTAAATTCACCCAATGATTTCAAATTGTATCCTCTTTCTAAATTTCTCTTAAAAGCTCCATGATTTACCAAGTCTATTGATTTATTTGATCCAATACTTTACAATTCTTCAACTGGTAGTATCTATTTCCTTTGGTGGAAAATTAAAAATTTCATACTACTTGGGCTAGAGTCGACTCATGCTTAAGTGGAAAGTCAACTCACATCAGAGTCTACTCATGAAAATCTTGAGTCAACTCATGGTCGAAAAACTCATTCTTAAACCCGAGCCTTCTCCTCTTCGTCTCACTTTATCCTTTCACTGTTGAACCCTATAATAGTTCCTAAGCCATAAGGGACCCTCCATTGACTCTTCCACCTATCATCTTTCTCGATTTCCTTGGATTCTTCCTCCACGGTGTGCAATGGGGCCTAGGAGAAAGTCATGCACTATCAGAAGAAGAATGAATCTGATGAAGTAGTGGGAATCTTCAAGTAAGGGTGATTCCAACTTTGAAGTAGGTAACATTGTTCTCCAATCATCTGCTTCATGCTCTCCCTCGCTCTTGGACCATCATGTCACCATCGGGAGAAATGTAGACATTTGATTTTTTGACTGGGAGGGATTTAGAATTGGTATTTGGATCCATCACCAATAGTGGGAGTGTTTCTTTTTAGTGAACCAACCTACTTATCCTTGATTGGTCCATGAGTTCTACATGTGTATGGCAAGGGGCACTGGTGATCTAAGGAGTACTATGAAAGGTGTTACTTTTTTTCTCACCCCGAGAGACTTGGATAGATTTGGGGTATACCCAATAAGGGAGAAATATTGCAGCATCCATTTAATTTTGACCTGCCCCTTAGGATGATTACAAAAAGGGATGATTCCAGAGGGATATCTAAGCTAGAAGCAAATAGTTTCTCTATTGAGGTGAGGGTGCTTAGCCATATTGTAGCAAGGATTATTTTTTTCAAGACTGGCCACTTTGATTTAGTCCCAGATAGAGTGATTGGCATCTTGGACACTATCATCCAAGGACAACAACTCAACCTCCCTTTATTGATCTACAGGTAGAAGAGGGATGGTGTAGGTAGGGCCAGGGCATGCCTTCCTTATGGCATGGCTCTATCCTCTATTTTTAAAGAGGTTGGAAAAGACTTTGATGGAGAGCTTTCAGTTGATCTAAGGCATACTAACACTTATAGCAAGAAGACTCTTACATGAATGGGGTATCATAGGATGAATGATAGATGGGTCAAGAAAGCATCTAAACAGGAGCAGCAGCAGACCCAAGATGGAGCCAGACCAAGTTAGCCTATAGACATTCCTCTAGCACAACCTATTGATCCATTTACTACTCCCTCAGATCGGTCTGTGAGAGCTCATCCTTCACCCATTCAGACTGATGATGATCAGGCTACTCAAATTATCCATTTTATTTTGGATGGATTGAGACCATAGATAGAGGGGATCTAGACTGAGATTGCTAGGCTGACATCTGAGGTTAGGTGCTTGGCACAGCTTATGGAGCAAAGGAAGAGTTCCAGTACATCTTCGGAACTTATTACATCACTCTTAGTCTCTGTGGAGTAGCTAATGGATCTTTTAAGGATCCATACTCCATCAGGATCAGCAATGACCATAGTAGTAGCATCAGCAGTGGTAGAGATAGCAACGATAGAGCCAACAGTAGTAGTGGTAGAGGTAGAAGTAACAACAACAGTAGCAGCAGCTAAGGTAGTAGAGGCAGATGCGGACATATCTTTTGGTCCAGTTCCACCTCCGATCTCTGAGCCTCTCTATGATGCACCTGATCAGCCTTCGACTACATAGCTTCCTTCTCGACTTCTTAGGACATATTCTTGAGCCACCATAAGAGGTCCATCCACTCATACTAGAAGTAGGATGGTGATCAGAGCTAGCTCCACCACCACCTTTGATGTTCCCTTTGAATGATCCATTAGGACTTAGATTTCTTTTATATCTATAGTCCATAGTCTATATCTAAGTGATGCTTTAGGATTCAATCATGTTGTTGGTATCACCATGTAGTTAAATGATGATCCTTTATCTTAGGCCTTTATTTATGTTGTATGGACGTACTTGTACTATTTATGTCTCTTTTATATGTAGTACATACTCCTATGAATATTGTATTCTATTTTATATCAATGAATGTCTACTTTTATATCTTTACCTTGTCATTTATTTTTCTATGATGATGAAAAAAAGAGGGAGAAAATGATAAGCATAAAGAAAAGGGAGGACAAAGATGAAATTAGAAATCAAAGTAAAAAGGAGAAATAAATGAAACAAATGACACATACCATAAAATGAAGGAAATTCTAGGGTTTATATGCATCTATTTCAAAATTTTTACAAAATAACATTAGCGGAAGCCATAGATTAATCATATTAATCTATAAAGTTATGCAAGAAATCCCTAGATCTAGGATCTTATAACATGATTCATGCAACTAATAAATCTAAAAATTAAATATAAAATAAAAGATAAAGATGTTGATCATATCAACATTGAGCAAATCTTGATCTAATCTAGACATTAAAAGAGATCATATCCTTTTACTTTTTCATGGGTCAAAAACCCTGCTTGTTGATACGAGGCAAAAGTTGTTGCTTCAAGCCGCACATATGTCCAGCCTCTACGGAAAGTCCACACGAAGCATCAAATCTAATCAAAAGTTTAGCAGCTGAAAATCAGCATAGTATGCTAGTATTATGCTGATATTTCTTTGATGGTTGATCATGAATCTTCTTCCTTTGATTTCTTAAACCTTCCAAGGATCGAAGAGGATGACTTGAGAAAGATATTTCTTCCTCACTTTTCTATCAAAATATTTGTCAAAAAAGATTTAAGGGAAACCCTAGAGAAGACCCTTCTTCTCTTTTTCTTTTCTCTCACCAAGATACATAAACTGGTGTCCTATCAAAGCCCCATGCCTAAGACTCTCTTGCACCCAAGGAACCCATGCCCAAGCCCTCTCTCTCAAATGAAATTGCTATAGAAATCTCATGCCCAAAGGTGTTGACCCCCTAGGTGATTTTGATGATGACCAAACATTAAAGCACATGATTACTGATAAATTTTCTTTTAAGTATTCTAAAGATTAAAAGAAAGAAAGCTCTTTAACTAAAATAAGAAAGAAATCAAATGCAACTCAAATCAAGCTCAAAAGACCTTGTTTTGTAACAAATTTCTAACAAAAACGACCTTGAAATGATTTTAAGCCTTCCCCAAGAATTTTCAAGACGTCTCCAAGCAATTGGCATGCTGGCACAATGCTCTAGCATAGGATCGAGAGGACTTGAGATGAGCTCAAGTCATCTCCATCTCAAAAGATAAAAATCTTATTTCTGTGCACTGAGATCGAGATGACTCGAAGAATTTTTGAGAGGTCTCGATGTTGGGCAAGATGTCTCCATCCAAACCAAGAGGACTCGATCTTAAGGGGTAAAATTTTTTAGAAAGATAATTTTTAAGCATATGAGAATGAGACATTGTTGATCCTATATTGATTTTAATAATAAAAAAAGCATTTGAGTATAGATTATTAAATTAGTAATGTTATTTGTGATGATGTGTAGTTGTAAATTTCAAGAGCTCTCAAACACCAAGTATTCTCATTCATCTAAGTAATGACTCATCACTCAAGATTTTAGAGAAGATATTTTAATATGGATACATCTTTCAAGAGATTATAATAAAGATTAAATTAAGATAAAAAGGATAAGTCTAGCCTATAAAAAAATTTAGAGAAGAAAGTGACACAAATGGTCTTTGGCATGCATGGTATGCAAACTGGGCTGACCTAGTCTCAAACTGAGCTGACCTAGTCTCAGTAGAAGTAAAACATAGAAAGGATGGAAAGCAAAATTTTTCATGATCCAGAGAACTTAGTCGACCTAGTGACAGCCAGGCCGATCTAGTCAAAAAAGTAGTCATTCTAGTCTTAGAAAATAGAAGATGATAGAAACAGGTATTTTAGAATCTCTAAGACTGAGCCGATCCAGCTAAAAATTGAGTCGATCCAGTCTAGACTGGGTCGACCCAATTAAAAACTATGCCAGCCCAGTGCCTGTAATGGCTAGTTTTTAATTTCATAATTTTTTTACTTCACACATCTTTCAATGGCTATTTTCGATCTTTCAATGACTAGATCACTTTCAGAAGTCCTACTAGCTTACTTGTAATGGTGGAAAAGCTCAGACATACTTAAGAAAATATTTAGGATAAGAGAAGAGACTTTTGAACTTGCAAAATGAGCTTCCAAACAGTTTTTCAGTACATTCAAGTGTGTGAGCAATATTGTAAAAAGGAAGGAGTGACATCTAGAGAAACATTTATCCTTCCAACATCCTCAATCCAAGAGAGATTAGGGCATTGCTATTGAAGATTACTTTCTACTTTCCTCAAGCATTCAACAGAAGAAATCAATCCATTAAGCAAATCTACCTAGATTTTTTTCTCATAAGCTTCATTAAGTTTGTTTTAATTTTATTGTACTCTTCATTTTATTTCAAGTTTCTTGGGCTGAGAAACTTAGATTGGTCCAAGCCTAGAGTTGGATGTTGTAAGGTTAGATTGGTAAGCCTAGAACAAAACCAATTAGGGTTGATTGATAGCATAGGAAAATAATTATTGTATGGTTATGATTGATAAGCCAAGATCAAAATCAACTGAATTAGATTGTGAGCCCAAATAAAATAATCAGACTGTAATCAAGCTAAGTGATTATAGTTGAATTCCTAAATGATTTACTTAGAAAGTGGATGTAGGTGCTGAGTTTGGCGTCGAACCACTATAAAATTATTATATTTGTAATTGTGTGTTTCTGTCTTATTACTTTCATTCACTGCACGTTACATAGCTTGTTTCATTTAAGCCCTTGATTAGTTTAAATTGCTCATATCTTAAGCTAAATTTTAAAATACTTAATTCACCCCCTCTTAGAAAGCCATCCTTGAGCAATAAGTGATATCAGAGCAGGTGCTTTAATATTAGTTGTTGAACAAACTATCAAAAAGCTAAAGATTAAATGGCAATCCCAATTGAGACTCCATTGGTTGAGGGGCAATCAACCAATAGAGCCCCGCTATTCAATGGGACTAAGTATACCTATTAGAAAGTATGAATGAGAATATTCATCCAAGCACAAGATTATGACATGTGGAATGTCATAATGTTAGGACCTTACACACCTACAATCATGGTTGATAGAGTGTCCATTCCAAAATCTGAAAAAGATTGGGATGAACATAACAAGAAGAAAGCTTAACTTAACACCAAAGTAATGAATGTTTTATATTGTGCTTTGGACGTTAATGAGTTTAATAGAATATCAATATGTTCATCTACCAAAAAAATTTGGAATAGACTTAAAGTCACCCATTAGGGAACTAATCAAGTCATGAAATCAAAGATAAATATGTTGGTACATAAGTATGAGTTATTTAAAATGGAACCACATGATACTATAACTGAAATGTTCACTAGATTCACTGATATTCTAAATGATTTGAAAAGTTTTGGAAGAGATTATACTAACAGCGATGTTGTGCGTAAAATTCTTAGGTCTTTGCCAAAGAATTAGGAGTCAAAGATAACTGCCATTCAAGAGGCGAAAGACTTAAACACTATTGTATTAGAGTAGTTAATTGGGTCACTCATGACCCATGAGCTGAACATGAACCAAAGATAAGAAAAAAAAGTGAAGAAAAAGAAGAGCATAGCACTCAAAGCTGATGCCACGTATGAAGAGAAAAATGACTCCAAAGAAGACTCGGAGGATGATGAAGAAATGGCACTAATTACTAGAAGGTTCAAGAAATTCATGACAAGAAGGAAGAAGTATGAACCGAGAAACAAAAAATTCAGCAAGGATGAAGGTAGCAAAGAAAGAGAAAGAGAAAAAGAGAAAGATCAAATCACTTGTTATGAATGTAAGAAGTCTAGATATTTTCGAATAGATTGTCCATTACTAAAGAAGAGCTCAAAGAAATCAAAGAAGAAAGTATTAAAAGCAACATAATGACGAAAATTCATCTTCAAGTGAAGAAGAATATCTAAGAGAAGAAAAAGACAATCTTTGTCTTATGGCATTGGAAGATGAGGTAACAATAATTCAATTTCTGAATTTGCATTTAAGAAATTTTATGAAGTTTTTAATGATTTATTTTCTAATTTTAAAAAACTATCTCATAAGAACAAGGAACTAAGGAAAGAGAATCAATTCTTAAAAATAGATAAAGCTCAAATAGAAGAAAATATGAAGAAAATACAAAGCAATCCAAATGAATCAAATGAAAAGATTATATCCTTACAAGATGCAGTGGTAAGATTAAGATTCATAGTAGATAGATATATGCTAAGCTCTAAAAATCTACAAACTATAATTAAAAATCAAAAGGTGATCTTTAATAAAGCTGGTATAGGGTATGATCCATCAAAAAAGCAAAAATCACTAAAGAATGTATATGCAAAATCTCATAATTATGGTAGAAGCATCACATGTTACAAGTATAATAAAATTGGACATAAATTTATTGAATACAAAATCTTTAATTCAAGCAAGTCAAAAATAAAACAAGTTTGGATTTCAAAAGTAATCATTTATGCTAACCCCAAAGGATCCAAGTTAGCTTGGGTACCTAAGTTTACCTGATTACTTGTGTAGGTATGCTTGGCATCTGTAAGAGTTAAAAAAAGGTGGTACCTTGATAGCGGATGCTTGAGACACATGACAGGAGATAAATCATAATTTATCTCTCTTGAAGCTAAAGATGGAGGTATTGTCACATTTAGAGATAATGGTAAAGAAAAAATCATTAATCTCAGTAATATATTTATAACACCCTCTACTAGCATAGAAAATATTTTGTATGTTGAAGGACTAATGCATAACTTACTTAGTATAAGCTAACTTTGTGATAAGAGTTTTAATGTTTCATTCAAATCATCTCATTGCATTGTAACTAGTTCTTTAGATGAAAGCATCAAATTCATAGGAAAAAGACATGAAAATATTTACATTGTTGATCTTGATGAACTTAGAAATGAGAATATTGAATGTCTGGTTGCTATGAATGCTAAACTAAATGAATCAAGTTGGATTTAGCATAATAGATTAGATCAAGCAAGTATGGACTCACTAGCAAGATTAATTAAACTTGATTTAGTAAAGGGGTTATCCAAAATAAATTTTGAAAAAAATAAAATTTACAAAGCATGCCAACTTAAAAAACAAACAAAATCCTCTTTCAAATCTAAAAATATTGTTTCAACTACTAGGCCTCTAGAACTACTTCATATGGATTTGTTTGGACCTATCTCAACTACTAGTCTTGGAGGAAAAAGATATGGCTTTGTTATAATAGATGATTTTTTAAGATATACATGGATTTTATTTTTATCACATAAAGATAGTACTTTTGAAATATTTGCTAATCTATTTAATAAAATAACAAAAGAAAAAGAATGCAATGTCTTATATATAAGAAGTGATCATGGTACAGAATTTGAAAATCAAAAATTTTAAAATTTTTGTTCTAAAAATAGAATCAATCATAACTTTTCAGTATTTAGGATACCCCAATAAAATGGTATGGTAGAAAAAAAAATAGAACAATGATTGAAATGGCATGAACCATGCTTTGTGAAAGCAACCTTCCAAAATATTTTTGGCCAAAAGCTATAAATACCGTATGCTATGTGCTAAATAGAGCTCTAATTAGACCAATCTTAAAGAAAACTCCATATGAACTCTTTAAAGAAAAGAAATTAAATATTTTATATTTTAAAATATTTGGATGTAAATATTTTATTCTTATAAATGGTAAAGATAAGCTAGAAAAGTTTGATGCAAAATCAGATGAAGAAATTTTTTAGGATATTCATCACATAGTAGAGCATACAGAATATTCAATAAAAGAACATTGATTATGAAAGAATTCATGCATATTATTTTTGATGAAACTAGCTCTCTTAAAATAAGAAAAGAAGAGCTTGATGTGGATGCAGAAATTCTAGAAAAGAAAATGAAGGATATGTCACTTAAGGATACTCCCTCTCAAAAAAGAAGAAGATAAAGAGCAAGAAGTTGAAGGAGTATCGCCATAACCTCAAGATGATCAAGGTACATCTAACTTACCAAAGGAATGGAGGTATGATCATAATAATCCTAAGAAATTAATAATAGATGATCCATCTCATGGAGTTAAAACTAGATCATCTTTTAGAGAAGCTATGAATCATACTGCATTTATATCTCATTTAGAACCTAAAAATGTAATTGAACCTAAAAAAGATTCAACTTAGATATTAGCAATGCAAGAAGAGTTAAACCAATTTGAAAGAAATAAAGTTTGAGAATTAGCTAAAAAACCTAAAAACTTTCTTGTAATTAGTACAAAATGGGTCTTTAGAAATAAACTTGATGAAAAGAGCAATGTAATTAGAAACAAGGCTAGATTGGTTGGTACAATCAAGAAGAGAATATTAATTTTGATAAATTCTTTACACCTATAGCTAGACTTGAAGCTATTAGATTGCTCTTAGTATTTGCATGTTTTATGAACTTTAAACTTTTTCAAATGGATGTAAAGAGTGCATTTTTAAATGGTTTGATTGAAAAAAGAAGTTTATATACAACAACCTCCAAGCTTTGAGAGTCAAGATTTATCTAATCATGTATATAAACTTAAGAAAGCACTATATAGATTAAAACAAGCACCTAGGATTTGGTATGATAGATTAAGTAAGTTTTTATTAAATAATGACTTTAAAAGAGGTAATGTAGATAAAACACTATTTATTAAAAGAAAATCAAGTGATCTATTGATTATCCAATTATATGTTGATGATATAGTATTTGGTGCTACTAATGAGATTTTGTGTAGAGAGTTTGCTAATCTCATGCAAGGTGAGTTCGAGATGAGTATGATGGGAGAGCTCAACTTCTTTCTCAAACTCTAAATCAAGCAATCAAATGAGGAGATCTTCATCAACCAAAGCAAATACATCAAGAAAATGCTAAAAAAATTTGTGATGGAGAATGTCAAAGGAAATGGGACCCCCATGAGCACAAGTTGCAAGCTTGATCAAGATCCAAAATAAAAAATAGTAGATCCTAAGCTATATCGAGGTATGATTAGATCTTTACTATATTTAACTGCAAGTAGATCGGATATAATATTTAGTGTATGCATGTGTACACGTTATCAATCAAATCCTAAGGAATCACATGTATTAGCAGTTAAAAGAATCTTTAATTATCTGATAAATACTCAAGATGTTGGTTTATGGTACTGTAAACAATCTTTATTAGATTTAATTAGTTATAGTGATTCAGATTTTGCTAGTTGTTGCTTAGATAGAAAGAGTACAAGCGGTACATGTCAATTTTTATGAATAAATTTGATCTCTTAGTTTAGCAAGAAATACAACTCGATTGTCTTGTCCATGGTGGAAGCTGAATATATTACTACTGAGAGTTGCTGTGCTCAACTATTATGAATCAAACAATAACTAGAAGATTATAGTATTACTTGTAATAACACTTTTGTTCATGCAGAATCTAGTTGATGTTAGATCAAGCTGAAGTTTTGGAAGAAGAGGTTGCCATCGGTGACCTACAAAATAAAGTCCCATTTGGAGTCGAAGATGGTGACTCCGGCAGGACCCTCCGACGATCAAGTCAGCTCTTCTGACTAATAGAAATGGAGTGCTCAAAAAATTTAGAAGCAGAGTAATGAGAAGAAAAATGAGAGCCTAAAGAAAACATATCTGGAGGGTCCTTTCTATAGACGGAGCTTGTAACAAACTGATGGTGATAGCCGTAACTGCCTAGTAGTGGACCGTTCAGGCCATGTGGAGTTTGTTATGAAAGGATGAGTATTGTCATGACTTGCAGGTGATGGTGATCTCTTTGCTGAGGTTCGGATGTAAGTTGGAGACTTTAGTATATGTAGTGGACTCCAAGGTTCATTGGGGCAAAGTCTAGCAGCTTCAAGAAGTTTGGAAGCTTTCTAGACCGCGTGCAAGCATATGCCTCCAAAATTGAGATCTGAGGTTCTGTGCTCCATCCTTTGTGAAGCAGTTGTTATGAATTAGTGATTTGATGGGGTTCCTTTGGGTGGCTCCAATTGATTAGTATAGCAGGGACTAAGTAAGTCTGCGACTAGAAGGAGCACTATTAGGAGAAGTGCGACTGGAGGAGATCGTTCGAAAAAAGCATGACTGGAGGAGATCGTTCAAAAGAAGCACGACTGGAGGAGTTCACCTAAAAAGATTCCTACTAGGAGTGTTGCTGGAGGAATTCATCCGAAAGGAGTTCGACTGGAAGGGGTGCATCGTCTACGATACAAAACTTCAACCATCTTCAAAATATTCGAGATCGTCCGAGCAGGCTTCTTTGAGGTCATCCGCGTATAGGCTGGTTTGTCTTAAGCTGGGAGCTGAACCTGCATAGAGGATGAGGTTCTTCCAAGCGATAGTAAGGAATTCGACTGGAAGAAACCTGCTTGGGTGACTGAAAGGAGTTCTGTTGGTGCAAGGCCGACTTGGGGGGGAGTTGATTGGAAGAATGTCAAATGGAAGGAGGTCGGTCGAAAGGAGATCACCTGCTGATCAGAAGAAATTCATTTATCATGAATTCAGCTGGAGAAAATCATCCGAAGGGAACGTGATCGAAGAAGATCATCCAATTGGGGTGCGACTGGAGGAAAGATCCAGTAGGTGTATATTGGAGGAATTCGGTAGATCGGAGGGTGGTGGGAATTTGGCTTCTGGGTGGTTGTCCCGTAATTGAGAGGAGTTTGGCTGATGAGGAAACTTGATCGACGGTCGCTAGGGGTGGACAACCAGGATACTTTTGCCACTCATCCGTTCCTTTGAAGCTCAGCCATTCTTGAGGTTGTCTGTGCCATCCACAACGTCCCAAGCATCACCTAGCTCTGATACCAAATATAAGCGCACCAATTGGCATCACCTCTTTCTGATACCAATTGATGTTCTATGATATCGCTCGAATGCCAGTCCTTGGCGTCACAAGCCCTGATACCATGTTGCGGAAGCTCTTAATCTTTAGCACGGACCTGAAGGAACCTATGACGTTCTCTATGGGCAGCAAACCACCAATCCTCCACCTAGATCCATGATGGGGTACCTCCATCCTTAGGCTTGAGGGAGACACCCCCCTTCTCTAGGGCTTCTTCAAGAACCCTAGGGCAGTAACTCTAGAGAGAAGAGAAGAAGAGAGTTGAGGGAGAAAAGGTCTGTATTGATTCCAACTTGAAAATCCTAATACAACCTATGTATTTATACATAGCCATTAGGACCGACCAGAAACTCTCCTAGCTAACCCAATACATGAAAGCACTCACTGAGACCATGTACACCCATGTCTCCCATGCTCTCATCCTCTAGATCTAAACCCGACCCATACATGAGTTAGCCCCCTTAAGACCTCTTAAACCAGGCCTTAAAACCCTTAGGATCAATCCAGACCCTAGCCCAAAACAGACCCTCACATAACTTTGCTCGTGCACTGAGCTGGCTCAGTCTCAGCACTAAGTTGGTTAAGTTCTGCTGGATCAGCTTAGTCTGAAACTGAGTCGGCCCAATTTTGTGCTGTGCCAGCAATCCTGAACGTGCAGCTCTCTATTTTGTCTGTGCACTGAGACTTAGCCGATCTAGTTTTGGACTGAGCTGGCTAACCTATAGAAAATCTTCTTTCTATAGTCTTGATTCTCTGACTTTCGTTCCTTGCTTCACCTTGAATCCAAGGTCTCCGAAGCATCAATCAAGCCCCTGAAATCTTTGGAGCCAACCCCCTAACTCCTCCCATGGCCTTCCAAGGCTTGGGAGCACCACAAATCCTCATAGTCTGAGGGCCAATAAAAGAGGGACAAGGCCTTTTGCCAGCACATCCAGAATCCTTGATACAAGAATTTAAGGATCCTCTACTCTTCATAGGTTGCCAAAGTTCATCCAGGGAGAGGCTCTATCATCTAGCTAGGGTGTGTCGAGTTCGAACAATTGATTGCCCAAAGGGCCGCCATCACCATTCGAGCTTGTCTAGGTGAAATCCATAAGACCTTCATAGATTTTGGGGTTATCTGAGGAAGTTGATGATCGAAACATTAATGGTCGGCCAACAAGTCCAAGTTGGAGGTCCGCGATCTTGATACTAAGTATGAATTCTGCACTGATCAAAGTTAGCCACAATTATCACCATCGAACGGGGTCACCCCAAGACTTGGTGTCATGTGGGACTTCAGTAAGTGAGGGTTTGCCCTCAACACAAGTCCTCCTACACCCGAGTTTAGAATTTGAAGGATGGAAGTAAAGAGACGTGAATGCCGAAGTGCTGAAGTTTTTTTCCTCTTTTGCATCCATCGGAAAGGACATTTCAGTGTTTACTGCGCTGGCACTGAAACTTCCTTACCATGAGGTGACCTGAAAAGATAAATTTTGAAGCTTCCACTGAAGCGCTACCCCAGGTGCTGCACAATTAAGGTTTCGTCCACTACCAACCCTCTGCCATGATGAGTGGGACACGTGTCAGACTAAGATCAGCAAAAGGAGACCTACAATCATAACTGCCTCGGGCTCCTATGGTTATTTAAGCTCATCTTTTTTTTCTTGGGTTCCAGTTCATCCTAGTTCCTTCTTTTTTCCTCCCAATCATCGTCTTCCTCCTGCTCTAGTATACCAGTGCCTTCCATCATCTCCTTCAATCCTCAGGAGCTTCCTCGCTCGATTTTCTTCGAGCTCACCATCTTTCCATTCTTTTCCATTGATTTAGGTTAGTTCTTGAACATTTCTTTTTGATCATTCATGTCTTTTAGCATCTCTACCCATTCGATTTCTTTGAGAGAGTCTTGAATTTTATTTTCTTTGATTTTTTGAAGATTTTCTCCACCTTGGCTTGATCATCATGTCCTACGAAGAATCCTGATCAATTGGTTCTGAAAGTTTGGCCCATTTGGCTTTAATGGATCCTCTCCATAAGGGCCTCGAATCTATAGAAGTACCTCAGCCATCCTTCATTCCTAATACCATCCAATGCAAACTCCAACCTGAAGACCGTTCATTGATTAGGATCCAGTTTAGAATTCCTTTCAATTATGAACTTGAACTCCCTGGTCCTAATGATCGAGCCTACTCTCCTCCTCCTAGCCGGACCTGTTTCTATATTGAAAGCCTCTGGGTAGGACTCCCACTATCGATACCTTCTTTCATAATCAACTTGTTTAAGTTCTTGAACATTTTCTTCACCGCTATGGCACCAAATTTATTTAGGTTCATTATAGGATTTCTCTCTTTTTGTACCATGGCTGACGTCCGACCTTCCATCTCCTTATTTTATATCTTCTTCACTTTCAAACACCATCAGACTGCCAAAGATTAGTGGTATGTGTTCCCTCAATTCGGCAAGAAGGGGTTGCTTAAGGGAGCTCCTTCTTCCATTCACAATTAGAAGGAGAAGTTCTTCTTCATCTCATTTCCTTCTTTAGAACTAGGACTTCCTTCCTAGAGCAATATAAGGGATTCAATCCATCGAGCACCCAAACTTGAGAAAGAGGATTGGGATTCGACCGATAAGCTAAAGAACTACCGAGCTTCTCCAATCTTCAGGCTGCTAGATGATCAGTCCTTATTCAACTTCGATCTTAGTCCTCTCAACCTGGCAGGTAGTTCTTTATGGTCTACCAATTATGTACGATCCCCTTTCTTTTTTTGACTTTGGTTTTTTTCTATAGAAATGACTCCTGAGGAGCGAAATCATCTAGCCAGGAGGATTAAGTTTCTCATGAGGATGGATAGGTCTGCTAGGGAAACATCAAAGATGGAACGCACTGATGAGCTGATCTCGGTCATGCCGATTTAGGCAGCACCTGCCCCAGAGTCTGATGTGGCAGCACTAGCTCTGACCTCGCCCCAAGAGGATGCTGCCCCCGCACTTCTTGAACAATGTGAGGTCGGAGAGAAGAAGAAGAAGAAAAAGAATGCCATCAGAAAAAGAGCAAGAAGGATGGTCGAAAACTCAAGTGGTGAATGCTCCGGTCAGGAGTGAGCTTCCTTGGATGATTGAAAGATCGTCCAATCCCTGATGAAAGGCAGCATCCTCCCACACATTATTAATAAAATGGTTCGGATGGAGAATGTGGAGAGGTTCGATGAGTTCTTCACTGCCTACCATGAGATAACCATCTTACCTAAACTTATTCAAATGAAGGATGTACTTTCAAAGTTCTAACCTAAAAAGATTTTTCCTGTCTCACAACTGGGGCATTACCTATTCGCCCATTCGAAGGCAGCCAATCTCCATCAGGCTGAGGCTTCCAAAGCCCTTCAGGAGGCTCAGGCAGAGAATGAAAGGGTTCGAACTGAGGTCGATAATTTGAAGGGAGCCTCAGAGGCACAAACTATAGAGGTCGATCACCTTCGAGAGGCATTGCATGAAGAAAAGGAGACTTCTATAGGGTTGAGGGTAGCTTTGATCCTTTCTAAGGACAACAGGAGGAAGGTCGAAGAGGAGGTCAGCGATGAGAGGGAGTGGGCAATTGAGGTCTTCAAGTCCTCCAAAGCAATGGAGGACATTAAGATTGCTTTCGCCTAGGAAGCCTTCTTAGAGGGGTTCAAGATTTGCATGAGGAGGGTCGTGAAGAACTCTGAAGTAGACCTTGACCTTCTGATAGACAAGCCTAGCGATGCAGCCAATCCTTCCAACACTAGTGTCACCTCTCCCATCGTCGAATCTGCCTTGGATGCTCCCGAACCTATGGTTGAAGCTCTTAAGTCTGTTCCCGAGCCTGAGGCTGTAAAGAATACACCGACCTCGTCTGCCTCTAAACCAGTCGAGTTCTAAAAATTCTTATCAACTTATATTTTTTTTCTCTTTTTTTTTGATGTATACTAAATACTTTGAGAAATGAAAATGAACTTTCTTTCCTTTACACTTGTTCGTGGTGGATGTTATTCAAAATTCTTCCAGCAATCGCAGTCAAGGCCAGTCATCTCCAAATGATGCCAAGCCATTGCCTCAGGGCATCCCTCTAAGATCCATAATCAAAAGTTTAGAGAGGGAGATTCATCACCTAAAGAAAAAGTTGAAAAAGTTGGAAGACAAACTTCAGAGATACAGAAAGAATGCTTCAGAGGCGACGATCAAGGTCACTTGCCTTTACAAGCTACACATGAAGGATTCCATGAGCTTCAACATTAGAAAAGGCAATTTTGAGAAAGAGCTGGTCGAGCATAGAAAAAATGCCAGTGATAAGTCATGGGCGTTGACAGCAAAGATCAGCTCCCTCGAAGTTGAACTCAAGACGGCAGGAGAGAAGATTCAGCTATTGGAGGAAAGTTCACCATGGTCCTCCGACAAAGTCCGATATGAATGAAATTGATCTCAAAGGTTCTCTACACTTCAGAAGCAGTTGTTTGATGTCGAGTCTGCCTACGAGGCCTATCGGTTAGGCTAGTGTGAAAGAATATCTAGACTTGAGCAATAACTTCGAGCTGCCAACAGCAAGATGGCTCGGCTTCAACAGCAGCTCGTCGATAGTTATCGATCTAGCATAAATAAGAAGTCGAAAGAGATTGCATCCTTAAAGAGGATCACAGACAAACTTTTAGAGTCAATTAGAGCTAAAGTTTAGCAATTGAAGCTTCAATTGATTTGCGAGCAGCAAACAATCAAAGATGCCGAGATCGAATCTGAGGTTCTGAGGAAAAAACTACAAGCATCAGAATAGAACTACCAAAGAGCTAACAGGATGTTCCATGATAACATGATAAGAAGAAAGGAGATCGAGGAAGAAATCATCAGTCTAAAAAAATCCTTGGTGATGGCCAGCAGTCCAAAGTCTGAGGAATCAGATCCCTCTTAGATCTTCGACTTTTGCTTTCTTTCTTTTGTAACCAATCTCATAGACCTTTATTTTCTACTTGACTTTGACTTCAATGAAATGATATCTTTCCTCATTTTTGCCCTATGTGAGTCAAATATCTATAGATAGCTCCATTTTTTTTTAATAGTGGGGTCGGTCTTTACTCTATTCCCCCCTCAGGGGGAGGTCTTCCTCTTGTCCCGAGTGAGGTAGGTTTTTATTCACATCAGGATAAAGTTTTTCTTTCATCTCGAGTGTTAGAATGAGGTTCTCCTCTTGTTCCTAGCATGGTTAGCATTTACTCATATTAGGATGAGGTTCTTCTCCTATTTCTAATAGAACGATAGGGGCACAAAAGGGTTGTTAGAAGGGCCTCTCTCCTCATCCCATCTTAAACAATGGGATCTTTGTTTTGCTCAAGTTAGGATGAGGTTCTCCTCTCATTCCTAATAGGATGGTAGGGGCACAAAAGGGCCGTTGGAAGGACCTCTCCCCTCATCACATCTTAGACAATGGGATCTTCATCTTGCTCAAGTTAGGATGAGGTTCTTCTCCTGTTCCTAACAAGATGGTAGGAGCATAGAAGGGTCGTTGGAAGGTCCTCTCTCCTCATCCTATCTTAGACAATAGGGTCTTCATCTTGCTCAAGTTAGGATAAAGTTCTCCTTCTATTCCTAATTGGACGATAGGAGCATAGAAGGGCCATTGGAAGGGCCTCTCCCCTCATTCCGTCTTAGATAATGGGGTCTTCGTCTTGCTTAAGTTAGGATGAGATTCTTCTCCTATTTCTAACAGGGTGATAGGGGCATAGAAAGACCATTGGAAGGGCCTCTTCTCTCATCCCATCTTAGACAATGGGATCTTCATCTTCATTTTTTCTTTTTTTTTGTCATTATGTGATTTTGCACCAAAAAATAGAGATATTGGAAGAAGGGAGTTTTATTAAAGTGAAATTAGTGGTAATACATTCATAAATTCTCTGAATTTTAGGGTTGCGAAAGTGTTATTCCTTCGAGCTCCTTCAAGTAATAGATTTCAGGCCGAACGACCTCCTTAACATCATACGGACATTCCTAATTCGAAGCAAGCTTCTCTTAATTTTGAGGTTGCAAGATAGCTGCTTGCTGAAGTACCCAATTTCCCACTTTGAATGCTTTGCCTCTGATCCTTTAGTTGTAGTAGCGAGCTATCTTTTGCTTATAGGCCACCACCTGAACTTGAGCTATTTCTCTTTTTTCTTCCAGCAAGTCGAGGTTGGCCCTAAGATCCTATGAGTTCTGTTGCTCGCTGAATGCCATGAGTCGTGCTGATGAAAGTTTCTATTCTATTGGGATGACCACCTCTGTCTCAAAGGTCAAAGTGAATGGAGTCTTTCCAGTTGGTAATCTTTGGATAGTTCGGTATGTCCAGAGTACATGATAGAGTTCATCTACCCAAGTCCCTTTTGCCTTCTCAAGTCTTGCTTTGATTTTCTATAGCAAAGTTCTATTGGTTACTTTGGCCTCGCCGTTTGCCTGTGGATGAGCTACTGATGTAAAATTGTGAGAGATATTCAAGTTTTCACAAAATTTGATGAATTTTGGTCCAGCAAACTACCATCCATTATCTGTTATGATGGTCCAAGGTAAGCCGAATCTGCATACAATTAACTTTCAGATGAAGTCCTATACTTTTGCTTCAATAATTTTAGCTAGGGGTTCGACCTCGATCCATATGGTAAAGTAGTCAATTGCAATCAAGAGAAACTTTTATTGTTTAGACACCACCGGGAAGGGCCTGAGTATATCCATCCCCTATTATGCAAATGGCCAAGAGGCGCTCAAGGGGATAAGCTCAGAGGTCGGCCGTCTCTAGATACTAGCATTTCTCTGACAACAGTCGCACCTTCTAACATAGTCCAGGGATTCCCGATACAAGGTTGGCTAATAATAGTCTTGTCGAAGCAGCTTGTGAGATAGAGATTTAGCACCCAGATGACTTTCATAAATTCCTTCATGTACCTTCCATAATGCAAAATCTGTTATATATATGTGCCCTAGAAGCCAGAATTGGCTGACACTTGTAATACACTTCTAGGGGCAAAATTATAATTTTGACTATAATTAATGAAATGGGTTATTTTCTATCACACATGTGTATTTAGTGTCTGTGATACATCCTTTGAGTTAATGGTAATGATAATTCACATTTTCAAGAATTGAAAATTTAAGACATGAATAATCATTATTAACTCATAAACAGCTCCCGACCATAGGATCATCACGAGGATGGTGATTGATCCGGAAGGTTGGTGTACGATCGCTTCTCTTTAGTAGATGAGTCTTGAGTCTACGGTGTGGAGACACCGGAGCGAGAGTACAGGTACTCGTTAGAGAACGAGGGCACTGAGCGTGACCACCTCGAGTAGTCATTAGGAAGTCTACCTTCTCGTCAATGACTGACTCGATGCTGCAGTAGTGTGTCTGGTTCTTTGACCTGAGATGCATCGGCAGTTCACCTTGAGGGTGTTATAGTTTGACTACACCATTACTCGGTCTCCTAGCCATATGGAACCCTGAGGTGTATGTTGGCTATGACATGTTCATTGTAGGAACTGGATTGCATCAAGATGGGATCTATCTACCTCGGTGGTAGAGGAGCAGCCCTATGATGATCATGAGAATCAAGTCCAGAAATCCATGGCCATGGTAGAGTGAAATAATAGAAAGAGTTTCTATTTAGATTTTCACATTGGACTCGAATCGAATGATTACATCATATGACAGAGACTAGGGTTTGACGAGTTCACCTTAACCCTAATCTGATCGGGGCTCAAGATAGAAGAACTGAATCACACAGGTAGCTGCACCAAGAGGTTCGCATTCAGCTCTGATGGGTTGCCACCATATACTGCTAGGTGTCACTGGTGGATTTTGGGAGCAATTAGAATGATTTAGATGATCGATCATTCTAGCTGTTCGAATCAGAAGAGTTCTGATCCATCGAAAGGAGTTTCGATGATGTCTATGATAGAGATCATGACATATCCCATTACCATACAGAACTGAACCTAACTGGGTCACACAAACAAGGGTTTGAATCTGGTGATCATCAATTGAACTGATCTAGTTCAATTGATCTGAATGAGATTCAATTAGGTTCAAGGAAATCGTGCTAGCACTCGATTGAACCTAACGTTCTTCTTTTACTATCATAAATAAGTTGTCCTGACTGAGCCAAAGGAGTTTGTGCTCAATCAGAGGCCTTCATATGGTCTGACTGGAGGTTGTCCAAGTCAGAATAGGTTGTCTTATTTGTAAGACATTACCTGCCATTTTTGGTCACCTGCCATTTCTTGTTCTTTGACTTTGGTCAAAAGTCTACCTTTGACTGGTCAAACGTTGACCATTGACCCTTTGACTTTTGACCACATGTCATGCACCTATTGGAGAGCTGGTGGGGGCTTGTCCCCCTGCCAGAACCTGGCAAGGAGAAGGGCGCACGCCAAGGGTGGCGTGAGCCCAAGTAGGAGGCGCCTAGGAGTCCTTGTTGGACAAGGACTCCACCTCCCTTTAGGATTCCAATCAGAGTTCTACTAAGAATCCAGTTTGACTGGTCTTAGGCACCCTCTAAGGAGGAATCCAGGGGTCTCTATTCCAACCAATCAGATTTAGATCTGATTTCACAAAGGGTTGTGATTGGTTGAGAGGAAGAGGAGTTGGATCACAAGAGGTCTATAAATAAGACCCTGCGCCCAACCCTAATTCCAATGCTATTAGATACGCCCCAAGGCTGCCTCTCCCCTCCTTCTCCATGCCATAGTCTCTTCTCCTCTTGCTCTCCACGTCCAAAAGGTGTTTTGGACTTAGTTTGGTGCGATTCAGATCAAGGAAAGGCGATCAAAAGCAAGAAGGCTGCGCTGCTGCAAAAGGACGACTGCAGATCTTCAAAAGAGTTTTGAAGATCCTCCAGATCAGATCCAGATCTGATTTTTGGAGGTGTGATAGAGAAGAAGAGGTTCTCCAGATCCAACCCGAGTGGATACCGGTAGAGGCCAGGCGCTTGCGTGGCTAAGATCCAGAACCTTCCGCTGCAATCAGGATCATCTACAGGGTAATAGGATTACCCAAATCAGGTAAATTGAATTTGATTTAATTTATCTTATTTTATTTTATTTATTAAAATAATAAGAATCAGATCTGAAAACATATCAAGATCTGATTAGATCAAGAGAAAATTTTTGAAATATATCTCTTGATCTAATCAGATCTGGACGAACCTGGACCGGGAAATCAGGATTTCCCTTCAACTGGTATCAGAGCCATGGTTCTAAAATTGTTTAGATCTGATTTTAATTTTATTTTAATTAAAAATAATGTGATTTCAGATGTCACATGAGATGTGATCAGATCTGAAATCAGAAAAATTAAAATTAAATGATTTGGATCTAAGAACATGAAGATATGCATGACTAGTTCTAGAATAGAATAGTTCTATAGAATAGTTTTGCATGTCTTTGATTTAATATGATTAAATCATATTTTAGATCTTCTTATTTACTATTTTCTGATATTATAAGTGTTATATAATAACATCTGATAAACAGCAAATAAAAATTATTTAATTTTAAATATCATATGAGATATGATAGATGCATGACTAGACTAGTTGTAGAATAGTTCTACATAATTGTCTAGATTAGAATTTATTTTGATTAGATCAATTTAAATCTAATTTTTTAGATTATTATGTGATAATTTAGATCTGAAAACATGCATGATTATGATACATGAGATGTATGCAAAATATGCCATTGATTAGATCTAAATTTGTATATGAGATATATGATATAGATCTATACTGTTTTGTAGATTTACATGTTCCTGATTAAGGCGTTCCTCTTGGCCGTCCGGTCATAAGAACGAAGAAGGGTTTAAAGGCCCTCTCTTCCCATTCGATGGGGTGTTCTTATGACGTGTAGGGGTGCTGCGTGTTCGTCCTTAATCAGAAACCCAAAACTTACTTTCTGCAAAACCCTAGATCCTGAAACCCTAGGATTTATTGTGCATATTTTGTTTATGAACCCAACTTAATTAAGAATTAAGTTTATGGAATATTAAATTAGGTCTAAAATTGAGAATTTCAGATCTAAGACATATTCATAATACTGGGTTCGGGCTTGGGTAGCTCAATTAGGTCTAAGCGGTTGATCAAACCGAATCAAGAGTTGGTTAGATGGGATCAACAATGCTTAAATTGACCAGCCTAATAGGATTAAGTCTGGGTCAAGATCGAGTCACGATCAAGCAAGACCTAATTAGGCTCAGAGGTTAGAGTCTGGATTGTAGGCTAACCCAATTGGTTCTGACTCAACAATTTGGTGTCTAAGGTAAGTTTGGCATAGACGACCGACTGGTTTTTAATTGGAAGCTACTCGACCTGAATGCGTTCTTGTGCGAGTTAACGGCATATTCCTTCCACCGGTCTCACTTACCTGGCCATATCTGTTGACACAGTTCTGATCTGAGGTGGTCAATAATCCGAGCTGACCCATGCCACTAGGTTAGTCATAATTGTTATGACTAAGCCAAGTCTAGTTTAATGAGACCTGAATCAATTCTCCCTAAGAAAAGATTAAGTCCGAGGTCTTCCACCATTGTAGACGTGCGGGCCCTTCCCGGGGTTGATTGTTCTCGGCTGGATACAGTGGCTCAGTTGCACCGGGAAGACGCAACCATGTCTATTAGGCATTGGATGCTATGGGCTGGAGGATGAGTTGGGCTCAATATTCCGGATACGGTGAGAGACCCAATTAGGAACCCAGTCTATGCAAATGGTGGGTCTGACTTAACTAAGGAGTGGATCAATATTCCGGATACGGTGAGATTCATGAATTAGAGACCAAGTTTGGGTGCACCATGATTAGAGAATCATTGAACAAGAGTTGTTCACTCATTGGCTAACCCATCACCAATAACTGTTAGGTGAGGTGATGAGTCAGTTGGTGAGACCGCACCACCCACTAGAAATCATCAATCGTGGAGATTTTCGCATCTCTACAGAGGGAGTGTAGGGATCCGAGAAAATAGTGGGAGCTAATTTGTTTAAAAATAAAATCCCTAAACAAATTGGTCAAGTCAAAATTACAGTATCTAACTAGAATCTTTGACTCTCTACAGGAAAATGTCTGCGTCCAACCCACTGGCACGTATCCTAGACACACATAGACTGACTGGACCCAATTATAAAGATTGGCTCAGGAACTACAAAATTGTTTTGGGTTCAGAGAAGTTAACACATGTTTTGGACCAGGACCCTCCCACCTTACCAGCTCGTCCATCCACTGAACAGAGAGCGTCTCTGAAAAAATGGATTGACGAAGACAATAAGGCCAGATACTACATGTTGGGCTCGATGTCTGATGAGCTCCAGCGCCAACATGAAGATATCGGGACTGCTCGCCAAATGTTGGCTCACCTGCAGGAGATGTTTGGTGAACAGAGTCGCGCAGCCAAATATCAAGTCACGAAATGACTTTTTAAGGCTAAGATGCGTGATGGGCAGTCAGTCCAAGATCACTGTCTGACAATGATCAAGGACATGGAAGAGCTTGAGAAGCTCGGTGTGAAGTTGGACTTGGATCTGCAGAACGATATTATTCTGCAATCCTTGACTGATGCATATGGGCAATTCATCATGAATTACCACATGCATAAACTTCAAAATTCCTTGGCCGAGTTGATGAATATGCTGGTTACCGCTGAGCTTTCTATGAAAGGTTCTAAAGGCTCAGTTCTTGCTATGGAACGGACTTCTTCCAAAAGAAAGTCTTATGGAAAGAAAAAGAAGTCTGTGAAAAAGCAAAAGGTAGAAGGATCAAAGAAGAAGAAGGCAGAACCGAAGAAGAAGGTCGATGGCAAAGGAAAGTGTTTCCATTGCAACAGCGACGGCCATTGGAAGCGGAACTGCCCTACTTACCTGGCCACCCTGAAAGAACAAGAAGGAAGGTCCTTCTGGAGGTATGCTCGTTATTGAGTCTAACCTTACGGTTTCTTCTGCATCCAGTTGGGTGCTTGACTCTGGTTCTAGTGCTCATCTGTGCACTTCTATGCAGGGTCTTGAGGATAGCAGGAGGCTGAGGGATGGAGACATGATCCTACGCGTCGGTAATGGAGCAAGAGTTGCTGCAGTAGCCGTGGGAACATACCCTCTGCGATTACCATCTGGTTTAGACTTAGTTTTAAAAGACTGTTATTATGTGCCTGCAGCTAGCAGGAATTTGATTTCTGTTTCATGCTTAGCACAAGAAGGTTATGTGATCACCTTCTTTAAGGACCATTGTAACATTCTTTATGAAAGAAATAAAATTGCAAATGGTTTCCTTATTAATGGTCTTTATCAGTTGCATATTGATGTACCTGTTTTAACTATCGAGCAAAACGTGAATGCCAAACGACCTAGGGATAGTCCAAACGACAGATATCTATGGCACCTGAGATTAGGTCATATAGCAGAAGATAGGATTAACAAATTGGAGAAAAATGGGCTATTGAGTCCATTGACTTTTGAGTCATATCCAACTTGTGAATCTTGTCTTCAAGGCAAAATGACTAAACTCCCTTTTGTTGGACATGGGGAGAGGGCCACAGATCTCCTTGCCCTAGTACATACTGATGTGTGCGGCCCATTCGATGTGCCGGCTAGAGGCAATTTTGTCTACTTCATTACCTTTACCGATGATCTGTCTAGGTATGGGTATGTGTATCTTATGAGACATAAGTCTGAAGCCTTTTGAAAAGTTCAAAGAATTCAGACATGAAGTAGAAAAACAAACTGGAAAACCCATTAAGGTTCTTCGATCAGATCGAGGAGGTGAATACCTTAGCCGGGAATTCCTAGACTATCTTAAGGAAAATGGCATAGTCTCTCAATGGACTCCACCAGGAACACCTCAACTCAACGGGGTTTCAGAACGGAGAAATCGGACTCTATTGGATATGGTTCGATCCATGATGAGCTTCACAGACCTCCCAGATTTTCTTTGGGGACATTCATTATTAACTTCAATCTATTTACTGAATAGGGTTCCCTCTAAAACCGTTCCTACCACACCGTATGAGATATGGCACGGTAAGAAACCAAGTCTGAGTCATCTCAGAATTTGGGGTTGTCCGGCTTATGTCAAAAGACAACAAGCGGACAAGTTAGAGTTTAGGTCCTTTAGAGCTCGATTCATAGGATATCCTAAAGAGTCATTAGGATACTATTTCTACATTCCAGAAGACCACAATGTGATTGTGAGTCGACATGCCATATTTCTTGAAAAATAGTTTATTCAAGATAGTGGCATTGGAAAGCAGATTAAGCTTGATGAGAAAGTCTCACAAGCAGAAAGAGCTAAGGACCAAGTGGAACCAAATCAGGTTGAGCCAATAAGAACACTACCTCCTCCACCTCGTAGATCGGAAAGAGTTTCCCGTCCCCCTGAAAGATACTTAGGTATTATTTCAGAGGACGTAGAGGAAATGTTCCTCATAGGTAATGGTGCTCATGGTGATGATCCCAAAACCTACAACGAGGCGATATCAGATATCGACTCCGAGAAATGGCTTGAGGCAATGAAGTCAGAGAATTGACTCGATGCACTCAAACCAAGTCTGGACCTTGGTAGATCCACCAGAAGGTATAGTACCTATTGGGTGTAAATGGATCTTCAAGAGAAAGATTGGTGCAGATGGGAATGTGGAGACATTCAAGGCTAGACTGGTGGCAAAAGGTTATAGTCAACGCGAAGGCATTGACTATCAGGATACCTTTTCCCCGGTAGCTATGCTAAAATCCATCCGCACATTGCTTGCTGTTGCAGCCTATTTCGATTATGAAATATGGCAAATGGACGTGAAAACGGCATTCCTAAATGGATATCTTGAGGAAGATATCTATATGGAACAGCCGCTAGGTTTCACATCCAGTGATACTGATCACAAGGTTTGCAAGCTGCAAAGGTCCATATATGGACTTAAGCAAGCATCTCGGAGCTGGAACACTCGTTTCAATGATGTGATCAAAAAGTTTGGTTTCATCAAAAATGAAGAGGAACCATGTGTTTTCAAAAGGGTCAGTGGGAGCGCTGTTGTCTTCCTCGTATTGTACGTGGATGACATCCTCCTTATTGGGAATGATATTCCCATGTTGACATCAGTCAAGGTGTGGTTGTCTAAGGAATTCTCCATGAAAGACCTAGGTGAAGCATCCTTTATTCTAGGAATTAAGGTCTATAGGGATAGACCGAATAGGATGCTAGGACTTTCACAGAAGATGTACATAGAGGAAGTACTAAAGAGGTTTAGTATGGAAAACTCTAAGAGGGGATTAATACCCTTCAGACATGGTATTCATCTTTCCAAGAAGATGTGCCCCAGCACACCTGAGGAAATAGAACGCATGAGCAAGATCCCTTATGCTTCTGCAATAGGGAGCCTCATGTATATGCCATGCTATGTACACGACCTGATATAGCCCATGCTGTGAGTGTCACAAGCAGATATCAGTCAAATCCAGGTGAAGAACACTGGACTTCTGTGAAATGTATCCTTAAGTACTTGAGAAGAACTAAGGATATGATGTTGGTCTTTGGTAACGGAGAACTCCAAGTTCAGGGATACACAGACTCGGACTTCATGTCCGATATAGATGATCGAAAGTCGACATCTGGAAGTCTGTTTGTGTGCAATGGTGGAGCTGTCAGCTGGAAGAGTTCCAAGCAAACGGTGATACCATCTCATCTGCAGAAATTGGAGTAATGCCATCAGATGCGCGATTACCTTGAGAAAGGTTACGTTGAGGTCAAGAGAGTCAACTCCACAGATAATGTGGCAGACCCACTTACAAAGCCGTTGGGCCAGCAGAAGATCGAAGCCCACCTTGAGAAGATGGGACTTAGACTTGTAGCCAATTGGCTTTAGGACAAGTGGGAGATTGTTAGATATATGTGCCCTAGAAGCCAGAATTGGCTGACACTTGTAATACACTTCTAGGGGCAAAATTATAATTTTGACTATAATTAATGAAATGGGTTATTTTCTATCACACATGTGTATTTAGTGTCTGTGATACATCCTTTGAGTTAATGGTAATGATAATTCATATTTTCAAGAGTTGAAAATTTAAGACATGAATAATCATTATTAACTCATAAACAGCTCCCGACCATAGGATCATCACGAGGATGGTGATTGATCCGGAAGGTTGGTGTACGATCGCTTCTCTTTAGTAGATGAGTCTTGAGTCTACGGTGTGGAGACACCGGAGCGAGAGTACAGGTACTCGTTAGAGAACGAGGGCACTGAGCGTGACCACCTCGAGTAGTCATTAGGGAAGTCTACCTTCTCGTCAATGACTGACTCGATGCTGCAGTAGTGTGTCTGGTTCTTTGACCTGAGATGCATCGGCAGTTCACCTTGAGGGTGTTATAGTTTGACTACACCATTACTCGGTCTCCTAGCCATATGGAACCCTGAGGTGTATGTTGGCTATAGCATGTTCATTGTAGGAACTGGATTGCATCAAGATGGGATCTATCTACCTCGGTGGTAGAGGAGTAGCCCTATGATGATCATGAGAATCAAGTCCAGAAATCCATGGCCATGGTAGAGTGAAATAATAGAAAGAGTTTCTATTTAGATTTTCACATTGGACTCGAATCGAATGATTACATCATATGACAGAGACTAGGGTTTGACGAGTTCACCTTAACCCTAATCTGATCGGGGCTCAAGATAGAAGAACTGAATCACACAGGTAGCTGCACCAAGAGGTTCGCATTCAGCTCTGATGGGTTGCCACCATATACTGCTAGGTGTCACTGGTGGATTTTGGGAGCAATTAGAATGATTTAGATGATCGATCATTCTAGCTGTTCGAATCAGAAGAGTTCTGATCCATCGAAAGGAGTTTCGATGATGTCTATGATAGAGATCATGACATATCCCATTACCATACAGAACTGAACCTAACTGGGTCACACAAACAAGGGTTTGAATCTGGTGATCATCAATTGAACTGATCTAGTTCAATTGATCTGAATGAGATTCAATTAGGTTCAAGGAAATCGTGCTAGCACTCGATTGAACCTAACGTTCTTCTTTTACTATCATAAATAAGTTGTCCTGACTGAGCCAAAGGAGTTTGTGCTCAATCAGAGGCCTTCATATGGTCTGACTGGAGGTTGTCCAAGTCAGAATAGGTTGTCTTATTTGTAAGACATTACCTGCCATTTTTGGTCACCTGCCATTTCTTGTTCTTTGACTTTGGTCAAAAGTCTACCTTTGACTGGTCAAACGTTGACCATTGACCCTTTGACTTTTGACCACATGTCATGCACCTATTGGAGAGCTGGTGGGGGCTTGTCCCCCTGCCAGAACCTGGCAAGGAGAAGGGCGCACGCCAAGGGTGGCGTGAGCCCAAGTAGGAGGCGCCTAGGAGTCCTTGTTGGACAAGGACTCCACCTCCCTTTAGGATTCCAATTAGAGTTCTACTAAGAATCCAGTTTGACTGGTCTTAGGCGCCCTCTAAGGAGGAATCCAGGGGTCTCTATTCCAACCAATCAGATTTAGATCTGATTTCACAAAGGGTTGTGATTGGTTGAGAGGAAGAGGAGTTGGATCACAAGAGGTCTATAAATAAGACCCTGCGCCCAACCCTAATTCCAATGCTATTAGATACGCCCCAAGGCTGCCTCTCCCCTCCTTCTCCATGCCATAGTCTCTTCTCCTCCTTGCTCTCCACGTCCAAAAGGTGTTTTGGACTTAGTTTGGTGCGATTCAGATCAAGGAAAGGCGATCAAAAGCAAGAAGGCTGCGCTGCTGCAAAAGGACGACTGCAGATCTTCAAAAGAGTTTTGAAGATCCTCCAGATCAGATCCAGATCTGATTTTTGGAGGTGTGATAGAGAAGAAGAGGTTCTCCAGATCCAACCCGAGTGGATACCGGTAGAGGCCAGGCGCTTGCGTGGCTAAGATCCAGAACCTTCCGCTGCAATCAGGATCATCTACAGGGTAATAGGATTACCCAAATCAGGTAAATTAAATTTGATTTAATTTATCTTATTTTATTTTATTTATTAAAATAATAAGAATCAGATCTGAAACATATCAAGATCTGATTAAGATCAAGAGAAAATTTTTGAAATATATCTCTTGATCTAATCAGATCTGGACGAACCTGGACCGGGAAATCAGGATT